>WUAM01000359.1:39394823-39418900 GCA_024336885.1 Actenoides hombroni | reverse complement strand
CTGGCTCATGCTCAGCTGGGTGTCCCCCAGCACCCCCAGGGCCTTTTCTGCCAGGCACTTTCCAGCCCCTCCTCCCCTAGCCTGGAGCACTCCCTGGGGTTGTTGTGACCCAAGGGCAGTACCTGGCATTTGGCCTTGTTGAACCTCATCCCATTAATCACAGACCATCAATCCAACATGTCCAGATCCCTCTGCATAGCCTTCCAACCCTCGAGCAGATCAACAGTCCTGCTTAATTTGGTGTTATCTGCAAACTTATTGAAGGTTCCCTTGATCCCCTCATGCAGATCATACACCTGACTAAACCATGAGCCACCAGCTTCTCCAGCAGAATGCTGTGGGAGGTGATGTCTTACTGAAGTCTAGGAAGACAATGTCCACAGCCCCTCCCTCATCCACTGGGAGGGTCACCGGGTCATGGAGATCAGGTTGGTCAAGCAGGATCTGCCTCTCATGAACTCATGAGTTCATGAACTCATGGCTGCACCTCATCCCCTGGTTGTCTTCCGCCTGCCACATGAGTGCCATCAAGATGAACCGCTCCATAATCTTCCCTGACAGAGAGGTCAGGCTGACAGGCCAGTCGTTCCCTGGATCCTTCTTCTGTCCCTTCTTGTAGACGAGCATCACATTGTCAAGCCTCCAGTCATCTGGGACCTCCCGTGTTAACCAGGACTGTTGATAAATGATGGACAGAGGCTTGGCAAGCTCCTGCACCAGCTCCATCAGCACTCTCAGGTGGATCCCGTCCGGCCCCATAGACTTGTGAGTGTCTAGTTGGTACAGCAGGTCATTAACAGCTTCCTCCTGGATTATGGGAGGTATTCTTCTGCTCTCTGTCCCTGTGTTCCAGCTCAGGGGGCTGAATACCCTGAGGACAACTGGTATGATTGAGGCAAAGAAGGCATTCAGTACCTCAGCCCTTTCCTCATCCTTCCCCCCACCCCAGAGATTCTCCTTGTTTTCTCTTTTACTTGTTATTTTATTTCTAAAAACCTTCTTTATTATCTCTCACAGTAGTGGCCAGATAGAGTTCTATCTGGACTTTTGCCTTTCTGGTTTTCTCTCTGCGTGACCTAACTAGATCCCTGGACTCTTCTTGAGTTTCCTTCCTCCTCTTCCAAAGATGGTAAACTCTCCTTTTTCACCCCGAGTACCAGCAAAAGCTCCCTGTTCAGCCAGGCCAGTCTCTATCCCACCAGTTCATCTCAAAATACATGAGGACAGCTTCTCCTGTGCCTCTAAGACTGCCTTCTTGAAGAATGTGCAGCCTTCCTGGGCCCCTTTTCCCTTCCGGAAGTTCTTCCAAGGAAATCCTGCTACCTGTGCCCTGAACAGGCCAAAGTCAGCGCTCCCAAAGTCCATGGTAGTGGTTCTGCTGAACCACTGCTGAATTCACCAGGAATTGAAAATTCTATCAGTTCATGGTCACTAAGCCCAAGACAGCCTCTGACCACCACATTGACTACCACATCACCCACCAGTCTTTCTCTGTTTGTAAACAGCAGGTCTAGCGAGGCCCCTCCCCTGGTAGGTTCACTCACTATCTGTGTCAGGAAGTTCTCTTCCACACACTCCAGGAATCCCCTGGACTGTTTCCTTTCTGCTGTGTTGTATTTCCAGGAGACATCTGGTAAGTTGAAGTCCCCCACAAGAACAAGGGCTGATGATTCTGATACTTCTGCCAGCCTCTTGCAGAATGCTTCATCTGCCCCTTCATTCTGGTTGGGTGGTCTACAACAGACTCCCAACAGGACATCTGCCTCATTGGCCTTCCCTCATCCTTACCCATAAGCACTTGAACTCACCATCACAGTCCTCAGTTTGTCAAAATTATCTCTAAAAGAAGAAAGTGAAGGTGTTTTTAGCAAGAGATGATAAGTTTGCTGCATACTGGGGCCTGAAATGTTTGACCTGAATGGAGAGAAAAGTCCCTGGAAAGCTACAAAGGCTCTGCAGAAAATTTCAAAGCCAAAAAGATGTGCTTTCTGTTCACAGAAAGGAGTCTATAATCCTAAACCAGTAACATTACACTGAGCACTCTCTCCGATATGGAAGTCATTAACAGTTAATGCTGATTACTGTCAGTAACAGTGCTGATTTCCTTCAGTTTTGGACCACGATCAAAACTTTTCTAAACTTTTACTGCTTTGGTCTAAGAAGTTGCTGTTTGATTTTAAAAAATCCATTTCTTTCCCTTTCCAGTAATCCCTGGGTATTTTCACAGTGGATGTCAACCCCAGTGGAATTAACAGGACTTTTCTATTGCTGATGTTCTACACTCCCATAAACTGGGAAATAATTTAATTTATATTTGTTTATATGCTTAGTATTTTTCTTCCAAAGACTTGTGGGTGTTACTAGCCATTAATGTTATGACCAGAAAGCATTTTCTAGGGCCATGCTTAAGTGTGAGCAATTATTGTGTAAAATTTGCAGAGACTGAAATTGCCAGGTTGGATCAGATCCAAGGCCCATCTTTTTCACCCTCCTCTGCCTTTCGGTGGCCTGCTCCAGATGCCTCAGGGAATGGTAAAGCCCCAGAGGTAGGGCTAACCTGGAGATCTATTCTACAGTCTTCCCACAGTAGGTCTCCCCTGTCTCTAGTCCTTAGAGCTGTAACCCTCAAATTGCTGAGGTGCTACACCCTTCCTAAAGGTTGTGACTCTAATATTAAATCTAGATGTATTTTCTATCCATAGCAACATCCAGCTCTGCTAAATTCTTGGCTTCATAGATATCTTAGAGTAAAATTTCATTTTCTACTTGACGTGTGAGAAAAAAAAATTCTCCTTTGTTGTCTGCATTTGTCAGACTTGGCTGTCACTGCAAGTTCTCAGCTTTCGTTGCAAGCTCTTTTGGTCTTTTCTGAGATGTCCAGATGTGCTGTCTTTGAATATTTGTATTTTCATTTATATTTATGATGTTCATTCTTATTCATCCCCAGTTTTAAGGCAAAATAATCCTGCTCTTACCTACTTGTCTCTTCCACCCTACTTCGGGGCAATTTTCTGACATGTAGTGACACTGTATGGACAATCTTCACGTGTATTTACACTAAAACAGTACTTCTCTCATCACCACAAAATGATCTTTTTTAGGCATTGGCTCCAAGGTAAGCTAAGCTTAGGATGCTGTTTCTGTAAAGTGCCTGAAATGACAGCATTTGGTGGTGACTACTCACAGCTCTCACGTCGAAGGCAATAATTTCCATTTTGGCAAATGTCTGGTATGTTGTGGATTGTATCCCTTACTGGGTAATGTGAAAAGCATTTAAGTGCTTTTTAAATGACAGCCATTTTTACTGTTGGATTGAATAAGATGTGAGGTCAAAGATCAAAAGATTCATTCTGCAGCCTGAAACATCCTCTCTCTCCTAAGCTGGGCAGTGTGGCTTACATGACTTGGGCTGCCTTTTGCTTGTAATAACAAGGGCAATGTGGCTGTGCCAAGGACAACCCAAAACACAAATAGTAATGATGCTGCAATTCATCTTAAGGACTCCTAGAGAACCACAAGCAGAGGTCCTTGATGGGAAGTATAAAATTCTGACCTGATATAACTGAAAAAACCAAAGGCACCAGAAAACAACACAGGAGATGTTTTAAGTTTGCTGAAAATATTCCCACACTGCCCCTTGGAGAACATGTGGAGTAATGCAATCTTGGAGAACATGGCCATTTAAAATTCAAAATAATCTCTTAAAAATAAGAATTCTTGTTTTAGCAGCCTGCTTGCATTAAAAAATAAAATAACAAAATTAAGTAAATGAATTCATGAAATAAAGCACTGGGCATAGGATCAGAAGACAGTTATGCCAATATTTATGCTTTGGGACAGTATCAGTAAGCCACAGTTCTGCGCAACAGCCAAAATAAATAAATACATAAATAAATGAGACTAAACTTATGGTTCACTGTTAATCTGATATCAGTGATATGGACCCAGCGGAGGAGTTTGGCTCCAAATCTGAATTGGTTATATTTCTCTTTTCAAATATACAGTGTTCACACTGCTTTTTAGATTTTCAAATACATATCCCAGGGCTGTGTGATAAAACTTTTTTAAGGAATAAAAAATACAATGACAAAAATGCAATGAGTCAGAGCAGCTTCAGTCATTCTGTTCTGAATGAAAATGATGAAAAAGAGATGGATTAAGAACTGGATGAACAATAGAGCTCAGAGGGTTGCAATCAGCAGTGCAGAGTCCAGTTGGAGGCCTGTTGCTAGTGGTGTTCCCTGCCAGTCAGTGCTGTCTCCAATCTTACTCAATGTATCCATCAGCAACCTCGATGAAGGCACAGAGAGTACCCTCAGTAAGTTTGCTGATGATACTAAACTGGAAGAAGTGGCCGATACTCCAGAAGGCTGTGCTGCCATCCAGAGAGACCTGGACAGGCTGGAGAGCGGGGCAAAGGCAAACCTAATGAAGGTCAACAAGGATAAGCGTAGAGTCCTACACCTGGGAGGAACACCATGTACAGGTTAGGGGTAGACCTGATGGAAAGCAGCTCCATGGAGAGGGACCTTGGAGTCCTGGTGGACAATGTAATTTAACCATGAGACATCAGAGTGCTCCTGGGGCCAAGAAGGCAAATGACATCCTGGGAATTGTTAAGAGGAGTGTGACCAGCAGATTGAGGGAAGTTCTTCTCCCCCTCTACTCTGCCCTAGTGAGACCACATCTGGAGTACTGTGTCCAGTTCTGGTCTCCCCTGTTCAAGAGGGACAGGGAAATACTGGAGAGAGTGCAAGGAAGAGCTACAGAGATGAGTAGAGGCCTGAAGTGTCTCTCTTATGAGGAAAGGCTGAGAGACCTGGAGCTGTTTATCCTGGAGAAGAGAAGACTAAGAGGGGATCTTACCAGTGCTTAGAAATATCTGAAGAGTGGGTGTCAAGAGAATGGGTCCAGTTTCTTTTCAGTGGTGCCCAGCAACAGAACAAGGTGCAGTGGTCACAAACTAGAACACAGGAATTTCTACCTAAATATAAGTAAGAACATCTTTACTGTGAGAGTGACAGAGATGGGAACAGGCTGCCCAGAGAGGTTGTGGAGTCTCCTTCTTCAGAGATTTTCAAGACCCACCTGGATGCATTCCTGTACAACCTGCCCTAGGTAAACCTGCTTTGGCAGAGGGTTTGGACTAAGTGAACCCCTACCATTCTGTGATTGTGAGAACTCTAGCCACCCCCTCTCACCCCCTCATCAAACAAGCAAACAAACAAAAAATCTTTTTATGATGTTTTAAATTTGTCACAAGCAAGCCCATGTAACCGATAGGGACTAAAAGGAGTTTAAATTACCTGTTTCACTTTTGTGAGGTCAAACTAGTCCTCTTTTAATGATGGCAAATGATGGTAGCTTTACAGTCACATAAGAACACCCCTGTAGAGGACCCTGAAAATTATCTCAGAGACTGATCAGGGTTGCTCTCATCAGGAAGGTGAAGCATGATATTGAGGTCTTGCCCTGAAAACCTAATGCTGAGTGTCTCCCAAGGCACATAAGCAGTCACCTTGAAATTGTCACCTTCTGTGCATCTAAACAAACCCATTTCTGGGAAAATCCTCATCTATTTCCCTGGCTTTTCCCTCCAGAAGGAGAAAGTCTTCTAGCCATAGTTGCTATTCTGGCTTGCAGGCAGCCTAGGTCCTCTGTGTGTATAAAAGGCATGTTTCTGTCTCAGAAGTAATCATAAGGATTTATATTGGACTCAAAGTCAGCTGGTAAACTACCCCATGTTACAGCTAAAATGGTTTTCCTGTCCCTTTTTGTCAATTGAGGTTACATAGATGTTCTTAATTCCGGCATTTCTTAAGGCTGTCATTTTAGAACTTGTTGTCAATTTGTTAGTTTAGATTTGATTGATCTTCTAATGGCCATCATGACTCAACAGTTCAAAATTAGACCTATGTTTGTGCAAGGATGGCTTAGTCTGCCCTTGTGGATCACCTTTACCACATTGCTTTGCATCTATGCACCCTGTATTTAAAATGAAGCTGATTACATCACACGGTTTTTTAAAAAGGTTAATAAGGAGAGACCTGGGAACTACTGACCAGTCAGCCTCACCTCTGTGCGCAGTATAGATCCTCCAGGAAGTTATGTGTTGAAGCATAAGGAACACAGAGAGGTGACTAAAGACAGCCAGCATGGCCTCATTGGAGGCAAATCTTACCTGAGTAATTTGGTGGCCTTCATGATGGAGTGACTGCATCAGTCGACAAGGGAAAAACTATTGATGTCATTTACCTCAACTTCTGTAAAGCCTTTGATATGGTCCCCCCCCCAGCATTCTTACATCTAAATTGGAGAGATACGGATTTGATGGATGGACTATTTGATGGTTGAGGAATTGTCTGGATAGCTGCATCCAAAGGGTTAAAGTCAATATCTCAGTGTCCGTAACAAGTGATGTCCCTCAAGGATCTGCACTGGGATGGGTACTGTTTAATATCTTCATCGGTGACAGATTGATTGCACCCTCAGCAGGTTTGTGAAAGACAAGCAGAGTTGCACAGTTGATATGCTTGAAGAAAGGGATGAGTTTGCCTTCAAGCACACCTTGACAACTTGTGTCCAATTTTTCATCCACCAGTAATGATAAGCTGAAGTTAAGTAATAATACTGAAAACTGCTGCGTAAGTCCAGAATTATTCTGTTTTAACAAAACACTTCTGAATGCCCTTGTATGCTATTGATTTTTGAAAACTTAAGTACATGATTACCTGATTTAATACAGTGTCTAGATAAATGAGTAAAGACTTGAAAATTTCTCTGGTACGGGTTATTTGTCCAAAGACTGTGACACCTTCCACTTGCCTGTAACAAAGAAAACCTCAGGGCTTTTGAGGAAAGGCCTTTTTGTGTACTTTTTACTGAGAGGACAAAATAATGGATACCACAGCAGAACTGAGAGACAACGGGGAAAAAAAAGTATAGATCATTTACAGTAACAAGAGAGAGAGAGAAATATTAGATATTTTTTAAAAAACAACCAACTGAACAAGAACAGGAAGCAACGTAAAAAGATAAGCAAGAGATAAAAGATAAAAACAGAGTGTGGGGAAAAAGATATGAAAAGGAGAGAGAATCAATCTCAAAATGTTTTAGTCAATTAGACATAAGGTGATGCAGGAAAAAAAAAATGTTACAGCGCATAAATGTGCCTTTTTATGTCTCCAAATACATTCATAAATCAGACCTTTTATAATCTGATCCAAATTCTCCAGTCACGGGAACCGTGAGTGTGAAGCACATAGTTGTGTTAGTCTGTCACAATCTGATTTAGGATTGCAGCTTTGCAGTATAAACAAATTGCTCAGATTAAGAAACGAGTCTGTTACTCTTGGAAAAGCATGCTTTGGGGTGCTTTGACTAAGCATGCAGTCTAGTAGTTTACTATCTTCACTAGTAAGAAATATTTTTTTAGGGTGTTAACAGAATGCAGTCTTAGTTCTTCTCAAAAGGATATACTGTCATCTTGGTGCATGTGATCTTCCAGCTGAACACATCTACAGACCCTTCATCTACAGATATAGTTTTATATTTATTGTATGTGAAATTTAGCTACAATGGGAGAAGAATAAACATGAGGCAAAGTAATTCTTTTATTTCCCCTGGGTCTAAATAGAGCTTAACTTAGCACAAATGTCAGGGTCTACAAGATGCATGAATGTAGGTAGATAAGGTGAATTCAATCCTTTGTCACACTGTCTTCTAATGTATTGTTAATGTCTTATTAAATATGTACTCTGGTGGCAAAAAAAATGCTGCAAAAACAATAGAACAGAAATAAGAATGGGGCAGCATCTTTGTCCATTGTATTTGTCCATTATAAACATCAGATAATTCTTTCAGAAATGTTTTCCCCTTAAATCTCTCTAAGAACCAGGTGAAAAAACATTGGAAAATATTTCTGTTTTTCAGTAAATATTTGGGAGGAAAAGAAAAGGTGAAAAAATTACTGTAAGCATTTGCAATATGACTTCAAGTTCTTAAAGTGTACTTTTGTTGGGGACAGAAAATAGTGGTTTTAGTAGGTTGTTACTGTAATCAATTACTATGAGGAAATGAAACTTTAAGTAAAATACAGATATCATGAGATTCATGATAAAAAGGGTGAGAACTGACCACAGTGTGTTTTTGAGGGTATTGTCTGCTGCCAAAAAACCCTGAATCAACTTTTGCTGTTTTTTCAGAAAAACCTGATATACCATGTTCAGGAGATGGAAAAAGGAGGCAAATGTGCACTATGATTAATAACAAGCCCTTGATATGTGCTGTTTCTGTGCAGTTATTGCTTATATTGTGCATTTCTCCCTAGCAAATGAAATTAGAAAAAAAAATAGAACATAAAAATTAGTAGAATTAGATAAAATAAAAATAGTCTGTGACTATTTTTTCTTAAAAGAGAAGACAAACAGTGGCCTTTTGCTTGGAAAGGTGATCCTGATAGAACAGGTCCTTGCTATAATGACTCACCAAAGGCTGAATATCATGCAGAGAACTTCATGCTTCTCTTCAGGGCTTGGCAGCCTTTTTGTATTTGTAGAGGAGTTCTGGAAGTTCCCAAGTCTCAAGAGAAGTGTACATGGGGCAGTGCTCTGAATACTGCAACACAGATGTTACTCGCTATCGCCTTTTTCTTTGTGGACGTTACCATCACGGGAGTACAAAACTGTTTAGTGCCTTAAAACAAACCAAAAAAAGAGCTGATTTTAGTAGCATTTGATATTTATGATATTGCCAAAGTATTCAGTGTGGTGTAGGTACATTTCCTCATGCAGAATGAGACATAGTACTTGCTACAAACACTGCTTAGTCTGAAGCAGAGCTTTAAAAACCAGTATTAAAAGCTCTTAGGTAGAGGTAGCAACAAATTTTGATCCTGTTCAGAATTCAATATCCTGAAAAGACTCACAGTGCCACAGGAAAAAGAAAATTAGAATAATTTGTGTAGGCAAGGATTTTCTTCTGAAGTGTTATAGATTCTTAGAAACTATTAAAATCAGGGTTTTTTTGACCAACTCTGAAAACATCTACATAGCCATCAACTAGTGCTGTGTGGAACAGAGAGTTTAGAAGACCTCTGCATTGATTTGTTGACTTTCTAAAAGTGTGTAACCTTGCAAAGGGACTTGGATACCAAATACTCAGCCAAAGAAAATTATGTATAATTTTTTTAGTGTCAGTTTTAGCATTTATCCTGCTGTCTTTTTCTCAGTAGTGGAGCATCTTCCATGGTATAAGCAATGGCAATAATGAGGTTTGTTTATAGCCAACAGTTCTTGTCAGATGGTCCTCAGAATCATAATTGCCTTCACCTTAAACCTCTCCAAGTATATCAGGCATTTTGGCCATAGGTCCTCCTCGGGTGTCTTGTGCCCTTAGAAATTATCCTCAAGAGAAGTAGATTAAAAAGTTTGAATTTGACCTTCTATCACATTTTGTACTTATTGGAGTAGGTGCAAGTAAGTATATACAGTACAAGGAAATGTTAAATTTGCAACACTTAGTTTTTAACAAAAAAGAAAATATTGAAGGTAAGAAAAATGTAAAGACTGTAAATTAACTCTCAAAACACAAGTACAGCAAGTTGTCTCATAGGAAATAATTCTTAGTGCTTTGGATTAGTCTGGATGATGTAGTGACAGTCAATCACAAGACTGCACAATTGTAAATGGAAAAAAAAAAAAAACCAGCCAGAAAACAACATATAAACTGATTTTACTTCTCATCCTACACAACTGCAGTGCAGTCAGCAACACATTCTTAAGTCAGTGTGTTGGTAATTCATTGCCTGATGAGGAGCACATGAGGAGCATTGTTTCTTATATCTAAGATACTTCTAATAAGAGGGGTTGCTATCAGAAAAGGAAAATTGAATCAGTGAATAACAGTCACCATATCCACAGTGGTAGATCAGAAATGCCCCCACACCTGCTTTCCTCTAAGGTGAAGAACTGGTTTGTGTTCTACTGAGATAATGCTTTGAAAATACGTGGTTATTCTTCACAGTGTGCCCAGATACCCCAGCCCCAAGAACACACTGCTCTTCAGAGGCCTTCCAGTGGCAGAGTAAATGGAAGCCACTCAATAGGATGGACTAATTGTGCATGGTTTTCTAAAACCATCTGTCTGCTTGGTAGCAGCAAGGCTGAGTCATACCTTTTGTACTCCTCTTTGCGACTGGTGATGGTGTTGCTGTTTACTATACAAACAAGAGGCAGCCCTCAGGTCCATTTCATTGCAGTTTGCATTGTAAATAATTTATACTTCCCTATTAATCTCTGTAACAGAATATATGTATTGTTTCTTCAGTAAACATGTTACTCAGCAAATTCTTCAGTCAATTGTCAAATTATTCAATGGATTTTTGGTGTATACTCAGCCAGCTTTAACAATAATTAAACCGTGAAAAATATTAACTTAAAAGAAACTGTATGCAGAGTTCTGTTGGTGCATTAATAAAAGGAATAATCAATATAATGAGATTGAAATATGATTTTTAAAAATATTATTCCTTTTTAGTACTTTGGAAAATAAAAATGCCTTTGGTGGAAAAATTGAAAAAATCTGTCAGTCCCTACCTGAAACACAGAACAATCTAGATATTAAAAAGTGAAACATTTTTAAATTGGAAATGGGAGATTTCTGTAATTCATCAACACCTAAGAATGATGGATTTTAAAATACCTTATTTTGAAGTTTCATTTCATAACAAATGTTTCCATTTAGGATTGGCATTTAGCATTACCATTAAAACCAAAAAAAGCTTCACTCTAAAATTTTGGTCCTCCATGAGCCTTCTATCTTATCTCTCTCAGAAATAGTTGATTCCGGATGCAGGGGAGAATGAGGACAAAAACCTCATTTTTCAGCATTTTTAGAAAGTTTCAAGTGATCACGACCTTCCTTTAAAATACACAGACTAAAATATTCTATTTCAAGATAACTTGCTTTAAAGATTCTTACCCACTTATTTTTAAAGAGTGCTTTGGAGAAATATATAATGCTTTTTCCATGCATTTAATTTAAAACAACTGCAATAACTCAATAGCAGCTAGTTTAATAAAACATGACTTATTTTGTGGAACCTGATGAGGCTTCTAGACTACACGTGAGTTCAATAATTATTTTGTCTCATGCTGCCCTGGGTTCAGCTAGGATAGGGTTAGTTTTCACCAGATGGGTGGGGAACATCAACAGTGGAAGGCTGCTGTGTGCAGTCCCACACGATGAGTCATTGAAGCTGCTGAAGGACAAGGCAAATGAAGTTTGAAGAGGTGAAAGCCATTCAGCTGGCTTCACATATTGCTGAGTGAGGAAAGTGTACAGTGCTCTGTCTCTACGCTGACTCATGGATGGCACCAAATGCCCTGTGGGGGTGGTTGCAGAAATGGAAACAGAACAACTGGCGGTGCAGAGGTAAATCCATCTGGGCTGCTGGATTACAGCAAGATATTGCTGCTGTGGTAGAGAACCTGGTTGTGAAGATACACCATGTGGATGCCCATGTACCTGAGTTGGGCAACTGAAGAACATCAAAACAACCAGCAGGTGACTCAGGCTGTAGTTTGGAGTCTCTCAGTTGGATTTGGACTGGCAGCAGAAGGGTGAATTGTTTATAGCTTAGTGGGCCTGTGACGCCTTAGGTCATCAAGGAAGAGATGTAACATGTCCAGATGGGATCAAGACTGAGGGGTAGACTTGATCACAGACTCTACTGCAGAGGTCTTCCATGAATGTGAAACATGCTACAATCAAGCAAGCCAAGCATTTGAAGTCCCAGTGTTATGACAGATGATGGCTGAAATATAAATATGGAGAGGCCAGGCAGATTGACTCCTACCTATCCACAAACCGACCAGGGCAAGCACCATCTACTTACAATGGTGGAATCAACCACTGGATGGCTGGAAACATCCAGTGCCCCATGCCACTGCCCTGAACACCATCCTGGGCCTTGAAAAGCAAGTCTTATGGTGACACAGCACTTCAGAAAGAATTGAGTCAGACAAAGGAACTAATTTCCCAAACCTCATAGACACCTGAGCTGAAAAGCAAGGCATTGAGTGGGTCTATCACATCCCCTGTCACACACCAGCCTCTGGGAAAACCAAACAATACAATGGACTGTTAAAAAATACACTAAAATCAATGGGGGGGCGGGACCTTTGAACACTGAGACACATATTTAGCAAAGGCCACCCAGTTAGTTAACACCAGAGGATCTACCAGTTGAGCTGGCCCTGCCCAATCAGAACTCCCACATGCTGTAGAAGGGAATGAAGTGCCTGTAGTGCACATTAAGTATGTTAGGGAAGATTAAGAATGTTAGAGAAGATGGTCTGTGTGAGTCCTGCTTCAGGCCAAGGCAAACCCATCCACGGGATTGCTTTTGCTCAAAGGCCTGGGTGGGTGATGCAGAAGGATGGAGGAATCTGATGTGTAACTCAAGGGGACTTTATTTTGTGCGAGAACAGCCAAGGAATTAAATTATGTTATGTTAATTGTTGAATAATTCTGCTGGGCTTGACATAGATGGTATAGAATAAGGGGCGGAGAATGTCTTGTGTTCGTCTGGGATGGGGTTAATTTTCACCAGAAGCTGGGAGGTGGCCACAGCCAGGGTAGACAACAGAAGCAGCTGGGGATTTACTCAACACCATAGTGTCATCATGCCCACTGTCTGAGGGCGGGGAGGTGTCTGGGCGCAGCGCAGGCTCTGTCACGTGGAGCAGCTCAGAGGCAGCACTGCTTGCAGGGTTCGTTCTGTGTCGCTCCTTTTGCGTATTGTTTTATTGCTATTGCTGGTGTTGTTGTTACTTCTGCTTTTGCGTTGTATTAAATCGTCCTTATCTCAACCCACGGGGTTTTGTATTTTTCTTCCTCCTCTCCTTCCCGTTCAGGGGTTGGGGAGGCAATGAGTGAGCAGCCACATGGTGCTCAGCTCCTGGATGGGTCTAAAGCACAACACACACTTAGAAAGACTTTTTTGTCTTCTTTCAGTATATCTCTCACAAGTGCTGAGGATGAAGAATCATAGAATCATAGAATGGTAGGGTTTGGAAAGGACCTCCGGAGATGATCGAGTCCAACCCCTCTGCCAGAGCAGGGTCACCCAGGGCAGCCCACACAGGAACAGATCCAGGGTGGGTTGGAAAGTCTCCAGAGAAGGAGACTCCACAACCTCCCTGGGCAGCCTGTTCCAGCCTCTGTCACCTCTCACACCGAAGAAGTTTTTCCTCCTGTTGAGGTGGAACTTCCTGTGCTTCACCTTGCTACCATTACCAGAAGACTTATGAGAATCCCTTATGTCTTCAAGACAGTCCTTCTTCACATCTTCCACCAATTCCAAATTTGCCTCACTTCAACTTAAATTTTCTCGAGAAAGCTTTCAAAGCTTAGGCCTTGCTGGAAAAGAATAACCTGTGAACACTTGGAAACTGGTAGTAATTCCTTCGGTATCAACACTGTAAGACTTTAGAATATTTCATTATTAAGGCTTTTTTTATTGTTTTGAAACAACAGCCAGATATTTCACTGAGAATTTTAGGGTATGATTTTCATCCTGCCATGGGCTAAATCTACTTCTCTTTCAAGTGGAGGGTAGAAATCACAGTGCTGTCATCTGCAAGCCAAATGAGGCCAGCACTGTGCCATTCTGAGCAGCTGATCCTCTCTCTCATAACGCTCACACAGCAGGTACAGGATGAGTGCTCTGCCATTTCTCACCTTCCTTTCATCTTCCTGATAGTTCTTTCAATCTAAATACTTCTGCATGCACCAGTGCTGAGAACAGGCACTTTTACAACGTTACAAGATATAACTTGATCATATTAGAATTTATTACCACAAAAATTTTCCTTTACTTTTCTCCCAGCCTCTCCCCACCACGATTTGATTCTGATTTGGACCTTGTAAGAAGTAGGGCCAAAGTTATTGATCTGTCAAGAGGAAAATTAATTATCTAATCATAAATTATAGGGTAGAGCTCAAGGCAGCCAACACTGGAACAAGACTTATGATAATATATATTAGAAGTATTTATTTTCTTTCAGAATAAAGTATTAAGAACTTCAGCCCTTTGAAGTCAAATTCCTGATAAACAAAATTTTACCGGTTTTTCCATTAAACAATTTTTAGTAATGAAATACTTTTAATATTTGGCATACTAAGTGCATGTGATTTTTTTTTCCCCATTTTTTTTCTTTAATGTATGGATTCCATATTTTTACATTAGTCTGAGATTTGTTTTGAGGTGAGAATTTTCACTATAAACAAACAGCAAAAAAAACCAAAACGAGTCTGCCACAAAGAGTTAACATTTGAGCTTAATGAGTTTAACAGAAGAAAATACCTTAAGAATTACTTAGTATTATGTTTGATTTTTAGCCAACAGAAAACTTTTTACCAGGAAAGAAGTCTGAGATCTAACTGTAGAGGATGAGAAAAAAAAATTCTATTAATTTTGCCTCAGGAAATCAATGATTAGAGTTTCAGTCTTTTGTAGGGGCATCTTTATTCCTTATGACCCTGTCTGGCCTCAGAAATAAACTCCTCATATACTTTGTCATATGATTTACAGGTTGTTGGTTTGAGACACAGGGACAGTAAGTCAATAGTCTCTTTCTGAAAATCCTGCCGAGAGCTGGGGTTGTCTAATATGAAATGTGCAATCAGAGTCAATCTGCTATTGAGGGGTTGTATTCTCTACTTTGTATAGAAACACTAACTGGAATAATTTCCCTGGACTGTTCCGAAGACTTGTCACTGAAAGGCGCAAGGAAATTTTGATGGAGTTCTGGAAAGTCGTCAAGGGCAGAAGAGTATGACCTTGGTAAATCTTGCATTTTTAGTTTCATTGCAGTTGATCTTAAATTTGATTGATTGAGTTGATCTTAAAGACAGAAGGAGAAAAAAAATAAAAGCATTATATTCCTGTATGCTCAATGATTATCTGACAATATTTACTGTAAGTGACTTCTTATGAAAATAAGTAATTCCACTGAAAACACCAATTTAATACTGACTTCATATTTAAGGTTTTGGTCTGTATTTGGAAAAATAAGATACAGAATTTCTTGCCCTACTTTCACTTAGTTGACTATATTGTTTCGTGTAGCAAATTCTTTTCCAAGTAAAACCCTTTCATGTTTTTTTCACAAGGTGTTCTTGGGTTAGTCTGACAGTATCTTCTGAAATGTACAGCAGAGGGAAATTTCAATAAAACTAAAATTAATGTTATGATACACTTTCCAAGAAATAAAAAGGTGTTTGATGACTTAGGTTTCTTTGGTGCCCAAAATGAAACAATTTTAATAAAGTGAATAGCTTCATCCTTCCTGAGAAAACAGATGAATTCGTATGCTGGAAGTTTCTGAAGATGTAGAGAATTTTCTTTTCCTTTTTTTTTTTTTTTTTTTTCTTTCTCTCTTGGGAAGGTTTTGGGACTTTGAAGAGCTTCAGCACAGGAAACTAAATGAGAAAGAACAGTTTATTATTTCTTGTCCTTTTTATACAAGAGATTTTTTGTGTATAAATGAGAATCATGTACAGGATGGTTGTGAGGTTACTGTGTGCTTTAAAGAGTGTTAGTTTTGAGCAAAAAAAATCATGTGGACTTAGAAAAATGGACAGGAAGTGAGGTATGACTACAAGTGATATTTGCTCTTTTCTGTGGGAAAAATATCAACAGGTTTTGGGTTTTTTTTTTGTGAAACATAAGATAGACGTGACCTGTCAAACTTTTGCTGCACTTTTGAACAAGGTGATTTATGAGAAGGAGTGACAGAGAACTCAGAAGCTTCATGCAACTATCAGCACTAGTTGTGCTGTACCTTTTATTTCCTGCCAAAGAGAGTGAATATTTTTGAGAAAGCTATTTCTCATTCCAGTAGGAAATTATCAATAAGAAAGCCTAACAATGCGAGTTGCTAATGTGAGAGAAGTCTTGAGTTTGACAGATAAAAAAAAGGGAGTTTGGTGCCCAAAGTTGGTGGCAAGGCATGGGAAAGGATAACTCGTAACTTCCTAGGAATACAGTGTTGTTCTGTGACTGAAAATAATGTCACATGATGTCTCATAGAAATAAAAATAATAGACCTCAAACTCAGCATGCAAAATTTGTTAGGAGTGAAAAAGAGACCTGAAGTTGTCAGTCCAATGTTTGTTGGCTGTAATTTTATGGATCAGTGGACCTTGGACAGAGTTATGTATTGCTGAGGGCCTTAACTCTCTTCCACACGAAAATCTTTGCGTAAGATGCCTTAACTAAAATTTCATCAGTAATCCCTTCAGCTAACTTATTTTGAAGTTTACTGTGAATCAATAATTCATGGATGTGATCCCCCTGATTAAAATGAATAATCCTTTGGAAATCCTGGTTACACCTTTGTCATGTTGCTGTGGCAAAGATTTGGAAAGGCACCTCAGCATGACAGTGTAACAAGAGATGATAATCATCAGTTGTTTCTTTTTATTTTGTTTTACAGCATGCAATGTAATACTATTTTCAAGTCATTCCAGTAGTCCCATGTCTAATCTATAATTACAGGCCTGATCCGATTGTACTTCAGTGAATTGACTGCCTCTCATAACAACTGAATTAGGATAAATAAAGATTAGAAAATACTTTGTATTCCAAAAAAAAAGAGCTTTAAGAAGTTTTATGGAATTAGTAAGATTCTTAGAGGGATTTTAGTAAAACTAGTGGACATATGCATCTGAGTCCAAGCTGTTCTGCCAGACTCATCACTGGGAGCTGCCAAAGGCAAATCTAGCCTTCATGGATCAAAAGCAGTGATGTGTCCTGTGACAGTTTTCTCTGGATTGCAGTCCATAATTAACCTCTCTGCTTTGATATTAGTGAGATAGCAAAGAGTTATATCCCTTGTAATCAATGATTCTTTGGCAGCGAGTGAAATGAGCTGTGCTGGCTTCAGTTCCTGAGCCAAATGGGAGTTTATGCTGTCGTTTATTTACTGTTTTCTGAAGGGAACATTTTAATCAATGACCTCATCACATTTTTGATATTTCATTGGCTCATGACAGTTGTTCTGTTACTTTCTGGATTTTAAATTCTTGATCTGGAGGATTGTGTTCAGTTCCGGTCTCCCCAGTTCAAGACAAACAGGGAAATACTGGAGGGAGTCCAATGGAGACTACCAGGATGCTGAAGGGACTGGAACATCTCTCTTGTGAGGAAAGGCTGAGAGCCCTGGGGCTGTTTAGCCTGGAGAAGAGAATCCTGAGAGGGGATCTTAGGAATGTTTACAAACATCTGCAGGGTGGGTGTCAAGTGGAAGGGGCCAGGCTCTTGTCAGTGGTGCCCTATGATAGGACGAGGGGCAATGGGCACAAATTGGAACCCAGGAAGTTCCGCCTCAACATGAGGAAAAAATTCTTTGCTGTGAGAGGTGACAGAGCCTGGAACAGGCTGCCCAGGGAGGTTGTGGAGTCTCCTTCTCTAGAGACTTTCCAAACTCCCCTGGGTCTGTTCTTGTGTGGCCTGCCCTGGGTGACCCTGCTCTGGCAGGGGGGTTGGACTCAATGATCTCCAGAAGTCCCTTCCAAACCCTACCATTCTATGATTCTATGATTCTATGATCTGTTTTAACAACTGTACAAACTAAATGAATAAGGAAGTTGTGAGTAATTATAATGGTATGAGCAAGATGTAGAAAAGAACAGCCGAGTTTTAGCTCTAGATTTTCAACACAGAAAGGCATTTTTTCAGAGTCAAGTTTAAAGTTTGTTTAAATGTAAAGAGAGAGGCAATTCTGGAGACTGCATGCAGAGTTAGGAATGAGGCTGATACAACTAAGCCACCTTTGGAAAGGCAACACTGTTGAGAAAATATTCCATGCCTCTTGTCATTTCCAACGTTGTCAACAAAACCAGAATTGATGGTTACTGGGAAAGCTGAGCCTCAGAGGGGCAGAAAATCTTACTGAAACTCGCAATTCAGTTCAGCTTTAGATAACGAATCTCCCTGTTCCATGTCCAATGCCTTATGAGGACATGCCTCCTCTCTTTGCTACTCCTGACCTTTGAGCTTTAAGTGTGAGTGAAGCCCAAAGCAAAGACCTGTCTGGTAAATTCAGTTTGTCCACATCTCAGTGGCTCACCTGACAGAGTCAACTGCATTGTCATGAAGCAGTGGTAATTAATAGTGTAATTTTTCTACATTGGAAGCCTCCTCAGTGTTTTTTTATACTCTCTGATGTTATAGTTTATCAGAATAAATCCTTAATTTATATCTCCTTAGCAGCTTTGCCTTTTAAAGTAATTGCCCTGTGGAATTCTCTATATATTAATGTTGAGTAGAGCTTCTCTTCTTATGAAGTACCAAAGTACTGATCTGAAGAAAATGAATGATATGAAGCATGAGACAGCATTTTAAAAATTGTCTTTATTGCAGCTTGAAATCTTGCTCTCTGGATTTCATTTCAATATGTGCATTGGTTTGTGATTTTTAGCCATGACTGACAGAAGTGTATGTAACCTTCCTGAGATGTTCAGTTTGTATTTGGAGGTCCAATTTTGCTGAAAATATCTCAGTAGCCAGATTATTCCCAGGTGAACACAGAGCTGACAATACTGGAAAGCTGACACTATTCAAGCAAGTCTTACAGTTTATTTATGCTTGCAGTATTCCCTCTGGCTGTGGCATTTTGTGATGTGGTAATATATTTTAAGTTTGTACTCATAGAGATTTTATTTGCTCTTCTTGAAATCAAACCTTCAACCTAAAGTGGATTTTTCAAGTAGCTAAAATGAAAGAAAAAACCAAAAGGTTCTTGGGTAAAGATACCTTTTTTACCAAGTGATATAATTTAGGGGAGAAATTAATCAGAGGATTTGACTTTTATTCTGGACCTGTTTAAAACAAAGCAAAGAAAATGCTTCTTCCCCTTTTTTTTACAGCAAATAAAATAACTTCTTCTTTCCCTTCTCTTACATTCCTCATGTCTTGGATCTGTCTGGGTAAAAGGTTTCCAGCTGTAGATTACTTCAGAATAGCCAATGGCACCAGGAATAGTTAACTCCTAACCCATGTCCTCCTTTCCTCACCCTTTCCATATCTCACCACCCTTTTCCAAAGAAGGAATGTTTCAATTTTCTACTACCCATTTCCTTAATCTCCTCCCACAGCCCCTACATATTCTCAAACCAGCAACCAAAATGTTGGCTTGTTCAGGATCAAATGCATTTTTGGACCATCTGATTTAGTTTTAAATCTTTTTTTTTTATCTTTAGAAAGGCCATTCTAAAAAGACTCACAGTCTCAATTATATTTATAAGCAATAAAAGCCATGAAGTACACTGCTGGGGTCACTTGGAGAAGAATGTTTTGGCAGAGTGTACAGTTCGAAACTGAGTAAAAACATTCACAGTTTGGAACACAGATCACTTCTTCTTCTACCAAGCTCAGTTGTTCTTCCAGGATTACATTAGCTGACCCTGCATTGCTGCCTTTTTCCAGTTGGCTGCATCTTGAAAATTCATACAGGAGGAAATTTAAATAATAAAAGAAGACCATTTCATAACAACTGCAGTAAGACTAAGATTTGAAACCTGGGAGCTGTTCTCAGATTTCTGGAAAAAAAAACCCAAAAAACAACAAAACAACAAACACCAAACTTCACCACCATGAATCAATTCCCAGCATGGATGGAAGGAAAATAAGGGTCAGAAGAATATAGTTTTCATATGACATGGACTTTAATTGCATGTGTTTCTCTGAAGGGAAGGAAATGTGTAATACCATTTATTCAGTTGAATGGAAATAAAGACTGCTGTCTGTTGCATATACAGCTCTTCAGAGAACTTCAGATTTTGGAGAGCTTTATAAGCAGGACCTGCCCTATGGTGCTTTATGTAAGCCAGCGCCTGAGGATTTGAGCTGCTTTTTATCTGTTGTTAGTGTATTTTTGTTGTGCTTCAGTACCTGGAGTGGAGGAGGACATCACACATAGTCAAGAGGTAACAGCTTGCTCAACTCAGACCACACTCAGTGAGAACAGCTGTTTCTCCTTCCTGACAGATCACAGAACAGGTTTCCTTTTGCTATCTAACAACAGCTTTCTAGCCGCTTTACTTAGAGAAGTTTAACTTTTCTTACCAATTGCAAAAACATGAGACTGTTTAGATTGAATCTCCAAGGCTTGCTGTGTAGACCAAGGTCACTGCAGGGTCTTGTGCACCATGGTGGGGTGCAGAAAGTAGAAGGTGGCACCTGCAGGGAGGGGTGTCCAGGACAGGTGACCCCAGACTGATCAGCGAAGGATCCCATCTCATATATGTCATATTCAGTATAAAGCTGAGGGATCAGGAGGGTGAAGACTCTTCTTCAATGGCCAGCATCCTGGAAGGACTCTGTCCATTCTGCCTTAGATCCCAGTCTGTGTGTTCCTGAATCCAGCACCACGATCCAGCTCCTGAATCTTTTTCTCATCTGCTGCTGAGTGCAGTCTGGGACTTCCCCAGTGCCTGCTCCACAGCATCAGTGGTGACGGTGATGGAATTGCCATCAAGGGGTGGGGGTGTGGGGTGTTGGCTTTTTTTATAAAATCTGTACAAAATACCAATTTTATATATATTTGTAAATAAAGCATTTGTTTGTTTGGTTTTTTCATTAAACCTGGTCTATCTTTATTTTCCTTTCCATAAGTTTCTCTCCCTTATTTCCTTTCTCTTCACCTTTGGGGAGGGAGAGGGGTTAGCAGAGAGCATCTGTTACAGGTCTAGCAGATGGCCCTGACCCTAAACCTTGACAGTCAGGTAGTTTAAAGGAGAAGAGAGACCTTCAGTGAGCAGTGTGATTTTACTCTGTACTTTTGTTGGACAGCTTTTAAAAGTTCAAACTCTGGGGTGCAGTTTACAAATAAAATTCAGTCATCTAAATCTCAGAGGTGCTCTTTGATAATGTAATCTTTAACCTAGGACACTCTAGCCCTTAAAATCTGTTGTTTTGTAGAGAACTGGTTATGAGGGAAATACTTTAACAAGCACTGCTGAGCAGGGATGTGCAGAATGCTGATCTGATAGGGATGGTGCTGGGGAAACATGAGGATTCATGCTGTGGAAATCCCAGGTTCTAGGTGGGAAAAATAGGAGACCTGACATTTCTTAATTTCCTCTTGTTTTTTCCCTAGGAAATCCCTGGCTGATCATGATTTCATTTACTTCGACTTCTATCTGAGAAGTTCAGTCTGTTAGCTGATTTTTCATTGGCATACCTCTAAAAATGAGTTATTTGAATATTTGCTGCCAGATAGCCTACATGATCCTGACATGAGATAATTTATTTCTGACTATTGCTTTAGACACTGTGCATTTTTTAAAAAAGATCATAATATTCTGTGGAAAGCAGAGAGATTTTTACACTGAATGAGACTAATATTAATGGATGCAGTATTTAACTCAACATTTTGTATATGTCTGTTTATTTTTTTAAAGAATTCCATTTCAATCAGTTACTTAAAAGGTCATGTTTAATGTCACATCAAAACTCTTCCAGAGAGATTTCTTTTTGTTCTGTTGCTGGTAGTGTTAAACAAATATCCGTGGTTCTGGTCACTGTCTTCAGTTCATTCTTTGTTTAAACATTACATCCATGCTTATTAAGATATTTCAGTCTTGTCTGACAGCTTTAAGGAACCACTTCAGTTCTTTTATCATTGACAAAGCACCGTGGTGATATGAGGAGGCTTTAGACATGTGTGAAGTGTGCACGCCTTAGTAGTAACAACAGATGGCAAGATTTCCACAGTCGCATCAGTAAATCCATCATTTAATTATTTCTAACTTTCAGTGACAAGTAGTAATCAGATCTTTGAGATCTCTCTCAAAATCGGTCAGAATCCAGGGGGGCTAACTCCAGGCTCCTGGCCCACAGCAAAGCAGCAGATCTCAGCGCAGCCAAGAGCCAGCAGCTCTGGTGGGAAGACACTGACAAGACCCAGGCATTGCCAGAGGCACAGTAGTTCCACCCCCCCTGCCTGCCTATAAAATCAAGGCAGCGATCCCTGTGAACAGAGCAGGCAAACAGCACATGATGTGTCAGCCAGGGCATCGCGCAGTGGTTGCTGTGGAAGGGTGCACAGGAAGGGCGCTGAAGCCTGGCCAGCTCAACAAGGTATCCACCATAACTGTGGCCTCTGCACCTGCCACAGATGAGGCAGCTGCCCAGGCTGAGCTCCAGAGAGAACATGCAGCCACGCAAGGTCAGGGTGCTGAGAGTGCCCAGCTCTTAAAGAAATACAGGACGTGGAGGATGTGCCCAGGTAGAACTCCTCTGCTTGATGCCAGAGCTCCAGGAGGAGGTGAGTAGGTTGAGGAGCATCAGTGAGATAGATGGACTGTTGGGATCGTGCCCTACCATCCCTGGAACAGGCTCTAGAGAAATACAAGGCACATGATCTGTGGGATTCCCTCTCCTCTCTTTGCCCGGCTGAACACAGCGACTCAAGAGACAGGGGCAATGGCAGCAAGTTCCTGCCCAGTGCAGCAGATGTGTGTCCTCTGCAGCTACCCCACCCTCACGCGTGTCCTTGCAGAACTGACATGAGGATCTGCAAGTGGAGCAAAGCAATGACGATGGTGATGTTTCACCCGGTTTGGGGGTGTTAACAAGATCCAATCAGCCAGCGCCTGGCATCAAAATGATTTCCACCAAAAAAAAAAAAGATGAGTCATTGTAATAGGAGACTCTCTTCTAAGGAGAACAGAAGGGCAGACCAGCCCCACTGCTTAGCAAAGTCTACTGCCTCCCTAGGCTCAGGTTAAAGATGTGAAGCAAAAACTCTACCCTGGTACAGCCCTCAGGTTACAATCCATTATTGATTTTTCAGGTGGGCAGCAATGAGATTGGAACTGGAAGTCTGAGGGTGATCAAGGGAGACCTCAAGGCCTTGGGGTGACTAGTTAAGGGGTCAAAAGCACAGGTAGTGTTCTCCTCTATCGCCCTGGCTGCAGGGAAAGACGAGGTAAGTAACAGGAGGAGTTGACAGCAGGTTGTAGTGAGGTGGGGGTCATCTCTTCACCCAAAAGGAGCTAGAACAAGACAGAACAATAGAAAATGGTCTCAAGTTATGCCAAGGGGAGATTTAGATTGGACATTAGGAAAAACTTCACTGAAAAGGCTGTTAAGCAGTGGCACAGGCTGCTCAGCAAGGTCATGGAGTCACCATCCCTGGAGGTGTTTAAAGCAAATGTAGATGAGGAGCTGAGGGACATGGTTTAGTGGTGGGATTGGCAGTGTTAGGTTAATGGTTGGACTCAAAGATCTTAAAGGTCTTTTCAAACCAAAAGGATTCTATGAAAACCCTAGATGTGAGTGACTTTGCCTAGTTATTCCTCCCCTAAAAACTAGAGTTAACTTTCCTTTAAATCTTGTGGCTTTGTTTTTTTCATGTAAGTAACTCTACTGCTCATTTGATTTTTCCATTGATCTTGGAAATAAGAAATGGTAATGAATATGTTGAAATCTCTGAACACTAAAATCATGAAGAATAACATTTATTCATATTCTGGGTGGAGATAGAAAGGCTTGTATCAGTGACTAACCAAAGGAAATAAATGCACAGAAGAAAAGGAACATATTTTAACACTGTTCACCAGAGCAGAGAAATCAGACTAACAAAGTTTTTAAACACAGAAAATGTTGATGAAAGAAAACTAGGGCAAAGAAGAGGCAAATAAGACAGCTTCTGCACTGAACTTCAGCTTAAGAAAAAAAAAGTCATACTTTCAAAAAAACCACTTGTGTGCAAAGGTGAAAAAAACAGTCTGTCATGGGCTTTTGGTTCAAAGTAAGGAGCAGAAAGCCTGTAAGTGTAATACTGAGACTCTGCAAGCAGCTAAATTGCTGTGATTAGACCCTAGAGTCATCATATCATTAAACTTGGTTGAATTTTCATCTTCTAAAATTGTTCTTTCTTTTTGGTAAAGTCAGTGTGGAAGGACTGTATCATAAAGCAGCAGCAGCTTCTTTTTCTTTCTTTCTTTCTTTCTTTCTTTCTTTCTTTCTTTCTTTCTTTCTTTCTTTCTTTCTTTCTTTCTTT
>WUAM01000359.1:39356462-39370009 GCA_024336885.1 Actenoides hombroni | reverse complement strand
ACCTCGGGCAGCCACAATATGGTTGCCTTGCCCCCCCTGTCCCGTCCGATTTTTTTCCCCCTCTGCGGCAGTTTGGGGGTTGGGCCCCCTCCCCCCCCCCCCCCCCCAATTACTCCAGAAATGCAAATGGATTCTGTCCCTTATGGATTGATGGCATCAGGGTACATTGCGCACTGGTGTCCACTATAGCCTTATATGCCTATAGTACTGGTCTACCAGACCGTTGAACCCACACAGTACAATAAACTCTGTTGTCCCTATTCTCCACCTGGCTAGAGGTAGGACCCCTCTAATTTCAGACAGATGGCCTGTTATCAACATCTGGGTCCAAGCAGCTCACATGGACCCAGTTCTTCATTGCCATTACTCGTGTCTTGTAAATGAGGATCTAAAGCCCATCACACCATCTGGGGGGCTGCCTGCTGGAAACCTGAGCGGAGCTTTTCCTGGAAGGGGCCCCTTTCAATATCATTTTACCTTGGAATTCATGCATGCCCATAAAACCAAAGGAGGCTTCTTGCCCCATTTTCTTACGTGTTCTCCATGATTACACTGGAAAAGCCACAGTGTGCCTTGTGGTGTGTACTGTCTCTTTAGAAGGCCTTACAGAAGAATGCTTTCTCCTGGTGGCTGAAACAATCATTGGTCCAGGTGGGGAGTGAAACTTACCCTCTATCCAGGGCAATATTTTGTACATCTTATGACGAAGTTCCATGGATTTTTTAGATGGTTTCTCAACAGAGGAGATGTTGACCGATGGGGAAGAAGAGAGATTATCTGCATATTGCCATAGTCAAGTGCTCAAATTACCCACCGTTGCTGCCTCGTCATCTGTCCAGCTAAAATTGATAGCATGTTGGCATATGATGATGGGGTACTCAGCTACATGGGTCTGCTAATTCTGAGTTCATCTGGATCTAGTTGTGTTCGGAGGTCATCCAGTGCAGCAAAAATAAATTCCCACACAGCTAGTTCCCACAGATTCTGAATAACTCTCTCAAACACTGTCCACTTGACCAGGAAGTATATGACATTGTCTCTAAAGGGATACCTGTTCCTCACACTCAACAGTAGCCACCTCCAGAGAGAGATAGGATGTACCTCTTTTGCAAGACCCCTGTCAAAACTTATCTAGCCATTGGTCCCAACCATTTGGCTTCTCTAAGTCCAAATCATCAGCTTCATTATCCCAGCATCAGAGCAGCCAAATAACAAGTTGCTGCCTTCATGTTGACTGTAATCTTAATGTCTATCTCACAGCTGTCTTCGGGGTAGAGACTGAGTAGTCACTGCCAATTCTTCTGCCTATTCTGCCAATTATTCTGCCTGCAGGACCTGCTCTTTCTGTATATTTCTTCTTTTCTACAGGAGTGACTGATACTGCCACTGGTTGAATCCCTAGGTCAGACACATCACCCACCACCAGGAGCTGAGTGGCTGCAGTGCTTCTCATGAGGGCTGTGATGCCTTCAGGGCCTGATTCATGGATTATGATAGCTACACTGTATCCACCTCTATATCACATCTATTTTGCTCTAAGCAAGACCAAGAATTGGAAGACATGCAAAAGGCCTAACAATATGATCAAAGTGGTGGATGCACCCCAAGGGTATACCAAATTCTATTTGCCTAGTACCATTCCACAGATATTGGAAACCCTTGTAATTGCAAAAGAATTTACAGTACTATAACCTAACAACAAAGGACACAGCAAAGCAGCACCTCCAACCCCATGCCCAGAAGTTATAAACTGCACAAACAGTGGTAAAGCCACTCACAGCTTCAAAAGCAAGTCTAGGAACAAATACCAGAGAATTGCACTTCAACCATCCTACCCACATCACCAACATGATGAATGCTTGTAACAGCTTGGTCAAATCTGCTAAAACTTCAGCCCTTCCAGACTCTTAGCTTAAAAGTCTATAATTCTCCCAGGTGAGCTGTTTACATCAGATCCCATTGGGTGAAAAAGTGGTCATGTTTAGTCCGTATTTAGGGCTAAACTATATATATTGCTCCATCACCTGATGACCCCTCCTCAGCTAAGATGGGGGACCAGGAAAAGAAGAGGAGACTCATGGTTCAAAATGAAAAACAGATTTAATCAAATAGGCAAAATAATACCAATGTCAGTATAATGTAAACAATGTTGTACTCAGCCCAGCAAGTGTACAGGGGTCAAATAAATAGAAAGGCAGCCTGCAGGAGAAGGAAGAGGAACAGCATCAGGGAACCCCAACAGGAGAACTCCTCATCCTCAGCAAACTTCCCCCCTGATGTTGGATGATGGTGTGGAATAGACCTGTGAGCCAGATGGGTCAGCTGCCCTGGCTGACTCCAAACTGCTCATGGCCTGCAGACCGTGGTAGGCCTGGGATTCTGTCCCAGGGGCACCAGAACACAGCCTATGCAAAGAAATATTTTTAAAATAGAAGCATAAACAGCTCTAACCTAACTGGGAGGCATATGTCTGGCTTTCCTATAGTAGAGCACAGGATGTAATGCCGTTGTTGCTCTCTGGGTGAACAATGGGTGCTACTTACACTTTTATTATGAATTTGCTCTCAGTTAGCCACAAAATTGCTCCAGGACTCTTTCTGTGACTTCTGCCTTGGTGTAGGGAAGCAAGCAGTAGTCCTCAGGATAAACTCCCCTCATGGGGACCCTGGGCTGCTCCTTAATGTTCATTGTAATTCAGTGGTCACCACAGGGCATGTAATAACAGGAACTTCTCAAAGACATCTGCGAACTCTAAAACTGAAAGAATAATAAAGAGACTGGGTTTCAGTGTGATGTGCATTTGACTTACTGCAAGTCTTAGAAATGAAACCAGGAAAAAATATACCTGAGGGAAGAAATCTTGTACTTCAGAGAGGCTGAAAGTCAGCTGCTTGGCTCAGGATTTCAATTCTGCTTTTGCAGTATAAGGAGAGGTGTTTGTAATGCAAATCACCCCCAAAGGAAAGTGGATGATCCACTTTCCTCAAGCAACAAATCCTGTCATAATGTTGCAAACATTATAAAACCCGGTTTACTCAAGCATTTGATTTATTTTTTCTCCGTATGTTAAGCTAACAAGGCAGGATTTACAAAGTGTTCCTTGTGGCATGGGACAAGAAAAAAGGAATAATTGTAAAGCATGTAGTGCTTTAATGAGGCCTTTGTGAAGCACTTAGTGATTAGTTCATTGCTTCTTTCTCCACTGTCTGGTACTAAGGTCTTGCCTGCAATGCTTTTCCAGTCTCCCTTCAGCTATGACTAGAGTCACTGGGCAAATGGTGTTCTTACATACTGGATTAGTGATTCTTTCCCATACCATGCAGTCTGTAGAAAAAAAAAAAAAAAAAAGAAGTTATTGATTTGGTGATTTTGTTTACTGCTGAGGAGCTATTCCAAAGAGGAGAGATTGCTTCACTTCCTTGATGCTTCCCATTCTTATCCCTGTTATTCCCTTGGGCAGCCCATCACCTCTCTACCTTCTTGCTCTTAGGTGGGCCTGTTGTAACCTGGCAGCAGATGCTAGCAAGGGATGTTATCTCCACTCCTTGAAAAGATTTGGGATTAAAAATAAAACCATATCCCAAATCAGAATAAAAGGATGAAATGTTGTCAGCTTCTGCGACTTGAAAAATTGAAGGAGAGAAAACAAAACAGTTGAAATATTATCCTGACAATTACGGTGAATTTTTATTGTATTTCTAGGCATCCATTTAAATTTCTAAACAAAATGCTTCCAACTGAAAAATATTACTAATTTTAGGAAATGCTAAAATTTGATATTTCTGAGGCTATTTTTGTCAAAATGAAACATTCATAGAAAATGTTAATGGAAAATTTCAAAGAATTGGCAGCATGCAATAGAAATCTGTGGACCTTGGGGTTTTTTTCTCTGTAAAAATTCCCTATTAAATGTGTGTGCAGACACTTCAGAAAAATAACAATGTCTTATTGTCCCTTGGTGATGCAGTCTCTGCACTATGATTCAAATAAAATAATGATACATCAAGGTTCTTTCAAGACCAACAGCCCCTATATCTCATACTCAAAACATTGCATTCCATATATCTCTCTCATCAAAAATAAACTTACAGGCAGTCAGAGTTCTAATGAAAGAGCAAGGTTTTGCCCATTTTACAGAGTATTGATTATTTTACTAGATCTATAAAGCACAAATAACTTCTCTGGAAAATAATAGAAAAGAAGTTTTTGCTTCTAGCAGGGATGCGTGGGTAACAGAAGGAACACATAGCATCTTCCTGGGCTTGTGGATAATAATAGCCTAAGAACAGAGGACATCCCTAAAGGCAACAGAAGGATGATTAATTGTTATTGAAGAAAGCCCAACAGGTATCTAGGAATAAAATTTGTGATTTGTCACAAGCTGTGACTGCAAAACAATAAAAACCTGGAACAAAGAGGAACAGTATATGCAATATAATGGATATAAGACATACATGGATTTTTACTGCATCTTTATCTAGGCGTGTAAAGGTTCAGACAGATAAGAAAATAAATAAAGTTGTATTATCTGAGATCCTATATAAAATTGATAACACCTTCTCTTACATTAAAGTATTGTTATTTTTTAAAACTGCTATTTTATTATTTTCAATAGCTTTGCTTAGGTGATTTTTAGCAGAAAGTATAATCATAAAAAAATAAACATATTTTTACCACAATGTCCTGATGTGATGAGAACATTCTTATTTTTTTGCTTTCCTGGTTATATTATGAAAGCCAAATCTTCCAAATATCTCCCACTACAACCATGTTCTGTCTAGGAAAAGGGTTACTGAGAGATTAATTTATGCATTGTTTGAAATCTTTCTCAGAAAGGTCAGTTCCCTGGAGAACTGATATTAGCAATTTGTTCAGAGACATAACTAGCTATTTGCATCATCTTTTTTCTAGTTGTGCAAGTTCTTAGACTAAATTAGCCTGAAGTAGAAGAGTTTGAGTTGATGTCTCTAGTCCAGACATTCTCTTTTAGAAAGGTCCAGGGGACAACTGCACCCACTTTGCTCAGCACCGTGATCTGTAAAGTTTTGTTTGTGCTTGGAAGGAAGTGCCTCCTGCTTTTGCATGAACTATGTTTTTCTCTTTTGTCAGTTCAAGTTTATATTGGCATTTTTTTAAACTGTTTTTTAGTTAGTCCCCTCTGACAGCTGCCATCTTCTGAGTATAGTTGCATTTGCTGTCACATCTCTGCAGGGTCCTTGTCCGTAAGTGCTGGCTGTGTGATACCTTACTGCTAATACACTAATTGAATGGGGAACTTAATGCTCTCTAGAACATTACAAAAATATGTGCATAGCCCTCACATCTGGGCTGATGTGGAATCTGATAAGAGACAGGTGTGTAAACAAAACAAAAAAAGGCTTTCTGAATGCAAGGCTATTAAGTCCCTACAAGAGCTGAGTGGTTTAACTGTCATAGGTAGGAGCTATGCTTAAGGAGGAATGCCAAGGAGATTCAGCCGTCCCTTGCACAACCAGCATTATGGGCTAGATGCAACACGTTTCTGGGTCAGCTGCTCCAGCCGTTGCTATGCAAACAGGTTAATCTGAAATCTGGGAACCTTTGTGAGGGAAGGATATCATTCCATGTCCTGGGGGAAGGAATGGACTGAATATATTGTTAATTCATTAGTATACATATCCCCATTCCCTGTGTTGCCCCATCTTCTGTGCTTAAATAGCAATGAATGCCAGGCATTCCCAGCCTCCTAGTTCATGCTGAGATGTGGAGTTTTTTCTGTGTTGGAACTTCCTGGGGGAAGGGATGAAATAATCCAAGATATTCTGGAGGCGAGACAAAACTATGCAGCTGGACTAGCACATGACGAGCAATTGGTATCATCTTGATAGACAAAATAGTGTGTCTATCTTATGCAGTGTGTATATTATTCCTTGCAACTTGCTCCCACCATCTATCATCCTAATAAAGCAAAATGTTAATTATAGAACAATGTGGAGTGTCTACTGGATATGAAATAAGGCAGTGTAGGTTGTCCTAACTCCACAACGCTGTGAAAATTGGTTATAGTCACTGCAAAACCACTTGCTGCAGCACATGCAGGATAAGTCTTAAAAATGCTTGTTCAGAGCAATGGGCCACGCAGTCTTCCAAAAAGGGAAAGTGATTCTTGCTAGCCTGATCTAAAGGTGATCAACAGTAGGTATGTGCTGACAGATACGTTTAGGAAGGGACAGTAAAGCCTCTTAAAGCTATGGAGCAATTTAATTCCTAGAACAAAAAATGAAGGACATGTGTCACTTCAGGGAAGTAGCACATGACTTGCATTTTGAACTCTTGCTTTTTGTAAAAAAAAAAAAACAAAAAAACCCACCCCTATGCTTTTTAGCCTTAGTATGCAAATATAAAATATGTCTATTAAAACATTCAATGTGCTTCTGCATGTATACTGTATGCAGTTTGAGACATCTTCTGGGAAGTGATATATGGCATCTATTTATTGCTTGGTTAGTAAAGGCATATACAGGAAAGCATTAACATGTGCTATCAATTCTTTTTTGAAAGGGTTTACATTGTGAGCTTTTATTTCTGTGCTTGTCATCTTAGACCTGTGGTTTGTCTCTGTTTCCCAGTAGTCTGTCTTAAGCCGCAGAAGTTCTTTGTGTCTGTTAAGCCCCAAGACTTACTACAATGAAGATGCTCTTATTCGTGCTCTTGCTGATACAAAAAAGGTCTTAAAAAAAACTGTCTTTTTTTTTTTTATTTTTTATTCTACTTGCTGATTTGTTGCTGTTGTTGTTGTTTGGGGTTGGGGGGGTGGTGGTTTGTGTGTGGTTTTTTGTTGTTTTTTTTTTTCTTTCTTTTGTTTGTGTTTTTGTTGTTTTTGTTGTTGTTATGGTTTTGTTTGTTTGTTTGTTTGTTTGTTTGTTTCAGAAAGTGCCAAATAACCAAAATGACCACTTATTTCCCCAGCTTTTTAAATTAGATGCCCATCAGTTTCAGGAGAAGTAATAGATATCGAATTAGTTAGATTGTGTGAATGGTGGTCTAGTGTATCTGTGTTATTGGTTTAGTACCTGATCCTTTAACAACATACAACTCATGTTGACTATATGAAAACATGGTGGTTGGGTCTTCTCCAGAGATATGAATTAGATGTTTAAGAATTGCAGAATTAGGCTTTCAAGACTTAAAGTATTTCATCGGAGCTTGGACTAAGAAGCCTATTTTCTATACCTTTGAAAGGTCTTAGACATTGAAGCTTCTATAAAGAATTGTTCCCAGGTGTAAGTGCCAAATGCTTTTAAAAAAACCTCTCTTGGTGCATAAATCTCTAATTTAAAATATATGTATAATTACTGAATGCGATACTGACATTGTTACCATTTTATATATTGATCTGTTAATCTACTCGTATTGATTGCACCCTGCTTTAATCAGGATGCAAGAAACTGGCTGTAGAAATGACTGCATTAATAGTCCATTTTTAAATCGCTCATTCACAGAGACAGATCTTACACTTCTTGAACGCACTTTTTCTTAGTGGAAAATTCTACTGTTAGGAAGGAAGACTATTTATAGCTATCTTGTTTAGGCAAAAAGTAAACCTGCTTGAATAATTTATTGCAAGGAGTATTAGCTGTGAATTTAGTTCTATTTTCTGTTACAAATCATTCACAAAATGACCTGATTTTTTTTTTTGTGAATGAAAAATGTCAACCTATGGGTTATTCTATAAAGCTATTTTCATGATTCCTTCTGGGTATGAGAAATTTTCCATCTGTAGGTAGTTTCACCCAACAGCTTGCTTCCCATGGGATTTAATTAACTGTCAGAACCAACCTCACTTCTTTTACTTTGGTGGACAACCAAACTTTGAAAATCACAAATATATTTCTGCAATAACAGTAGTACTCACCTGTAGATAAAGGTCTACATGTCAATCTGAAGAATAACCCTTCCCAGTTCTTCAATGCATACAAAATTCCTGAAAATTGGCAAAAATAGTTGAGGGTATATAGCAGAAAATTTGTAAATAAAGGACAGCCTACTTATGATATATATGGTTAAATTTGAATCCATGCACTGTGTTCATTTTTCACTTATGTCTAGCAAGAAGACATTTGTCATATGCAAATAACATTAAACGAGGAATTCTGAAATACAGTTAGAAACAGCCTAGTCATGTCATCTGCAGCCACTGAAGTATGTTTATGAAAAACTCATGCCATGGGACTGAAGGTTCAAAGCAATGGAAAAAATATCGAAATTGCCAATTTAACCTGGATGCTGAAATCCAATTACTAGGAGTACCACAAGTACTTAACATTTGAATCCTCAAAGATATTTAGGAGCTGAATGCAGTAGTAAGTATATAATGCCTTTAAGGAGATGTTAGTTAACTAACTTTATAAAAAAACAAAAGATAGATTCATAGAATCATAGAACTATGGAATCATTTTAGTTGAAAGAGACAGTTAAGATAATCAAGTCCAACAATTAACACAACCCAGTACTGCCAAGTCTACCACTAAACTATGTCCTTCAGCATCACATCTATTGTCTTTTAAACACACCCACCACTTCCCTGAGTAGCCTGTTCCACTGCTTAACAATCCCTTCTGTGAATAATTTTTTTCTAATATTCAATCTACACCTCCCCTGCTGCAACTTGAGCCCATTTCCTCTTGTCCTATCACTTGTTACTTGGCAGAAGAGACCGACCCCACCTCTCTACAACCTCCTTTGAAGGAGTTCTAGAGAGCCAGTAGGTCTCCCCTCAGCTTCCTTTTCTACAGGCTAAACAACTCCAGTTCTCTCAGCCACTCATCGCTAGACTCATGCTCTAGACCCTTCACCACTTTCCTTGCCCTTCTCTGCACTCGCTCCAGCCCCTCAATGTCTTTCTTCTCCTGCGGCGCCCAAACCTGAGCCCAGTGACCAGCCATGGCCACCCGCTTTCCCCCGCTCGCCCAGGAAGAGAGCTCCGCCACAGACCGGCTGCGGGCAGGGCGGCAGAGAGCGGGAAGAAGGGCTGGCATTGAAAAGAGGTGAGGGCCCAGCCGAGGGCTGCCAATGCCGTCTGTCACTGCAGCCCCGTGGGCTCCCGTGGCTGGAGCGGTGCCTGGCAGGGGCTGTGGGGACACCGAGCCCTGCTCTGGATCAAGGGCTCTCCCAGAGGGCACCAAAGCAGCGTTCAGGAGGATGGCACGGCCCCTTCCCCTGCCAGGTGCTGCGAACCCAACCCCCCACCTCCTCCTCCCCGCCAATGGGAATTCTGTCACTCTCACCACTGATGCAGTGGTTCTGGTGCTGGGGAATTCCAGGCTGGTCTCAGCCACAGACAGGAAGCACATTCAGGAGCTGCATTCTGTAACTGGATCCAGGATCCTCTCTTCCTGATGTTGCGCAGTATACATTTTGTTTTCTGGTCTGCGAATGCATCTTGTCGGCTCCTGTCCAGCTTTTCATCCACCAGTAGCCCCCAATCCTTTTCCACAGGGCTGTTCTCAATACCTTCATCCCTTATCCTGTATTGATACTAGGGGTTGCCTTCACTCAGGTGCAAGACCTTGTACTTGGCCTTGTTGTACCTTATGGGGTTCACATTCTCTCACTTCTCCATTGGGTTCTGGGTCCCTCCTGATCAAAGCTTGTTCCTTCAGAGTGGTTTGTCAACTGCACCACTCTTAATGGTTTTGTCTTCAAATATTCTGATGTTGCACTTGGTCCCACTGCCTACAATCTTGATTAAGATATGAAACAGTTCTGGGTCCAGTACGGAAGCTTGCAGGACACCACTCGTCACTGACCTCCATCCAGATATTGAGATGTTGACCACTACCCTCTGGATGTGACCATCCAGCCAATTCAGTATCCTTGAAACAGTCCATTCATCAACTCCATGTCTCTCCTGTTTAGTGGGAATTATGCTGGCAGGGACTGTCTCAAAGGCCTTAGGTCAGTCCAGAGATATGACAATCATCATACTCAAGAGGTGTGGGAAGAGAGATTGCCAGTGAAGACCGAGGCAAAAATGTCATTGCATTCCTCAGCCTTCTCCTCATCTGTTGTTATCAGTTTGCCAGTTGTGTTCCCCTCGGGGCATATGCTTTCTTTGACCTTCCTTTGCTCATTCACATGCCAACAAAAGCCCTTCTTACTGTGCTTTGTGTCCCTTGCCAAGTTCAGCTCCAACTGCTTCTTGGCCTTCCTCACCCCATCTTCTCACAATTGGGCAACATCCCCATGTCCTTCCCAGGACACTCGTCCCTGCTTCCACTGCCTGTGTTTTAACTTTTTGCCCCATAGCTGCTCTTCAGCATCCATGTTCTTTCCTTCACGTGAAGTCTGATACTCCTCTGACAGATTTCATCAAGCTGCAGTTTTCCTCTGCAGTTTTCCTCTACATTTCTCTCCCCTGATACTGTCCTCCAATGAAGTCTATCATTGCATATCTTGAGTCATAAGTTATCTGTCCCTTCTTGTGGAAGCCAATAAAAAAGTAGTTTTCTCTCTTCATTAAATTCTTATGCAAGTGTGACTTCCATGTGGTAGTTTTCCAGGCATCTTACAATTCTTTGAGTCCAGTGGATTCCCTGTACCCCTAAGCAAGACCAAGTTCTGAGGGCAGAAAAAGAGAAAGAATAAGACCTCAAATCTCAGTGAAATTCAATGTATCATAGGAAAAATAGAAGGAATTCCGATAAATCATGTATTGTACTTGTTCATGTAATGGTCATATTCTTCCCCACTTCCCTCAGGACTTTTGTCAAAATCTTGGCAACAGCACTGCATGTGCCTACTATAAAATTCAGAATCTGTTTCATGCTTTTGTTGAGAGGTTTGTTTCTTTCGCACATCAAATATTGAATTGCTCTTTCAACATATGTAGAACAGTAAAAGACTGAAATATAAATTAATTTTCCTTATAACAATATTTTCCTCATTTGATAGTGCTCCTGGGAAGCAGAAATTTTACATTTCTTACCTTCCCTCTGTTACATATTAGATGTCATCATGATGATCAGCAATAACTAGGCCTGTATTTGGAAATGCCTGCACAGAAATACTGCATTTAATAACTCATATGTAACAAGTTTTATCTATCTAGACATCCTTGAGTCCAGTTAGGAGTGGAGGAAGCACAATCTTACACATATGCTCTTTCATGTAATTTCTAAGCACTGCAGAACCAACATGGATGGATGAAAGAAACCCAGATGAATCCATTATGCTACCACCTGTTTTTCACATGTATGTACATAGCATTGCATTCTCCTTAAAAGCATCACATCCCTCTTCATCCAAGGGAAATCCCCAATGCACCCCAGCTGAACCCTCTGTTACAATTTGCTGTTAAATAATCGGGAAAACAATACTTCAGAAATTCTGTGGCCATGTAATTGTATATTCCACCAAATAAAAGTGGTGGATTTATTCTTTTTCAAGTGGGAGGGAATCAGAGCTGCTCTTCCCAAGTAGTGGGGGTGTCCTTTTGTACCGAGAAAATACATAATCTAAAGTAAAAAGTTTTGCTTATGCAACAGCTGACAATTGCAACAATTTCAGGACCACTTTGCTGGGATGAAGGACTGCAAATGGAAAATGTTCTAGGTAAGCTGAAAGCAGTTTCAAACACAACCCTTATACAAAGATTTTTCTAAACATCATGCTCTATCATGCCACAAGGTCAATGGTCAGACTTCTACTTATCAGGTAGTCACTGAGGTGAGGTGATTTCATACATCTCAGACTTCAGATTGCTGTTTCTGTTATTTCCTACTTTCTTCAAAGTGATCTTACTATTGGAAAAAAGTAAACAGATTCTCAAACTTCTCGCTTGTTTCTCTAGGAAACAAGACATTAGTCCCCTCCCCACAAATTATTCTGAAGATAAAAGCAAAATTTTTAATGCCCATGAAATAGCTATCTGTCTTTCACAGAAGTTCTCTGGATAACGATGTATTGGTTTGTAGGCCACATCTAAAAAAAGCTGTAGGTGAAAGTTAGGTGAAAGACTGATAATTTTTCAGCCCTCCAAAGTTCTGTTCTTGATGGTAAACTGCCAGTGAAGGAGTTGATTCTCCCTCCCAGCTGAGGGAGAACACTGCCCAGTTTTTCTACCTTCTGCAGCAAAAGTCTCTTTCGTGATTGAGATTTGAAGAAAAAAAGATGTATGAATTTATCTCTTGTGCTATGTGGCATGTATCTCTTAAAATATATCTTAAGTGTAGGCTTGTTTTTGTTGTTTTCTTTTCATAGTAGTGACTTGTCATTTTTATTTTAATGAATGTGAAGCAATCCAATGTTGTGCTGCTGTGAACAGAAGCTCTTTTCTGCAAAATGTGTCTCATACAGTCTTCCCCAGCCATGAATTTCCACAGATCACTGAGGAACTTTGAGAAAAAAACATGTCTCAGTGATAAGTGGGCAGAGAGGGATGTACACTCATCTTCTTGATTATTCTCTAACTAGACTAAAGCGGGTTTCTGTACAGGCAGAATCTTTAAATCCATGGAAAGCGTCCTTCTGTTGTCCAAGCTGTTGACAGAACAGGTTCCTTGTTTTAAAACACTTTATGTACTGGCTAATTTTGTCTCCCGGTGTAAGGAAATTGGTATTTATTCTAACACTATTGGCACTCTCAATTTCCACGCATTCAGTGAAGACTCTTCAATTCCTCAAGAACTGCATCAGCCACAAATGGAGGTGGGCTGTTTTTACTTATAAAAGGAAGCTGCAGCTACCTCAGCAATGCTGTGCTAACAAGAGTTTAGAATTGCCTTAAGATCCTTAACGCAGGGTAGGTGGTTACACTAGTCTTCCTAATGATTAAGGTAACCACTGGCTATCATAGAACAGATGTAAAGTCATCATGGACAAAGTAGAGTGATGCAAGTCCAAGGCAGCATTTTGAGTCCAAAAAGAGTGTTTTTAACACATATAATCAGGTTGGATATTTTTGGGGTATTTTGATGTGCTGTTGATCATTCTTCTCTGAGAATATAACATTTGGGAGGGAACAGTAGGTGATGATTTCACAGGAGGCAGGTAATAAAAAAATTATCTTCAAAAAATGTGTCTTAGGAGTAAACAATGCTCCTCTGTTTAAAACAAAACAAAACAAAAAAAATCCTTATCTGTAGAAATATTATCTTGTTATCAAGAAGAGGGAAGTCCAAAATTGGTAGGAACATAGTGGCATACTGAGATGAATGGGAATAACTCTTCCCCTTCTGAATTACAGCAGGAAAATTAGCAAGTAAGTTTTGGAAGATCTCAAAGCACTTGACAAAGGTAGTGTACTGGCTCTGACTACAAAATGAAAGCAAAATAGGAACACTTACTTGAGGCAAAGCCACCAACAGCAACAGTCCAATCCTTGGTGAGACCAAGTATCCCACCGGTCCTACCAGGAAAATGAACAGAGACAGTGTCCATCTATGAAAAGAAGAGCAGAGAGTGCTGCATGGCAGCTTGCAGTTGGACTGAAGGGATAACTCCAAGTTCAGTTTTACTGTACTCTGTAAAGGTAACAACCATCCATTTTCCAAGGGTTGGAGGGAGGG
>WUAM01000359.1:39221038-39238490 GCA_024336885.1 Actenoides hombroni | reverse complement strand
AAAAGAATTTTTTTCTCGGTACTTAAACACAGTGCAGTGAAAGCTTATGAAAAATACTTATGTTAACCTATCACTATCTACTTTATAAACCACATCTTATCTTCAAAATTTACATGTGGGTTTTGCATCCACTTTTGATATTTCTGAACCTTCAAACCAATGAAGAAAAAAAAAGGAAAAAACCCAAAGAGGATAGATTCAATGAAACCAGTTAAGACAACCAGTACAGTTACTGAAGAGCAAACATTTCAGAGGCTCATTTGGTTCTATGCTAGAAACCATATAGATATATGGTAGATCTCTAAAACTTGTAATGCCTATATAACATCGAATAACCAGTTGAACAAACATTGGAGACAATATAGTAGTATATATTACCCAATCATTAAAGTGTCTTTAAAAGAATATATGTGATTTTAGTCTAACATGTCCTTCACATTAGGTTCAAACTGGGATATGAATAGAAATGGCATAAAAGAGTTTTCCTGTATTTTCTTAAATTAGGCAACATGTATAAGTAATAATGCAATTATCAAAACTTATTAAAAATTTTACTTATGATACTGCTGGGATTTTTAGAAACTATAAACATCAATTGTACTTTGTTCAGTCGCATGGTTCAAAGAGTAGCTTAAGAAGAATTCTGAAAAATAAGAACTTGATTTTTCATCCATTAAGATCCCAAATAAAGAATATCAGATATTTAAAATATGCATATATGAGAAATTACAGTGCATTGTTGGAGAGGAATCAAGATGAATGTTGTAGAACCACCTACACTGAGTAAACAGAACTGAACTATGTGACAATGACAGAAAAGGGGTTTTTTTATATATATATGGGCTTATATGCATATATATATTTATATAGTGTATACACACACATAATCCTTTTACCTTTATCTTGCACTTCTTTTGAAAATCGCTCCCTTTCAATAGCTGATTCACGTTCTATCCGCTCAATTTCAGCCAATGCATCCAATTCTACTTCATCATATGACGTTATAGTTCCTTGTTGCGAAACCTGTTGCTGTGTCTGTACCATAGGAGTTTGAGGTTGTTTTGCAGCAACTGAAGTGTTCTGTTGTAAAACAGGCACTTGTTGTGCCTGAAGGAAAGCTGTCTGTTCGTGCTGCGGCAAACACTGAGCAGCGTTTAGTGGGCGGTTAACATCCTGTGGAGTAACGGGTGTTTTAGAAGTCTGTCCTGGGTACTGCACATTAAAAGGAATATCACCCTCTGACACACTGCTGTTTTCCAAACCAGAAAGCATATCATCCTGCTGGTCCATATCCGAAGATCTTACACGAGAGAGTCTTAATGTAAGCTTAGTGGAGTCCTTGGAAGGAGAACTAATGATATCATACATTGCAGCTTTTTCAGTCTGGTCTTTTTCATCCTTGCCTAACTTCATTTTCTTTTGTTTCTTTTGCTTTCTTTCTGGAGAATCTAACAATATGTCTGGGGGAACATCTCTAGGTGATGAATAAGGTGGAGGTTGAGATTGTTGGATTAAAGGTTGTCTTGATCCTAGAATAATAATTCAGAAAAACTGAACAGTTATGTTGTTTCATGTTTATATAAAAACACACTAAATATAGCCTATATAATTTTAATGTGTACTTCTACATATATCTGTGTTCACAAAAGGTCTAAATAAGATTGGTAGGAAGCACACAATTCCTAAATCAAGATGTAATCCAGATAATTGCATGGTATTTCCTAGGAATTTTAGCAGTCCACTGCAGGTAAGGAAGTGATCATTTCAGATAAGATGGAACAAAAAAAAAACCCCACCACCAAAAAAGAATAACTAAAAATAGTACCTTCAGGTTCAGAATATCAACTATTAGAAAATGGTCAATGAAAGCAAGCTGACTACAGAAAAAGGAAAGATCCAAAGACTCTTAGAAAGGTCCAGTGATGAAGACTTAATGGTCAGTGGACAGGCATTAGCCATTTCAGCAACACATTTTTAATCAAAAAATAAAAATCAAAAAATCAAAACAAACACAATCTTCTTAACTTTGATTCTGACAGTTCATTTTCAACTTTTCTTTTTTTCTTCTTTTCTGTTTATTTTAGGCAAACTTTTTCCAACTTCCCCCACTCATTACTATCTAGAAAACACTAGCTGTCTTATGGCATTTTTCTACCATCCCTTGCCTTATCTCCCCCTTTTCTTAAAAAAAAAAAAAAATGTATTTTTACTTCTACATGCATTCTTTCCAGGTTTTGAGTGTATCTAGAGAAATTTTTTTAAGAGGACATTCTTCAATTGCATATAAATTTCTTGTTCCTCAAATCAAACCAATTCCCCGTAACTGTTAGCCCATAAAAAGCTTTGAAAAGCAGACATGTTTTTCAACCTGTCCCAATTATAATTTTGAGTTACAATTCTCATCTTAAAAAGGAACACTGGTGTGTGTGTGGGGATATAATTATTTTTTTTTCTCAAAGCCTATTGGCTGGACCAACAGCGTCAGCCTCTTCTTGTTAAAGCGAACATTTATCAGATTCCATTCATCTACTGGGGAATGCTGATCTTCCGAAAGCAGTGACTGAGATTATTATTAATGTTTCTGGTTCAGGTCATCACGGGTCAGTACTTCTAACAACAGTCAAAAACTAACTGGAATACAGATCCACATATGCTTCATTCAGGAAGCACCACTAAGCAAGAAAGCAGTTTTATTCTGCAACTTAAATTTCTATGAGATATTTTAAGAAATAATAATTAAACAATGTACTGACCTCTAGAAAATGGATACCTCTAGCAAAGTTTCAATTCACACAAATGTGCCTCTAGTGATGACTTCTTTGCACAAACTGCTATACTTATTTTCTCTCCCTAGTACATTCTATGAGAAGTCCTTTTAACTTCTGTATGTATAGAGCAGGTACAAAGTAAGTTTATCTTATCCCTTTTTGATCATCAGCAACAACTCCATATTCTGTTGATAACATCCACAATGTTACGAAGCTCTGTTTTGATTCACCCTGATTCTCAACCCCTTTCCACTACTTCACGTGACCTCTCCAAATTAGTTACTACATTCAACCACCAGTACTGCAGTCCTGGCTACACACTATGAAGATGTCTCACTTGCTTTCCACCACAGATTCTGATTCTTGTGAAGCTCCCCATGCTGATTATCTCTTGGTAATGTACAAGATTGTCCAAGTGTAATGTCTAGCAGAAATCATTAGCTACTGATTCCTTTTATGCTAATAACTACCACTTAGAAAAAACTAGCTGCAGTTTTATTTCTATGAGTATTAGTGGCAGCTCAAAACTTTTCACAGAGATCTTACTGACATCTTACTCTTGAATTGTCTCAAATTAATACTTCTGAAGTTGCAACAATGGAACATTAGCTCATTTTCACAGTTACACTTCAGAGGACACAGATTTGGCTCTCCCTTGTCCTAAACCTGTAAGTAAATATGACAAGATTGTTTTGATTTAGTATTGATTTCGTATTTGTGTTACATGTCACAAAACAGCACTGAATCAACAGAGAAGGTGATTCTTTTTATCTTTGTGTAGACTTGAGGAGGTCAGAAGGATTTTGGTGCATTCCTTTGGACATACTTAGAATCCAGAAAATGAAAAAACATAAGGAAAGGTTTCCCTCTCTCCTAGGCAGCACTACAAATAGGTATTTGAAAGTACTGTCCTCTTGAAGGACATTCCTGAGAGGTGTTGGTAGTAAGGCCTATAATCTGCATTCTCAGAGTACCTTTTCTGGCAATAACTTCTATATGTTTCTGAGATGTTTAACGATGGTTAAGCCTCTGGCAACAAGGAGCCTTAGAAACTATGATGCCTACATAATGAGGTGAGAAGAAATGATGAAGCATTCTGGAACAGTTTCATTCTACCACATATATTAGCAGTTTGAACAGGTATCACTCATTGAAGATGTACAACATTCTGTTGGATGCTTTGACTTCAGAGAAAACATTACCTATTACACAGAGAGAGTTGTGCCTATTACTGTTGAAGTGAGTCTGAAATACTTCCTATGGGAGAAGGCTTGAGCCATTATATGTATGAGAACAAAGCCTTTACAGGACTTGTTGATAATGGAAGAGATGTTTTTGTGGAAAGAATAAACAGACACTTATGATCTGTTTGCTGAACTAGTTGAGATTCCAAGGTTGAGAAGGTTTATTCTACAAAACGCTGCCAATGTAGTAAATCATATGATGATCTTCTGAAATGATCTTCGGGAATGAACTGAATTTCAGAATATTCTTTTAGAACAGAGAAATAGGTGGGCAACTTTTGAGTCTGAGTCTAGAGCTGTGTGAGAAAAATCCCAACCTCTCTTTCTGTAGTTGATCTTCTACAGTATCAGTAAAAGAACCTTGTGCAATATATAGAAGGACTATGTAAAACTTGAGAGACAAAAAGAGATTCTCCACTGATTTGGGAAGGTCACTGTATCATTACTGAACAGCAAATACTGACAGTCAAGCAGGTAACACCAAATGTAGCTGAGAAGCAGGTAACATCAATAGGAAATAAAGCCCCTACAAAGAACACCCATCAACAATACCTCCATAGTATTTCAGTAACAGTTATCCTGACTGCCCATGGGACTGGTTCTCTCTCTCTCTATATATATATATATATTTGTTTTCCTACTGATTCCTGGTGGTAAATGGCACTGAGTATAGAAGAAGTTTTATCAACTGCCATAGTAATTTGTGAACAGCCTTTTTTCTGCAGAGTAACTGTCTTCTTATCAAATCGTTTATGCAAGCAACTATAAAATGCATTGCATTGGCAGTGACTTAGCCTTAAAAATGTAATTTCAGTATCAGTAGCACCAGTAACTTGTGTAACAAACAAATAAGCTTCTGTCCAGGAGGTTGCACATATCACTGACATCCCCATCTATGGTTATTGTCTGCATACTTCCTAATTACACCACGGTACTCACATCTTATTTAAGCATTCATAGCATTTTCTCTGATCTTCTCTAAGCCTTTTCAGAGATAGGACCACTTGTCTTTCCAAGCTGATGCATCAAAGTCATACCACTGGTCATATTCTTGGTAGTGATCCACATGGTTAAAAAACAACTATTAGGGTTATCAGAAACTTAGGATTCATGTATTTTAAAGAATTTTAAAGAATTACTAGCTTTCCACTTGTAAAATAACAACTTCAAAAGAGTCACTCAAAGCAGTATCTTCATATTCCTTTAACTCTCTGGCAGGTAAAGGTTCCCATATATTGACAGAATGCCTTTCATCCATCCTACATCCTCTTTTGCCAGAATTATCATACCCTATACATGAAACCTGGAAAAAACTGCTAGTGACCAACTGAAATCTAACAATACTTGTTTCATAGCACACTGAAGAGAAACTTGAGGAACATTCAAGTGCTACACCTTTTTAAATCCATAGCAAAGTGATCCTCAAGACTCCGGGAACATTACTTATGTGGGTACCAAATTGTTGTACAAAGCTGGACCCAGTATTCCAGACTTTTTACTAGAAATGCATATTTGCTACATGTGGATTATTAGAGTTCACATAAAAGTAATTATACTGTAAATAAGTTCCTACAGGCAAAAACTGGAGAAGGAGACAAGAACCGGAGCATCCATATGACATTCATACTGATGCTTGTCTGTTGGCAAAGCGAAGAACCTTGTGATGACCAAACATGAGGAACACACTTGAAGGTTTTAAGAGACAGCAGTTACAATGTGTAAATGGAAGTGTCTCATTTTTTTTCCAATTTAGTATAATCCTATTTACCACTTTCACAGAAATGGAATGTTTATGAGATCAGAAAAATTAATTCTGGAACTCTGTCTAGTCCCATCTCAGAATTTATAATAATCACCTAGAGAATCCGTGCCTCCAGCAGACTCAAAAAGGGAAAAACAGTCCCTTCATAAGGATGGTAAAGACTGCCCAGAGTCATATACATAGTCTGTATGGTTTAAGCACATACTAGAAGAATTATTACTCTCTTAAGGACCAAGAAAATAATGAAGAGGTAGTATTGCAAAGTGAATTTATTAAGTATCATCAAATCAAAATAATATTATTCCGTAAAGCAGTAGTTCTTGTGGATTAAAGAGAACCGAGTGCTGTATCTGGACATTAGCATGGCTTTCTATACAGCTTCTCATAACAATTGCACTAACAAGCTGTGGAAGTATGATCTAGACAAAAATACTTCAGAATGGCAGTATACCCTATCGCAAAAATAGACTATGAATTGTTCTTGGTAAAAATGGATGAAAGGAGTAGAGATGAACAAGTGCTACATTCCAGAGCACTGTTTTTAACAGTTTAAAATAGTTGTCATTAGTAACTTCTCATGTAACAGAGTTAGAATATTTTATTAATCTAAAGATAGTAACAGCCTTTGGTCTTGAGTCTTTGAGAGAGACCCACAACTGCTTTTAAAAACAGAATCAAAAATGGCCATTTTCTTGACTAATTTGAATAATGCTTTACAACAGAAGAAATTCAGTGAGGAGCACAAACTTCCTATTCATCTGAGAAAGAGCAATTGTGAACGACATGAGAGGAAGATAGATAAATTCTACAGAAAAGCAGCAATATGTTTAAGATAACTTGCAGTATGAATCTAAGTTATCAACAAAGAGCAGCTATACTCTCGTATACAACAGTGGTATCATATAAAGTCATGTACGCTACTTCTCTGACTACTCATCCTCCTAAATCTTCGGAGTTGTAGCTGACTTTGGACAGTACAACACTAAAAAAAATAAAAATGCAGACCAATTAGAATTCAGATAAAAAATCTCAGAAATGACAGCTTATATAAAGATGACAGAAAGAAACCATGCTGTTTAGTCTGTAGATTAGATTAATGCAACACATGATAGCATTCTTCGATATGAAAATAGCAGATATAAAAAAAAGGACGTGAATTATTTTTCCCTGCCCACTGGAAAATCAAGAAATGTCATGCCTCACTGCAACAAAAATTACACCAGTTTCTCATTAGGAGAAAAGCTTTCCAGCACTAAGAATCTGAAGAAGTTGCAAGCCAAAAGTAAGGAAACTCCGTTACTAACACTTTAACAGAAAATATAGATGGAAGTTACTGGGGAATGATAATGATACAGCTCATCCAGCATGATGGGAAGTTCCCAAGTCCTTTCCTGCTTTATTTCCTAAAAATCACAGAAACTTCCTCTGGAAATCTCCCCAAGTTTTGTACTAGATATAAAGAAATTATTACTTACGATTATCAGACAATGCTGACATTTGTTTTCAAAGAGCATAAATTAATTTAAAACTCAGACTTAAAGGGATAGCATACGAGACAGACAAAGAAGAATACACATTTGAGAGGGTTTTAGGGACAGACTGTAATCACTTTCCACATAATCTTTCAGTGGTTTTCAGGGAAGAGTCGCACCACTTTCTCAGAGTTTCAAATGGCTCATGAAAAACTCAGTCTTGGTTGTTTTAGTTTAGAACTGCCGTATTCAGAAGCACCCTTGCATTAAAAAATTAAGACTTCAAGAGAGAAACAAGAATGAATGTTTATGTTGGCCCTGTCAGAAAAAATATCCTTTGTGTAAATTTCTTCCACCTTTCTTCTTAAAGAGAGTGGGTGAGATGATATTTTTTCTGAACAAGTACCTTTGTGACCACTGAAGTCTGTACTACAGATTTGAGAAGGTTCCAAATTCTTCTTACCACCCACTATACATTCAGAGATCAACTGTAGGAATCTTTCTATTGAAGTCCTATAAATTCCTAAGAAAATAAAAGTAAACTTACCAAATTATTCAGAAAATAATAAAATACCCAGTAACAATTTCTAGAGGGAATGCAACTTCTAGAAAAGAATGAAAATTTATATAGTTGCATAAGGGTTGTTGCTAGTCCTTACAAATGTTTTCCCAGTTTAGGAAACTGCACTGAAATAGGACTGTAAGTGATATGAACTCTTCTCTTTAGCAAGTAATTGACTAAAAATATTGTGGTAGGTTTTCCTTTACACAGATCTTTAGAAGTTGTCTTAAACACACAAGAAAACTCAAACAAATCTTTTATGAGGTTCTGTAGCAGTGAAAGTAGAACAAATGGATAAAGGATTTTGATGAGTAATTGATCTTGAGTAATGGAACCCACAGAATATTTTATGAAATCAGCAAAAGGAAAATACTGCATGTTAATTCTTCATAGATGAATTTATAGAAAGGATTTTTTTAAGAAAGTCAATGTGGTAACAGAGGATAGCATGAAGGCAGAGTCATTATTCTATTTCCATAGCTAAAAATATAAAATTTACATAAAAAAGAATGGCTAAAGACAAGACTAGAACTTTTGGATAAAACTTCAAAGATTTCTGTAACAGCTAAATTTTACTCAACTGAGTAAGTGAATACACAACCAAAATAACAAATAACTTCTGCTCTCTCTCAAATGTCTAAGGTGCAAAAACTTGTTCTTCCTTCAAATTCTGTCAGACAGCTATGTTCCGTCTTAAAGTAATTCAAGACTGTGCCATCACATTCTCCAGGTCTCCAGAAGTCCTGGCTACTTCCATGTCAGAATCACAGAAATACAGTATGTACCTGTACTTCCAGTAATTGCCTCAGGTTTATATGTTATATATGAAAACTTAGATTATAACATCCTTCCTGAGATCAGTCTCTGGACTGATGATGTCTAGTGCCCTTCTTTTTGTCCTCCCAAACAATAAGTATTTTGTTCAATTTCTGTATCAAAATTTGCAATCTGACAACCAAATTTTCCAAGGCTAAAGAGATTAGCCACAAAAGCTCAGCATAGATACCTGCTATTTGTTCATCACTAAAAAATTTATCAGAACAACTTTCACTTCAAATCATAGGCCAAAAACTCACTGCAGGGATCCCATGTTCTAAACAACAATGTAATTAACAACATCTCTCCCACACATTTCTGAATTACAAGATTAGAGTGTCTGTCAAGATTCTTGCAGCTTCAGGAACTGGTTCTCCCAATCAAGGTTCATTAATCTCTTTAAGAAGGCAAAATGGTAGCACCATTAGTAAAAGTATTTCAGTTGTGTGATTTATCAGTGGGAAGACCAAAGCTAACCTACAGGTATATAAATCAAAAAACTCCTCTTGCACTTTTTCAGCCCCTCTGATGCTGAAATATTACAATCTGAACTGTACAATGGGATTATTTTCAGAAGTAATCTGCAAAGGTATCCTTTTCAAAACAGGGTTCTGAGACAGCCAACTGAAACCACAGCAACTTTTAGAAAAAAATAATTCTAATATTCTTCCGGCTGAGTGGTAATCATGTATCTAACTGAAAGTAGCTTAGATTCATAATGTTGTCAAACCACTAAGCTTAACAAAGACAGAAAAACAAATACATTTAGTCTTCACCATTTACACAAGTCTTCCAACAAGTCCTATAGCACAAGGCCTCTTGAAATAGTGACACTGCTAGCATGCTACACATGTACTTCTCACGTGAAATTTGAGCCACATTTCTTCTATCACTGTTTAAGACAGTATACTTCTACAGAAGATGAACCACAGAGATCATTTAGTAATTATAGGATCATAGGATTATTCAGTTAAAAGAAGACCTCAGGAGGTCTTCAGTCCATCCTCATGCTCAAAGCAAGGTCAACAAGGCCACATTCTGCAGAGCTTTATCAAATCCTGAAAACCTCCAAGTAGACAAAATACACAGATTCTCTGGGCACCCTTTTCCAATGCTCAACTGTCCTGATAATGAAAAAGTTTTTCCTTAGACCTAGTTAGAACCTCCCATTTCAATTTAAGTCCACTGAATCTCATCCTTCCTCTACAACACTGAAAAGCCTGACTGAAGTCTTCTTGATAATCTCATAGGTATGGGAAGCCTGCTCTAAAGTCCGTGCCTGTCAAAGACATGTCAAAGAGCTGCACAAGGACAACACTTCAACCTTCTCTGGAATCTTCCCCATCTCCTGTTGTCCCACTTCACATAACATGACCATCCAGAAAGAATTTTGTTTTGGGGCTAAAGAGAAGAAAGTTCCACCTTTCTACTATTGCTATGTAAATTAGCAAGAACGTGCTCAGACGCCTACCTTGCTAAATCTCATGTATCTCAGTCATTGCTTCTTAGGGTCAATACTAAAAACAGCAGTATGCATTCCAGATTTTAGCATAAAGGATTATTTTGAGCAGATTTTTTTCTGTTCCCTCTCAACTGAGAGTTCACCCTGTTCACCCTCCACAGCTAAGGTTTTCAAGCTTCATTTATGCCGTATGTATTGAGTTCACTGAACTACTTTTAATTTCATGTTCTTAAAATTTCATGATTGCAATTAAGACAAGTGTTGCATGTTAAAACACTTTTGAGCTGGTTAAGAGTTCAATACTTGTAATGCTGCCTTTAAACCATTTCTTATGTAGAAAACCTGGAATCTTTCTTATAAAGAATTTAATCCTTATGTTGGAAAGGATTTTAAATCCTTCTGTCCTCCATGAATTTAAGCTTTATTTCAAAGGATGGTTAGTCAGTTTTTACACCTTCAGAAACTTCTTCGAGATCAGGGCTCAAAATAATTTTGTATACAAAATACAGTGACATACTCTCTTGTACTATTAAGTCAGGAGGAATAACTAAATACATCTTTAAACTCTCTGTTCTTTAAAATGGGGGAAAAAAATTCATTGATATATATGACTGCTAGATTACCTTTAAGGGTTCCATCACTTCCAGCTGGAGAGCAGACTGACTGCGGTGACCTCAAGGAAAAAGATGCTGCATTCCTTATAGAAGGATCACCATCCTAAAGTGACAATGATAAAAAAAATAACATTATGAACATGAACACTTGATAAAATAAAAAACTGCATTAGTACATATACTGAAAAAATGGATTGGACAAAAAAAGCATGCAAGAAGTACCAGAAAAATAGTTATTTACATCCAAATATTTTTACTTTAGACTGCTATTAGACTAGTATGTGGGCAGTATTCTACAGCACAATCAGTCTTAAGAAGAATAAGAAGAACATGCACACAAAAATATATCTATGTACCTGTCTTCTAGTTAAATAAGCACTTCTGGTTTACACTAAGATTTAGAACTTTCTTGTTATAAGGACTCATAATAAAGATCTGAAAAGCAGATACATGATGTCTAAACAACACCAATTGAAAGAAATTAAGCATAAAATTTGGATTTTTAAAAGAAACCTTTTTTCCACTGAACCCACCCTTAAAGCTTATCTAGAATGCCATCTTACTTTCACAGATACACTTGGTAACTGTTTGTATTTACACTGTACTGTCCAGCACACACACACTGGGACTGAACAAAATCTCTAGTACTCCCATGGCAGTAGCTGAGATAGTATCGTGTAAAACACAACTGGAGCGATTTTAGTTTGTTATTTATCTGCTTTGACAGTTTGATAGGAAACAACTCAATGACAATATGAAGAACCTCCCCAACAAGGCAAAGAAGTTCTACTGTCTTCTGAGTTTTGCACAGAACAATCTGCTTCAATGGAATTCCTAACTTCTGACAAACTTCTTCATAATATAATGCTAATTATAATGTAATGATGACTTTGCTCTATCTTTGAAACTGTAAATATGTCTTTCTTTATCCCCACACTATCTTAAAATGAAATAAGAAACTCACTGTTCAAGTTCCCATTTAATGTTCTACATGGGTTTTATTACCGCTTCCATGGAGCCCTCTGCTGGTCAGAGTGTACTCATTCACTCAACTAGATTTAAACTTCTACAGAACCGTATTTCCCATTTTTAGCACTGTTTTTTATACATGTACTGGAATGTTTTAGGAAAGAACAAAGTAACAACCCCTCTATGAAGAGACAATTTCTATAATTATAAACAAACTGCAAAAAGTCTTTTCTTTTAAAGAGTAAGGTCATACAAAGGAAGTCTCCAAATAAGTTCTAAGGTTATTCACTCTGTTGCCTAATTGAAATGGCTATTTCAGTAGCTAATATTCTAACATGGCTTCTATCCAAGTATCTGAATCCACACAGTTCTTTCATATAACTTCTCTGTTTTCTTTTTTTTTTTTTTTTCCTTAACTTTCCAAACCTGAATTATCTGATAAATACCTTTCATCCTTTTGACTAATTTCAATAGAATGCTACAAGGCCCAGTCTGTATGAAAAAAAGCAGCAGTCAGTAGTAAGTCAGAAAGCTAAATTGGCATTTCAAGGACATGGAAGCCTTCGTTGATGAGCAAGTATACACTCCCTCTTACAGCTGCCAAACAGCCAATTTCCACACTCATAGCCATAGGCCATGTACATGTTACACCTTCTAAATACACAGTTGATGCTGCTTAGGGAAAATAAATAAGTTTGAAATTCGGGGACTAAAAGTGCTTACAAGTCAAATATCATAAATCCGTAAGAAAACAGATTTCATCAGTTTCACTATCCACAGGCACTTAGAAAACAATTCTATTAGATTTTTCTTCCTCCCACTGTACCGTGATTCTAAAACCCTCACTGTACTATTAATTATGCTGATTTTTGCAACACAACTTGCTGACCTGTTGCCGCATGTGAGGAGAGCCTCATGGGCAAAGAAATCTAATATTCAGATTCAATACCATAAAAAGAACTGTACCTTAAACTGTGACTGCCAAGGACATAGGAAAAGCAACTTTTATTACATTAACTGAACAGACTAACTAGGTAGATGACCTTTTGGGTCCATATGACATTCCTACTGTAGATGACAAATTTTCAGAAGTGCTCGTTTACAGTTTCCAATTCCAGAGCTTCATCAAATGGTGATGTGTATGCACACACTTATATTACAGGAATGCTCTCAAGTTTACCATCAAATCATCCTTAAGTTAAGTGTTTGTGTGCAGTGAGCCTTTCAGGGTGCACTTGCTTATTTCGTAGAATCATGTATCACAAATACACAATAACATGTAACTATTCACATTCTTAAAAGCAATAAAACCCTAAAACTAAGAAGATGAAGAAATGTTTTTACATTTTATGATTTAATAATCCTCATTCATAACTATCTTCCTGAAAAGTCACACTGCTTCTGAAAAGGCTGTAACATTATGATTAAGCTTATTATTCAATACTTAGATGTTAAACTTTAATTAATACAAATTCTTCAAACAATTTTTCTGCATGATAGCTATTAAAATCAGCTTTTAAAGGTATAATAACAAATAAAATAAATGTAACACATATGCTCCATTAAAAAAATGCACAAATGGATAAAAGTGAAAGTTACAACATTTATGAGTTTTTATGTTAGTATTTCTCTAATTAAACAAACCAATGAGGGTATACTTTCTGTTTTCATTGTCTGTTTTGAAGGAGTTTCATTTCTAAGTTTTCATTAACTATAATGTGGTTGCATTGCTTGGATCACAATTTGAGGGATGAATATTTTTAAATATGTTTTCATTAAAAATTAAGAAATCAATTATCCTATGATGAAAATATGAATGAAAATATTAAAGTTTTAAAAAAAATTCTGTCTTAACAAAATCAAGATTCTCTTGATAGTGTACCTTTAACACAGTTGGGGGATATACGTGCTTTTAAAGCCAAGAACACTTTCCTATTTTGAAGAATTAGCATTGCTGAAACAGACTGAGAAAAATATTTGATGCTGTGTATTATGGTAGAATCCTTCATTACAATACTCTCTTAAGACACCGCCTCTTAGCTAATATTGTTAATCATCATAACTTTGTCATTTAAAAAAAAAAAATTATTAAAACTAATAACTCTCTTGGAGTTCTACTGTATTAATCCTGGCAAGGGATTTAGGGAGGCTGGTGTTAATAGTACACTTGTTGAATACAGTAATGTGACTATGGGAAAACTTCTTAGAAAGCAAGCAGGCCATAAAAGCAGGTAACACACAGTAAGAAAAAATGTCCATAGGAATTCTTGCCTTTGACAACACTACTATATTACCCAATAAGTTATCCAATACATCAAGTTTAATTGACAGTTGTGGGAATCTTCAGACACACAAATTTACTATACATCTATATTTAGAATCTAGTATTGTTTGCATCGATGTAATGCTACAGTGTATTGCTACAGTAATTGTATAGACACTCTACCATTTCTTTAAAATAAACTCAGAGATGAGATTATTTGAAGATTTTTTTTGCTTTTCCTAATTTCATCAGAATTAATGTTACAAACTGTTCCAAAGGAAAGAGGGATGAAGAAAAAATTGAATCTCACACATTAAAGTTGCACAGTCGAGTGTATACACCTGAAATTGAAATATATTTAAAGGTATTTTGTACACCAATAACAACATAGGAAAATATGTGACTTCTAAGGCAGCTAACAAACACCCTTGCTTTACTATAGTAAATATTCGCTTTATCGAAATAAACTGATTTAGGTAACGTACATCACTGCTTAGTCTGTGCACCATCTGTAGGTAGTCTTCATTTGAACCGTGTCTAGAATTATCAGCATGATGATTAGCTGAATTTCCAGACAGCTGACTTGAAACTTTGTTTTCATGGAGATTCCTCATCCCAGCTGTGACAATGGGACTGGATACTGAAGCTGAAATAAATAAATAAATAAAAGTAACTATACTGATACATTCACACACTCATTAACTCTTAAAAGCTTTCACAGAAAACAACTTAATAGAGTATATTAATGAGTTGGATGCAAGAGATCTGGAATCTGAACAAGAGTCGAACTTTTTGATCTAATCCTTTTGGTGCAAATACCTTGAATAAAAATCAGTATCTAAAATTTTAATTTTCAAGATGATTTAAAACCCAAATTCCATGTACATATTAGCCAAGTTTCTCCCCATATCTATGCTAATTACAGTTAGCATCATATTCTTACTGATGAAAGTTTTGTTTTCCTCTGTATAATTTATCTTCACTACATTTAGTAACTTCCAAAGCATTCATGAGACATACAGCATTACACCCAGAACAGCTATATATATTCTAAGCACAATGCTAAACTTTAAGAACAAATGATTTAAAAGAATCTGATGAGAATTCTACTTACCAACAAAAAAATGCCTAGATACTTTAACAATGTTCATGTTGTTAAAGATTGTTTTTAGGAACGGGAAGGACAAAGAAATCCATTCATTCTGAAGGTCACCTTTGCCAGTTATTGCATACCTTGAGAATAATTCTAGCCAATTTAGAATTAATCTAGTTGACACTACAAAGGTTTGATAAGGCTAAATAAGCTGTCAGCAAAACGTTACATTGGCAAAACTGAGATTTTTTGCTAGTACAGATAAACGACAGTCATAGCTAACAAAATTTTTTTGTTTGTTTTGATATTTTTCTTGTCACATATACATGACAATTGTGCAAAATGTACATAGAGGAGCAATGCAACATGAACATGTGTTTTACCTTTTCTTCTTCCTTTTTATTTTACTAAAGTACAATCTACCACTCTGTACAGTCAGAAAACCAAAGCTTTAACATACTTTCCAACTCAAAGATTCACATTAACATGTGACTCCTTCAAACAAATTAGAAAGCCATGAAACATGCACATGAAGGAAAAGCTGACATGAGGCAGAAGAATAAACATTAGCAAACTTACCTTGCTGCATCTGAGGATGTGGTGTATAACTTGGAGGATGTGAATATGGCATGTATCCTGCAGGGCTTTGAGGAGCATATGGACTAGGCACTGGGCTGTTCTGTTGTGCCAAAAATCTGTTACCAGAGCTTGTCTGTGGTGGCACAAACCGGCTAAAAAATAAAATTTTATTTTATTTTTTTTTAAAGTTGAAAAAGCAAATTTAGACAAATTTATTATTTCTTTTTGTATATTATGCAGTCAGAACATTACAACTTGTTTAAAACACAGAATTCCAACACAATTAAGAATCTCCCTCAAAAGTAGTATTTTAAGCTCTTGATACCTTCCCAACTTCAATTATTACATAAGAGTCACAGTTTAGGTACTGCATTAGTAAAAGTAAAGAACAGAACAAAATGCATTTGTAAGACCTCCACACAGGGAAAGGAAAAAATGACACAAATATGTACTAAAATAAGATCTGCAATTTCCAAAAGTTAGTCATAGAAGTTTGAATAAAAGTGACAACTAAGTTTTAATTAATAACTAGGTCACTAGGATTAACAAGGAGCCATCTACTCTAAATATGATTTTTTCCCAGTAAGATTTCAAGGAACTTCATGTAACAGAACTACACTGGCAAGATATAGGAATGTGATAGGTAGGTAGGTAGGACCCAAACCAAAGTCCACTGAACACAACTTACTAGTTCACTGGCTTGATCTGAGATTAATCTTATAGATAAGAAGCCATGAAAATAACATGGGCTTGTGACAAAATACATGCATATTAAAACTTACAATCTTATATGAGCTTTTCAAAATACAAATAAACCAAGTAAATACTTCAGAAAGTACACTACACACTTTCAGAACTTAGTTCTAGCATAGCAACTCATAGCAAACCCTCATAGCAAGTCTATGAGGGTAAGCTTCCATAGAAAGAAACAGCAAGTATTTAACACACAGATTTTGCAAGCATTTTGAGAAGAGTTTGTAATATTCATAGTAATATTCACAACTCAAAAACCTTCTATAGTATCCCTTTTAAATATAAAAGTAAAAAAGTATACTGATTTTTGTGCAGATACAGAGCATTTCATTTGCCAAAACAATTACAGTAACTTGAAACAAACTTGAAATAAGTTTAATAGTGGTATCTAGTAACTGAAAATGAAAACTGTTAAAGCCTGGCAACTGGGTTTCAGCTACATGCAGAACTCTTTCCTCTAGTCCAGAGCACCTTATATTATTAATAAAGGCCTAGATTTTAAATCCATGATACTTTTCAACACTACAAAGTATTTTCAAGCACCAGAAAGCTGACAAGTATGCTGCTGGAAGACTGGCCAAACTACTGGGCCTATCCTCCTCTGAGCGGCCTTTTGTAGAACTGTTACAACAATACTCCATGATTTCACAAGCCTTCTTTCCCAGACTCCTGTCACACTGGTACTGTTATACATGCTGGGACACATTAGCCTCTTCACTCCTATCCTCCTGCCTCCAGTCTCAGATTCTGCTTACAGGTAGAAGGGTTGGCAGGGAGGCAGGAGGACTCCTTAAGCAGAAAAGGAAGATTGCCAAAATTACGGGTGGAAGAGGGAGTGAAGACTCATGACTAGTTCCTAGAATACAAGGATTAATTCACAGACAGAAGGATGTTTCTTTGCCAGCTGAAGAAATTCACCCTGCTAGCAGACAAATGAAAAATGTGTCTTGACGCTGACCACCTTCCATTCGCATACTTGCAACAGAACTGACTGTTGCTGTAGGAAGAATTTGCCACTTGCTGCTTTTCCCACCCCATTTAAAAGAAAGATTTACCTGGAAGGGCTATGTGAGATAGTGGTTTGTTGATAATTGG
>WUAM01000359.1:39198463-39211406 GCA_024336885.1 Actenoides hombroni | reverse complement strand
AAACAAAACAAAAACAAAAACCCAAAAAAAAACCAAAACAAAAAAAAAGAGAAAAGGAAAAAAGAAAAAACAAAACCAAAATGAAAGAAGACAATTTACTGTTAAAATACAGAAAAAAACAAGTCTGCAGAGCACTGTTCCCTGCCTCTATTTTACTTTTCTCTCTACTTTAAGGAATGGCAGTAGAGGTACTCCTGTTAGTCTTCAAAATTACTTTCTGTTACCTAGCACTTATAAGTACATGGATGTCAGTTTCACACTACTATAGGAAGTTTCTTATGCACCCTTTTATACTGTGATCCTTCTCCATGTAAGAACACTATGGCATAACATCAAAAAAGTAATATTGTAGGAGTGAAAATAACATATGCATGAATGTGTAACATTCAGGTTACAGCCCAATGCTTTGAGAATAATTTATTTTAAAAAGGGAAATTGGCCTATCTTTGACAGCAGAAGATTCCTTCCAAGCCATAAAAATAATGTAATGGATTTTCTATAAATGCATCCATGCTTTCTCTTATTGTTTGCTTTGAGGATTCTTAAAAGGTACTTCCATTTGATAAAAACAATTGATTGGAACATGTAGGAAAAAGACAGGATTCTCAACACAAGACAATTCAAAGGACACCAGGGAAAAATTAAAAAACAAACAAAAAAACCCCCACACACAAAAAAACCACAAACAAACAAAAACCTAAAAAAAAATTAACAAAAAAGAACACATTAGCATATTTGCTGGTTCAATTCTTAAAATATTTAACACCTAATCAGAACTGACATGGGTCTTATATCGGTATCTAAAACTTTTTTTCTTTTTCTGTAATACTGGATATATAATTTTATTAAACAAAGTGGAACACAAGTGAGTATTGCACAGTAAACACCAAAGACTGCATGCCTAACTAGCAAGAATGGAATAAGCAGCATGTTTATAAAATAACCCCCCATAATTATGGATAAGGGCTGCTGGACAATTATTAACGTTCTGATTGACTGAAATGTTTGACTCTTAGATAGCAGTCATCTTCCAAGCAAGCCTAATAAAAAACCTATATGTTCTAAGTTTCACATTCCCACAAACATCCTTTGCAATTCAGTTAATTCTGATTTCAAGGAATGAGGATGGTGATCTGGTAGAGCTGAAGTTTAAAATACATACATGTGATCTGTTGACACCTGATTGAGACTGTGGACAAGCTGTGAAACCAGATTTTCATCCCTGCAAGCCAGAAGGCAGTTCACTTCTTCAGCTATCCGTCCATTGAAAAGCAGGCTTTTTGTTGTTGTAGCAGGTAAAGGTGATGGAAGAGGCAGCTGGTTCAAAACTGTAATCAGAAAACAGAAAGGAATTCAGAATCAGTTCATGAAACACAAGCATACAAATATGGACTCCTTCTTATTCCTTCATGTTATTAAGAAAGAAAAGTTGACAACTACATTTAAAATATAAGGAAAATTTCTCTTTTTTTTTTTAATCATGAAAACACACACACAGACTGGACTGTTTAAAAAAAAAAAAAAAAGTAGTGCAGTCAAGTCCACACGTGATATTCCTATATTACTGTAAATATTTAACTGTGCTAAGACAAGTATTATGAATGGAAACATACTTTTAAACATTTCAGAACATTAAATTATTTAGGCTGTTATGGCAGCTTTTGCTTGGAGACATAAGCATTGATAAAGAAAGGAAATGCAAAATCCTTTAGTTGTGTGTAGTCCTGTTAAGTGCATTGAGCATGTATTTTAAGTCTTCTACTCTAACCTTCATATTTAATTAAGTGTTACCACTTTATATGGTCACGGTAGATTAAAAAACACACCAAACAGAAAAAAAACCCACAACCCAAGAAAAATAAACAAACAAAACCAACAAAACCAACCATCAACAACCAATTTAAGCCACTAATGAAATTCTCAGTTTATTCTTCTCTTGCTATGTTCAGCTCTGTAAGTCAGCTCAAGAAAGGCTAGTACTGCTACTTGGTATGAGCACTAAAATGTCAATTCAGTCAATACAGCTATTCACAAATTTTGGCAAAAAGACTTAATGAAAACATCCATCTCAATATTTTAATTCGATTATAAACAAGCACACTATACTTTCAGAGGCCATTCTTAGGTTTACAGACAGAACAAGGAAGTGTACCCTATAGGAAGCCTTGACCAGATGACTGGCAGAGCTACACAGCTAAGAGAGTAAGCCAGAAGAGGCTAAAAATGTAGCTACATTGGCAAGTCACTTCCACAGATCCATGAAAACAAGCTGACTCCAACTTCAAGCTGATTACAGCTCTGAGATAAAGGTTTTAACTGAATCATTAGAAACAGCTACAGAAAAAGAGCCAATGTACTGAGATAAACTCTTTTGGCTTTTTTTATAGATTTTTTAATTCTTTATTGAAAACAAAACAGGGAGAGGAGGGGGGAGGGAATTCCAGTATTTTTCCCCCTATATAAAATACATCATTACTGCATTTTGAAATATATTTCAGTTCGAATAGAAGTGCATAATAAAAAGAACTTTTTTGTACCTTGTTCAAAACCAAAAAATAGGTTTCAATTATATTCAGCATATTCCACAACCCCTTCTAGATAGTTGAGAATCAGCTTAATCCTCATACACTCTCCCTTTTTTTTCAGTGAAGATGTTTATTTTAGAGAAGCATTTTATCATTTATATTTTTTTCTTTATTTGTGGGGTATCCAGATATGCTACTGAATAACATTCCAAACAAAAAATGAGTTCCTATATTTTGTTCCAAGTTTCCTTAAGTTGTTTTTAATTAATCTACATATCACGTTTAAATCAGCATGTTTTATTTGAATAGATTTTAAAATTCAAGCAATGACAAAATTAAATTATTTTTACGCCAAGTCTGATTTTCAACAAATTCACTTCCAAGAACTTTTAAAATAAGACTATTTTTAGTATTTTGAAAATGCAGGTATTCATCAAAGAAGTAGAAAACATCATAGCAAAGACAAGACAAAGAAGAGTACTTACGGTCTGTAAGACTAGCAATCCCTGCAAGAGTAGTGATGGGAACATGAGGCATATCCCCATTCATCCTGAAGTTCTGGGATAGTAGTGCCTACACAGATATTTTAGTTCAGGTGCCAGCTATCATTACTTCCCATCTCCCAAGCACTGAAAAAAACCAAACAAAAAATAACAAAACCAAATGAAAATTCTGTTTCCTTTAGAATTTTAAATTCAGTAATATAAATGAAACAGAGCTAACATACTCAGCTGCATACTAATTAAATCTTGTCAAAAGTGGGTAGAAAAATGTAGATTTTAAATATCAACCGGTATTAAGCAATCAATATGCAACTTCTTGTCGCAAAAGCTGAGCCCTTCACCCAAAAAGATGCTAGACAAGACAATCAAAATTTGCTCAGGTTAAATAGTACCAACTCAAAAATTGGTAACAAAACTTCTGTTAGTTTTTACTGCAGTAGATAGCACTTAATGCATAACCAGTTTAAGTAATTAGCTGCTATATTCACTTCCCAGTTTTGCAGAAGGAGGTATTTTTTCATATAAGAGGAGGCTAGCAAAAGCAGAAGGAATAATTTCCAGATACAAAAATCAAGAAGTAAACAATACGATAAATAGAAAAGCTTAGTGTATTTGAAAATTGGTAGCTATTTCAAAACTAAGCTGAAAATATCACTTGAGTATTAAACCCTGTCTGGTCAAACTACTACCAGAAACTGTATCACCATCTCCACAAAAAGAAAACGTTTAGCCATCATTGAACTAGCTTGTTTATTTCCTGTAAAACAGCACAGTTTATAATCAACTACGGAAAAAGGAATTTGTTCACTCAGTTTTCGCTAGCTATAAAGTTATCCCAACCGTAACAAAGTCCACATTGCTAAAATAATTTAAGAAAAGGTAATCGCAATAATTACAATTCCAAAACAACAAAAATTTACAAAGATCACACATTATAATCCACAGTTACACTACTGAAATGACAAAAACTGAACGTTACATTTTCTGAAGACAAAATATAATAAAGAAAAGGCATTTGATATATATGCAGTTACATTATAGAGAGGCACCTGTGTTAACAGTTTAGGAAACAGTAAAAGGAATTCTCCTGTAAGCATTTATATTAGCTACTGAAGATGCTGAAATCATTATTTGCTTAAGCTGATTTTACAAACCAGTATTTTTTGAGATATACAATACATCCAAACCAAAAGATCACCGTAAATTCCTTGCTAATTTTTATCTCATTCTTTCTTACGCCACACCAATAATAATATATAGGACACCACTGCTAATAAATACATATAGACTCCAAGAAGATAAAGAAACTAAGTAAGTCTTTTTCCTGCTCTAAGTTTTCATGAACCACTGAAGTTAACTATTCCCTATCTGTACACAACGGAATTATTTGAAAAAAATACCAACACTGAGGTTTAACAGAACTGACAATTAGTTAACTTCCTCTGCTGCACCTGCCATGGTCTCATCCTCAACACTAAATTAAATTATTAAATATTTAGTGCATTACACATAAAGAAATCTAGTCAAGGAAACTGCTACAGACAGATATTCTCTGTGATTTGTTGTGGGTTGTTTTTTTTTTAATCCAGGAGAAAACAGCCTTCAAACACCTGGAGAAGTTTCAAATACTACTCAATACTTGAGGTTTTTTAGCTGAAACTCATACCAATATACACAGAATTTCAGCAGTTTCTTATTTCCATAAATAAGTACTTCTTGGGGGGTTAGGGGGGAGTGTGGATGACGGGACCTAACTTTTCCCACAATGATTCTGCAGCAGCAAAACCACAGGAGCTAACACTTCTACAGTTTCAGTTTTCATTGAAAGGTTAGTAATTGAAGACATTCAAGAACTTCTTTCACACAAATGATATATAAAATAAAAAGGTCATGTCTGTCACACAGAAATGACAAAAAAACAACAACAAAAAAATCTGTTCACTTTCCCTTCTTGATCACCTGCAAAAGCTGTAAATGTAAGAGGCTGTTACCACTAATTTAAAATCTTTCCTGGTATTACTGTCACAATTATTAAATTATACAGATATTAAATGATAAAGATTTCTCCAAATCCAGATATTTAAATCAGAAACCTTCTACATAGATGCATAGTAAGAAACTTGAACTGGCAAGATCCAGAACTGAAAGTGGAGCAATTGTAGTGAGCTAGGATGGTGAGGGGAAGAGTAAATTTTCTTTCTAACAGGAGGGTAGAAGGGGTCAGTTTGTGCAGCTAACAAAACAAAGGTTGAGAGGGGACGTAGTTGTTCTAAGTCAGTCAAACAAGGTTATAAAGGAAGAATGCTATAGGACAGTGCTAACACAACAATAAATGGGGGCATGCATGCAAGAAGATCAGAATAGAGCTTCTCACCATCAGAGCAGCCACTTTCTGGAACAGCCTTCCATTGGGAGTTGTAGAGATAAGCAACATGATTACTTTAAAGATGGATCATACAGATACTACATAAGGGACAGGATGTGGTTGCCTGGACCAGCTGGGAACTAAAGACAGCGATTCAAGAAGTCTGTCTTGTACACTACTAAGTTTTTCGAAGTATGATGATGTGAGTAAACAGATGAGAGTAAACACAAGACAAAGAAAGACTGATGGGATTAAGTGATGGGATTAGTTTATACAACAAACACAACATGAAGAAACCACACAGGAATATCTGGGTCCAAATATTACATCTGTTGTGTTGAGAGAAAAACTGCATCTGTTACATGACTGGCAAACAACGTGGGATTCTATTCAGAAGTAGAGACTGAGATCCAGTGAAACTAGAACTCAAATTTGATGTCACTGAGAACATTAGTAAACTCACTGATTTAAGGAATTTACAATATCAAGCAGTTAAGGGAAAAAAATAACAGCTCAAGTTGAGACAAGTTTCTTTCATACAAAACATCAGAACAGCATGCAACAAATAATGGCTTGACAGGCAAGTTTTGGTGTGGGCTCTTCGTTGGCATATTTTTTCCTATTGCTCAGCTGTAACAAGCTTTAAAATTACTACATTACAGCAGCTCACAATTAGTCAAGAAGAATCAACATTTTTCAATATTTAGAAAATTTTGTATTACCAGCTTTGTACAGAAGTTATGACCAATAATATAGCATTTCTACCTGAGAAAATGAAACTGTTAGCTCTATTAGTTGAATTAAGAAAATCAAAGAATTGCTGCATTGGAAACTTTTAAATAATGCACCAGTATAGTGTAGCAGTTCAAACAGAGCAGCCGAAATCCAAGTTACATGTAGAATCATAGAATCGATCAGGTTGGAAAAGACCCTTGGGATCATCAAGTCCAACCATTAACCCTCCGTATGCAAATAAGGACGTGCATATTTGATATATATGTACTTTGACTCTTGCTTCTTTATAAGAAACAACCAATATGGTAAAAAGATATTTCTGGGAGGAAGAAACTAAAGTGCACACAGGAAGTGACACAAAGAACACCTCAGTGAAAGGAAAACAGTGAAGTGGAAGCATATATTGAACATAACATATGAAAAAGCTATCATGATAACAAACACAATAATAAACTGCCGCCAAGATATCAAGGAAAGTAGTATTAAAGAAAGTCTACGATATGGATAAGAAGTACCCATTTAAAGTGCTACTTCTGTGTGTTATCATCTCCCTTTTTTTTTGTCAATTATGTATTTTATCCTTCATTGCAAATAAATATTCAAAAGAAAATTCCTATCAAAATGTTAAATTTAAAATGCTGTGGGTTGTTGGGTTTTAGTGAGGCATTTTTGTGGGTTGGTTTTTTTTTCAGTAGAAAATAAATATGTGATTGGATAACATGGACAATGCACAACATGGACATGGGAAATACTGACTGTCTTCAGTGGCACAAGGTTTAGGCTGTGTACTGTGGATGCTCTTTACAGCTCATCTCTCTATATATTCTGTATTTCTCACCATAGTACTAGATTAATGGCAGAGTGTAAAACTAACAGGAAACAAAGAAATCGCCTTATGAGGAATGGACAGGCATGGGTAAAATTAACAGAGGAAGAGAGGATGAAAATAGGTCGTGAACAATTCAGGTAAAGAGACAGTGATCATGTAACAAAAATAAGAGAGACTACAACCCGGCAAGGAAACAAATACCCCCAATTTAATGCAAACTAACAAAAAAATTACCCCACAAAAAATAAAAAAACCCCAATCTGCAGTTGGGTTTTTTGCAGATATTGTATTATTTCAGATATGTTTTATTTAGTTTATATTAGGAATCATTTATTTACAATGAAAATACTTTAAAAATTTCTTTTATGTTGAGTAGCATTGTCAACAGGAATTTCTGCAGCTGCACACTCCAAGTACAACCCAAGTAAACCAGTACCACTCATGCATCAGCTATTTCATAACTTAGATGAGCGGTGGACTTGCGTTTTACATCAGCAAACGTGATACTAGATTTTTTAAAAGCCCTGCCTTGTAGCCAGTTTTAAACTTCCACATTTTCAATAAACTACTTTTCTTGTTAGTTACTATACAAATCTCTGGTAGTTATCATTACACAAACTCTTCTTAGAGGAAAAAAACCCAACCAAACAAGCCCACACACAAAACAAAGTAACCACAAACAAAAAAAACCCCAACCAAACAACCAAACAAAAAGATCAACCAAACAAAAAACCCAAAACAAACAATAAAAAAAGTAGTAAAAAAAAAACCAAACCCACACAAAAAACAAAAACACACCCAAACAACCAAACTAAACCCCTTTGAAGAATAAGGGAGAGAGACAGAAAGAGAATGAATGTCCTCTAGTTCTCGTTCCAATGAGATACGATGACTGACATACATCACACAGATTTACCCACAAGAGGGCAGATTTCTGGTTTCTATACCAGAGCTACAGTTTGATACAATGACAGTAAGTTTCCAGAATTAAATGACTTCAAAAATACTTCAAAATAAAGTCCTGAGGAAGGAGATACAGTTCCCAAAACACAGTTAATTACCTGGGAGAGGAAAAACCCAAGAAGCATACATGTTCATAGTATAAAGCATCTTAACACCAATCCAACCTTAGAAAAAGTCCGTTTTGGAAGTTAACAGTAATTAATGGTTGATGCAGCTGTCTAAGGTTAAAATAGCTATGCAGGAGAATACGAAGCCACCTGGTATGAACCTAACCTGAACAACCAAAGGGGGGTGGTGATTGCAGCATGAGGAGGGAAGGGGGAAGAGAAAGGGAGGGTGGAGATGTAAGGGGAGAGATGTTAGAAATCCAGAAAAACTAATCCAGAAAAACAACAATCCAGCATTTACAAACCCAGAAAGTTCACAGTACATACAGAATAGTTTCACCTTCCACAACACTGGCTGCAAAACTTAAGTTTGAAAACATAGATATAGAAATTCAAGAAGCATAAAAATAGATGAAACTCAGTGTATTAATGAAATCTGTATGTTTGGTTCATCAAGTAAATCAGAATCAGTGATGCTGACAAAGCAAGTAAAGAATTAAAAAGTTCATGATAAAGATACATAATACAATTTCTAACCAATGCTAATTAGCATGATGTGTCTTTCTAAAGCTATGCCAATACTACATGCTCAAATCACTACAAATTAAAACCACTTTGAGGAAAGAAACCTCTGTGAAAAGTACTGTACTAGAGAATTTTAAGTTGTTGCTGAATATAAAACAAACTTCAGAAAAAAAAGAGCAATCAGCTTCTTTCACTTTGTCTACTACCACATTCCTTTGGTCTCCACTGTTGGTGCCTCTGCTGCCCACATGATAGTAGTGGCAGTGACACCACCATAAATGGCAAGAGAAACCCCAGTAAAGGTGATGGAAGTATACACAATATGAGAGTTGTGTGGATTCAAGGAAAGACGCCCACTAATGCAGGAGTGCACCAATTTCTACCAGGGAAGATTAACCTAAAGCATGACCTGTGCTTTCCACCTGTAATAGCTCTTCCTCATGGAGAAGAGGAGAGAATTGACACAACTGGATCACCACAAATACAATCTGACTAAGCCATGTCCAGAAAGCAGTTACCTATGGGAAGTATGCAGCTTCCCTGCTCTACATAACATGGACAGTGCACCCTCAGCAAGATTATCTGTGTCACCAAAAAGACTGCTGTGGTCAACATGCTCAAGGGAGAGGATACCATTCAGAGGGACCTGAACAGGCTTCAGAGATGGCCCCTTGAGAACCTCATTAAGTTCAACAAGGCCAAGTATGAGGTCCTGCACCTGGGTTAGGGCAATCCCTAGTATCAATACAGGCCGGAGAATGAAGGGATTGAGAATAACCCTTGTCGAGAAAGATGTGGGAGTGTTGGTTGCCAAGAAGCTCAATGTGATCCAGCATTGTGCTCTTGCAGCCCAGAAAGCCACTCACACCCTGCAATGAATCAAAAGAAATGTGGCTAACGGGTCAAGGGAGATGATTCTGCCCCTCTACTCTGCTCTGGTGAGACCCCACCTGGAGTATTGTTTTCATCTTCGGGGCCCACCAACATAAGAAGGAAATGAACCTGTTAGAATGAGTCCAAAGGAGCACCACAAAGATGACCAGATGGCTGGAGCACGTCTCCTGTGTTGACAGGCTGAGAGAGTTGGGATTGTTCAGCTTGGAGAAAAGACGGCTCTGGGGAGACCTTATAGAGGCTTTCCAGTACCTAAAGGGGACCTACAGGAAAGATAGGGAGGAAATCTTTATAAGGGACTGTGATGATAGGACAAGGGGTAATGGCTTTAAACTGAAAGAGGGTAGATTTAAATCAGATATTAGGAAGGAATTCTTTACTGTGAGGTTGGTGAGGCACTGGAACAGTCTGTTGAGAGAAGCTGTGGATGCCCTCTCCCTGGAAGTGCTCAAGGTGAGGCTGGATGGGGCCTTGAGCAACCTGGTCTAGTGGGAGGTGTCCCTGTCCATGGCAGGGGATTTGGAACTAGATCATTTTTAACATCCCTTCCAACCCAAACCATTCTTTGATTTTACATGAACACCTATCAGGTAACATTGACTTTTATTGCTACCTTGCAATTACACAGGGTAAAAATTCATTAGAATACAGTTTTCTGAAAAAAAGAAATAGGTCTCCAACAGCATTAGGACCCTTTTCTGTTAAAGCCATTTCCTTCTTTCAAGCACAGGAAACTTTTTCTTTTTATTAATTTTCTTTGATATAGAAAATAATAAGCACTTATAACCAGTAAGCCACACTTAATAATAACATCTCAAATATTTAATTTGGATGCCTTAGCACTGAGAACTCTTTAAAGTGAGCCCATAGCAAGTCATTCATACACAAATAAGACATTTAAGCATCAAATAAAAGCCTGTTCTTTCAGGCAACACTTAACTGATCCAAAAATTTGTAGAAAATCAAACTACATTTACAAAGTGCTGTTACGATCAACAAGAGTATCTTATTTCAAAAAACAAGAAATGTAAATCTCACAATTACTGATTTTCATGGAAAACACCCAGTGCATCAGTGGGGCTATGTAAATAACTACAAATACTGTTCTACGGCAAAGTTTATTTCCTGCTATTCCATCAAAGAACCCATGTAAACCAGAATCTGTTTAAAGAGCCTCACTGTTAGACAGCTCAGTTGTCTGATAACATAGAGATTAAATTTAAGTGAATGGAACACAAATCTTGCACCTGCTTCCAAAATAAGATTGTACTGGCTCCTTCTCATTCAAAAAGTGATACAAGATCAAGTTCTACTGATAAGGCAGTAAAACCAAAACCAAAGAACTGATACGTTTTAAAATGTTAACCTGTATAAAACACATATTATTTTTGCAGGTACAATTACATTGACAGCCATTAGACATAAAATACCTTAGTAGGGTAGTTATGTTCACCAGCTCTGCAAAATAAAGCATCTAAAAATTCTGTCAAGGAGAATCTAGATATTCAGGGAGTTTATTACTGCTTTTTTTCCATCATTTTAAGAAATAAATATTCTCTTTATGAGATTCTCCTTTTATGTCACTCCTGACACTACTGAATTCTTTTTGTCCCACAGAAGTAAATGTAGAATTAAACTGTAAAAACCTAACTTTGCTATGTAGCAGTCATGATATTAAGCATAGATGAGAAATTCAAACATAAATGGAAAACCCCAGGCTACCTCAGTAGTTCATATATTTATTTTCCATCTGTACTACATATTCCACATGCAACTTCCATTCCAACAAAGAAAGCACATCTGTAATTGTGCTCTTTTTGGTGAGCACATCCCTTTTGTTTCCTCAGGCACACATGCTGATATTAGACACAGTTCATTTTACTGAAAGAAAATAGCTAAGAGATGTGCAAAACAGCAATAGCAATTAAAAGGGTTGGTTAGGTCAGCTCTGTTAAATGGAGAACATTTTATGCTGCAATGTATGTTTTTTAACAAAACATCTGTGACACGTATGAGAGAGGAAGCAGCAGCTTGTTATTTTCAACTTTTTCTTGAACATTTCATTTTATGGTAGCTAGTAGTAGTGCTGCCCTTTTCTAAAAACAGTTGTGTACTCACATTTACTTGTGTCTTAAAGACTTTTTCTTCTTTAGTTAGGTTGGGCCTTAACCAGGCTAAAAACCTAGTAGATAAACACTGAACCAAAACCTATTTAATCAGAATTCTTTTCCAATTTTTAATCTTGCATTTCTATCCTCAAAGTCTCTCAGATTATTCATAACCTTTATACAATAAAATCTGGGAAGAAAGAAACCTGTTGAGGAAGCAGCTGGTTTTGCACACATTTTCCATTCACATAATTTTTACCTCCTCCTTACTTGAGAATCAATTAAAATCCCCCCAAGCTCTTTAAGAAAACAAACACACAGATGTAACATTTCTTATACAATTAATGCAGATGTAAAATCCTAAATAAACAGATACAGCATATTGCATTTCAAAAGCACCTCACTGCCTTTTTATATTGGAACTAATATTGACCTGTGGCATCACAGAAACATGTAATGGTTTGGGTTCAGCCCCCTGAACACCTTTGTGGCCCTTCTCTGGACCTGCTCAAGCAGATCCATGTTATTCCCTATTATTCCCTATGTTATTCTCTTTGTCCTAATACTCATCTTGTTGCATGTTTTTCAGTTTAATCTTCATGCACATTTAAGAGAGACATTGTACAGCACTGCAGGTAGTTAAGATGCTTTTCTTCCTGACTGGTCTACCATTTTTTCTCATCCCCTCGCTACAACAATGATGCAGTTTCTGTAGGAAAAGGCTCTGCAAGAGCCCTCTGTAGCACACCCACTTTCCTCCCCTCACATCAAATTAATTCCCACACCTCTTAGCTGCTAGATGGAAGACAGCACATGCTGCAACCTCTTCCTCAATGGAGACACGAGTATCTCCTCTAGTCAATAACCAATTTTCACAAACTAAACTGTCTTGAGACAATAAAATATAACTGAAAAATATAACTGAAATCAGATGATGCTTCACAAACCTATCAGACTGACAAACTTACAGATAAACAAATGCCATGATCATTAGACAGAAAATGATTAAATAGATCAGTGTTTTTACCAAGAAACACAAAAAGCTTTGTCTGTACTAGCCTACTGTACACATTGGCACAATTACTGGTAATGCAATTATTTTTGTAATTTTACAGCATTAACATTTGCTTTGCTTGGTTCATTTTACAAGAAGAAGTTTATATTACTCACAGAACATACTGAAAACATATACTCTCTCCAAAGAAAAGTATGCTAACATTTAAAGGACAAAAACAAAAACATAATCAATGCAATTTAACAATTTAATGAACATTACTAACATCTTGCAAAAATACATTGCTTGGAAAGATTGAAATCAAGCAAAAGTAATTTTTATTTAAATTTTTTTTTATTTAAAAATTTATTTTTTTATTTTAAAAATCCCTGCCA
>WUAM01000359.1:39097313-39109299 GCA_024336885.1 Actenoides hombroni | reverse complement strand
CAATTTCTCCTGCTCTCCAGGATAAATCTCCCTCCTTTGAGTTTAACCCCATCCCCCCCTTGTCCTGTCCCAACAGGCCCTGCTCAAAAGTCTGTCCCCATCTTTCTGCCAGGCCCCTTGAAGTCCTGAAAAGCTGCAATAAGGTCTTCCTGGAGCCTTCTTTTCTCCAGGCTGAACAAGCCAAACTCTCTCACCCTGGCCTCCCAGCAGAGGGGTTCCAGCCCTCTCATCATTGCTGGGGCTCCTCTGACCCCACTCAGACAGATCCACATCCTTGAGTCGGGGCTTGTGTGGAGGAGAGGCAGGAGCATCATGCAGTTATCCCAACAGAGCTGTACTGGAGCAGGGCTGGAGCTGTAAGGAGCCAGGACTGCAGCACATGCCAAGCCAGCCTATGGTGTGGAGCAGGAGCGAGGGCAGCCAAAGGGCAGGAGCTGAGCATGGGCCAGGGGGGGAAGCCGATGGTGTAGCTCGCTGCAGCAAAGCCCTTCTTGGTCATGGCACTGCAGTGGGACCCAGAGAGGTCCAGGTGGATGAGAACAGCTCTGCTCTTGCTCTGGATGGTCTCTGGATGAGAGCATCTCTGCCACCAAAGTGGAGCTTGGGCAAAGTGAGCTCAGACCCATCTGCTCCTCTCAAGAGAGGACCAAACCGGAGTTTAAATCCGCTGAGTACTGCACTTTTCCTGCCTGTGACTTGTTCTTCTTCCCCTGCCCCAGGCAAAAACATCTGAACTGAAATAATTCTGCAGATGGAGACCAGGCCAATGCATCACTTGAAGTCTGTCCCATCAGGCCAGGATCACTCCAGTGGGAACCTGGGACTGGAAGCAGCCAGTGGTGCAGGTGAAGGCTGCAAAGCCAGCGGTGTGTGGCCTCTCCCCAGCTCTGGATGCTGTTCCTTGATGGAAACGTTCCCACGCACATCAGAGGCCACTGCTGCTGCCTTTGCTTGCCTCCCATTGAAGGGGACAGCTCGTGTCCCTGGCCTGTCCTCCAGAGACACAAGGTCTAGCTCATCCCATGCCTGCATGAGGAGCGGGGCCAGCGGCCAGCAGGAAAAGCAAGCTGGGCCAGCTCAAAATAGATTGCTTGTCAGAGTTTTCCATGAGACCTTTGAGACTCCTTATCTCCCTGCTGCTGTTCTGGAATAGGACGAGTTGCAGATGGAGCAGCCTCCACGAGCAACGTTACCTCGGTCACCCCAAGGCTTCCTGCTGCCCAGGGAAGGACCTGAGGCCGTTGTCCTGGGGGATACTGGCCACTGCAGCGTGCGCAGCAGCCTCCTGCCTTGTAGGACTGACTGGGTGGAACTGAAGTGAAACCTGCCTAGTTTCATGGGGACAGGGGATACTGAGAAGCCTGGCTTTGGAGGCAGCAGCTTTAGCAGAGGTTGGTAAGCTGTTGAAGGATGGCAACAGTCAGGGGGTGGTCTTGTACCTCTCCTGCTGCAATATCTGCCCTGCTTTCATCAAGGCAACAGGCAGCAGGGGCAGCCCAAAGTCACCTGAAGGTCTGTGATCCTCATTCTCTGTAAAAAAGTTTATTCCTGATAGGAAGCTGGCAGAGCTGCTGCTTTGCTTGGTGGGAAGCTGATCCTGCTTGCCAGGCTCCTCTCACAAGAACCTTGGTTCCTGGTCCTGTGCTCAGGTGTCACCAAGCTGCAAGCTTGTGTGTAGCCCGAGGGAAGGTTTGGCAGTGTGACCTGGTGATTTCCACAAGTGCTTTCCTGACCCTGTAAGGATTTTCTTGTGGCCTTAATGAGACATCTGGGGGCAATTAGTTTTCTGGTTTATGACAAGCCTGGCTTTTCTCATTGAATGTGGCATGGTGGGGCTCTGCTGGTTCTCCAGCTGCAGCTGGGAAGAAGGGAGGGAAGGCAGGAGGTGCTGAGTCAAGCTTTGCATCCATCCCTTTCCTTTCTGGTGCTTGTTGCTGCTCTGTGCCCTGTGTGCCTGTATGGTCCAGGCACAGTCCCACAGGAGCTCCGATGGAGGATCAGTCCTGCCATGAATTGTTGTTCTCCTGTAAGTCCAGAGTTTAATGTTGAGCCCTCTTCCCACCCGCAATATCCTGAAGTTTCCTAGAGTAAGAGATTACAGGGATGATTAGATTGAAACCTTTGCTGCTGCAGTAAATCATGGGGTTTTTTTCACTGCTGCTGGCTCTGCAGAGAGGAGAGACGGTGCAGACTGGCTGCTCCCCTGGCAGTATTGCTGACACCAGTTATTTCCAAGTGCTAAACCACCACTTGTCCCCGATCGATCATAAACTACTGCATTGTGTTGAAAACCAAGCAGGTTAAAGAGGAAGTAACCAACATCCTTTGCTGTTGCTTTTTCCTTTTAGGGCTTTTTGGGGTGAAGTTTCTGGTAGTTGTTTTTTTTCTCCCTGACCCCAGGAGTGTATAAGCTTCACCTGGAAGTGTGATCCCTCTAGGAGCTGAGGCTTTGAGATTGGCACTCATGAGACCTTCAGCATGCTTGGAAGAGTTGCCATCATCATCATCAGGGACCACAGCTACAGGGGACCCTCCCTCACAGTGCTCAACTGATTACTTTGGACAGAGTTGCCATCATTTTTATTTTACAGAGGGGGAAACTGAGGCACAGAAGTGATGTTCCTGACTGCTAGAAGCAAGGATTTCTGAAGCTTCATGTGGTGATTGGCCCATAGTATGTCCCTGCCCTGCCCAGTACCTGTGCTGGAGAGGATGCTGACAGCTCCTGGTGCAGCACTTGCAGCGAAAGTGAGCCCATAGCTGGTGTGAGGAAGAACCAAAAGGAGAAGCTGGTGCTGGGCAGCTTCTTAATTTTGATTCCTGAGAATGAGGTTCATTTTAGACAGGTTCTGATGACCCATCCTTTTAATAGACCACCACATGCAGACCTGCAGAAAACACTCCAAGAAATCTCTTTTAAAATCCTGCATGGAGGATAAGACCATTGAGCTGTTCCACTGGGAATGACAGGGTGGGTTTGTCTTTTATTTTCCCTTTGTAGTTCACTTAATCAGCTAATGGGTTTTGCTGACAGGTATTTATCAACCTGAACATGATTTCCCTGGTCTTGGAAAAATAGAAATCTTTACTCCTGGCTCCAATAAAAAAAAATCAGCCTGATATCCCTGAATGAGCAAGTCTGAATATCAATCCTTCTCTTGGCATCTCAGCCCTGGGAGTAGTTAAGAGGAGAATGGCAAAAGCAGAAAGCAAAGCCACCCAAGCTTAGAAACAGGCCGAATTATTATTATTATGACGTCAGCCAGAAATGTCCTATGTTTAATGAGCTGAGGGGCAGAGTGTGCTTGCAGCTCTCCCTGGGGCCGGAAGCAAAGCTGCCCCAGCACAGCTCACTGCCCCAGACTGGTGTGGGGGAGGATTTATGGAGGGGGTGCAACGTGGCACCAGCACTGCCCTGTCCCCATGAGCTGTGGCCAGGACCAGCATCCCTCCAGCATCCCTCACTCTGCTGCCCATCAGAGGGCAGGTCACTGAAGAAAAGGGGCTCAGGACCCTGTCAGTGGCTGATGGCTCTTGCTCTGTGCACGTCCCTCCCTATTTACAGAGCTAATCCTCTTCTCCTTTACACCCTGTGTTCATTTACTCCTTTCTTACACCGCTTCAGGATGTGAAAATCTGCTTTCAGCCCTGTCTGCAGGAAGGGAAAAATCAGACAGAGGCACCTCAGAACTGGTGAATCCAAAAAGGCCTTGTGAAAATACCTGCTAAGCACAGCTCAGCAAAGCAACCGAGGTACGTTGGGTTGTGACGTTAGATTTATTATCGAGGAAACCACCCCTAGCTCGTGAGGTGCTGCTCTCCATCATAAATGCAGTTGGACGTTCTGATGAGAATGAAGATTGATGTCCTCACCCCTCCTCTTTGCTGCTGGAAAACACCAGGGTCTTCCCTACTTTTTTTTTTTCCCTTAAATCATTTCACGGTTCTGAAAACGACTGAAGCGAAGTTTTACAGTGAGTGCTGCTGGTTTGTGGCTTTTGTACATCCTGGGAGTCTGGACAGGTTTGTAAAAGCTCTCTTGCTCTCTGTGGATAGGAATCTGTTTATATACAGATGGACTTATGGTTTCTCTGTGTGTGTATAGGCTAAAAGGAAATCGGCTCCTATTCTGTTGCTCAGGGCTGGGATCTGCACATTCTCTTTTGAGGATTTCATGCCAGATATGAGCTGTGACTTATATTTTAAATAAAAATTTTAATTAAATTGGTGTTTCTGAGCTGCTGGGGGGGCTTTGGCCGCTATCTTGCTCAGGAAATAAAATGACCTCATTTGTGGGAGTTGCAGGGTGAAAGAAACCAGCTTCCATCCCTCTTGGGTAGCGAGGAATACATGGAAGAAGGTGACATTCCCAGTGGAGAGGGAGGTTCAGCTGGTTTAACCAGGAAGAGGTGACTCCAAGGCTCCCAGATGCCACTTTTCCACAGGGATCCAATGGATGCCCTGGACAAGGTGCCAACCAGCACGAGGCTTTGCAGACACCTCCAGCATGCTGAAGGACCTTGACCTTGGTCCGGCTGGTTCAGTTTACAGGAGACAAGCATCTCATCTGCAGCCCCAGCTCAGCAGCAGGACCCTTTTCCTGGGTAATGAAACCCAAACTGTACCAAAGCTGGCTGAGCTGTGCCTTCAGCCAGCCCAGAGGCATTTGCCCAGGTGCTGGGCAGAGTCCCCTGGGTTGTGCAGCTCTTGCCAACCCTCTGCCTGTGTGCAGAGCTCTCCGCTTCCCTTCGTGCATTCTCACTGCCTAAAACCGAACACGCTTCGTTTGCTTCTGTCCAGGCACAAGGTGTCTGGACGTGAGAAGATCTGAGGAAAGATTTATCCTGGCTGATTGGAGACAGTTTTCCAGTCCCAGATTTCCCCACTGCTGTCAGAGCCTGGCTGAGAGGTCCATCACCGTGCTGCTGAAGATCATCTCTTGTGCTGTGCAGAACCCAATGACCTCAGGTAGCAGCCCCATGACCCTGCTCTGACAATAAGTAGGAATGACTGGAACCAAGAAAGATGTCCCTGGAGATGTTAGTCCTCCAGTGGCACCCGGGTCACCACTGCACTGTTTGTCTTAAGGATGGCTGGCTCTAGCTGGACAGCGAGCTCTGAGGTAGATGTTTGTCTGAGCAGTGAAGCTGAGCCCTCAGTGTGGAGTAAATGGGAGCATCTCCCCCACAGCTAAGCTCTGGCACTTTACGCCTGCTGAGGATCTCTGCTGGTGTCCTGGGAGATGATAAAAATGATATGACCCCTTCCAGCCCTGCTCTGCAGCCTGGCTGTGAGTAAGAAACAGTCCCAGCAGTGCTTCCACTCCCCCGGTGTTTTCCTCTCGTGGATCCCTGTGTGTTTTGCGCTGCCTTGGGAGTTGTTACAAACTGGGAACCCTTATTCAAAACACACCGGCTTTCACTGCGAAGTTTCAATTGTGGTTTGTAGGGTTGGAATGAGATTATTGGGTTTAAATTCAAGGCAGATTTCATTCACTCACAGGGAATGAATGCTAGAGCCTTTCCTCCCTGCTGGGAAATAAGCCCTGGACGCACAGATCTGCAGAGAGGCCCTGGCCCCAGGGCACCCGCCTGCTCTTGAGCTGCTCAGATAACAGCTCTGCCCCTCGGCTGGGCAGCTGTGTGCTTCAGAAACCTGCTGAGATGTTGACAGCTTGCATTCAGAGGAGCTTCTGGACATGGGAGAAGAAGACTGGTGAGGGAACACAGAGCTAAGAGGTTTGTCCCTTGTACAAGTAGCCTCTGATTTTTGACAGGGTGACAAAGGTCTAACCCCCAACAGAGGGAACCACCACAAAGTCTTCTCCCTGTCCCCATGGTCTACATGGCCAAGGGGAAGCTCCTGTGGATAACAGCCTGGACTCGGGGCCCACTGTGCAGTCTAACCCTGACCTTGGTATATTGTTTGAACTGCTGCAGCCTTGAGGTGGGGTAGAGCCTGAGCAAACCTCAGGTCCTCTTTCAACTGCACCAGGAACCTCTGCACAGCCATTGACAGCAGATGGTCTCAGCTGGGTTGCAGTCCAAGTGGATGAGGAAAAGCAGTATAAAATCTGTTGTGTAGACATGGCTGTGGAGTATCCTAAAGGTAGTAAGGGAACCTTACTGAGCTGCTTAAAGTCAGACTGGACTGACTTCTGGGGACTCAAAGTGAAACCCTGTTACTGTGGCCCTGGGGCTTGCTGTTTGACAGCAATGGAGGGAGACCTTTCCCCAGCTGCTTTGTAGTGAGTCCAGTATAAGGTCCTAGAGAGCTGCTGTTTGCTTCTGACTTCAACACACCAATAGATCTGTGCTCTCCTCAGCCTTAGTTTTCCGATGAGAGGAGAACGTGGACCCATCTTGCACTGGGGAGGATGTTCAGCAGCTTGCATGCTGTGGATTTGAGCTCAGTTGGGACCGCTATGCTGCAAAGTGAAAGCAGAGTATGGGAGAGTCCCTGGGCAAGACTGGACACAGGTAAAGAGGTCTCTGGGTGCTGTGCAGGCTGCAATCCCACAACTGCAGGGCTGCGAGGCAGGAGTGGGGAAGCGGCCACAGGGCTGGAGGTGACAGAGCGCTGAGACCCTGCCACCTCTGCCCGTTACCTCTGAGTGGCAGGTCCAGAAACCCTGGCAGACACCACTTGTGACACTGATTAGCAAAGCTCTGAGCTGTTGGAACAGGACAGGCCCCTTGCCTGCTAGCCTTGGTGGTGACTTCTGCTTTGGTTTCTATTAACAAAGCTCTGCGGTTATGCGCTTACGCTGCTCAGCGAGGGGCGGAGGGTTCAAAGCCAAGATAAATAGTCTTGGGATCTGGCTGGGGCTCTAGGAAAACAGAGAGTGCAGCGAGTAATTTGGTTAATATGTTCTGACACAACCATTAGCCTGTCAGTGCTTCCTGCGAGGGAGGCTCAGCTGGAGGAAGCTGGACCGCAGTGGGTGAGGCACAACCAGCACGGCTCTGCCACGGGTCCCTCTGCTCTGCCATGGCCACCACAGCTGGCTCCAGGACAATGCAGAATCCCTGCCTTGTCTTTGTTCCCAGGGACATGGGGGATTTGCAGCAGCCTGGTGTGTCGTGGAACAGGGAGGCTGTGGTGTTCCTCTTCCCAGCTTCCCCCTCCTCCATGCAGGAGAGCAGCCTTGGCCACTGGAAACCAGTGTGAGGGATAGGAGAGGTCTGTCCCATGCAGGGCTGCAACTGGGTGCCCTTTACTTGCCATGGTTGTTCTTTGGCTGCAAGGGGTTTGGATCAGGCTCGTTCAGTGTGTTGGTATCTGTGAGATGGGGTGGGGAGGTGCTGAGCCCAGACCTCCTGCAGCATCCAGCAGACCTTCAAACCCTCTGCTGGCTTCTGCTTGGTGATGGATGGTGTTTTTCCTGTTGAGGCATCAATATTCCTCCTTCCTGCTTCATTCCCGGGTCTGCCAAGGTGTATTTACACCACCTTGGCTACCGTAGGTACTCTAGTGGGTGTGAGCAAAGCCTGCAGCTAAGAGGGTTCATAGCCCTTGGCCAGAGAAGACCATTCTGGGGCAGTTCTGGAGGTCTGGCATTATGGGGCTCCAGGCTACGCACGAATCCTGCGTGAAAGGTGCCAGGCAAGAAGCTGGTTTCAGTGTCCTCATGCCCAGGCATTCTGCAAGGCTGTGTCTTAATGTGGGTCTGAGAACACAGCAGCTCTGTCAATCCTTGGAGCGGGAGGCGGTGATGAGCAGGAAAGCCGGATAATCTGCCGTCACCTTGAGAGGCAGCGCTGTGTTCAGCTCCTTTGATTGTCTCCTTTTGACAGAGGAGAGGGAATAATCCCAGAAACAGGCTTCTCTGAGAATCTACATTCGAGTCCATCCCTTAACAGCATCTTTTCATTCCTTATTTATGCCTTGTCTTCTCTTAGGAAACGTGTTTTGCTGTTCTGCTCGGTCCTGTTGACAGCACAAGAATGCGAGGGAAGGAAACCTGGGGGGCTGAGCACCCTCCTGCCTTCCAGCCCCTTCGCTTCCCCCTTCACTGGCTGCAGGCAGCAAGAGCAGGTGGGTGCCAGCCAGCAGCCAGCATGGCAACTGGGTTCTTGGGAGTCTTCTGCACTGGCAACTGATGTTGAGGATGCCAAAACTCTCTCCCCTTCAGCTCTGATTCCATAAAAAGCAGTCAGCTTTGGCAGTGAAATGTCTGTGGCAGTGAAACATCTTCCATCTGGGAAGAGCAACTCTCTCTGCAGGCATCTGAAGGGTTCAGCTCTGAACCTCTCTGTCCACTGGTGGCTCCCAAATCTGCTGTGCTGCGTCACTGCCTCGCGTCAGGTTTGTCTGGTGCCCGAGGATGCCTTTTGCTTGTGGAGGGCTGGCCCAGCTACAGCCATACCCACAGCAGCCTCCTCAGGGCTCTTCCCGTACAGTCCAAGGTGCTGGTGCTTTTCCACAGCCTTGCCAGGCTACCAGTGCTCAGTGGACCACACACTGGGGAGCTGTGTGTGCTGGAGACCTGCTGGGCTCCGGAGAGCACGGAGTCTGGCTTCAAAACACGCAGAGGGAAGTCTCCAGCTGGGAAAAGACAAACTCACTCTGTTGAATGTTCTAGGTCCAATTTCCCAGCTCGTGTGAGCAAACGAGCGGCTGCTCGCTTTCATCCCTCTCTGTACTGAGCAAGGATGTTGTCGGGCAGTGTCAAAACAGAGTTTTTTGCAAAGGAAGGAAAGTAAAACCCAAGAGAAATCCATCACTACTTGTCAATCCTTTGAGAAAGCCAAACGCTGCTCCGGGAGCTGCTGAGAGATTTAGGGAGCATCTCCCAGCTTCAGGCTCCAGCATCTTGCCCACACACAGCGTCTCTGAGCTGGCCAAATACTGACTGCTCTGAGGGTGTGAGCAGCCAGGTCCTTGCCCGTGCCGCAGGCTTCCCCCAGCTGCCCCAGGGCTTTGCTTCTGCCTTTCTCAGCCACCCAGGCTGGAGGCTCAGAGAGCCCTGTCCTGGCATCCGGGGTGGCTGCCGAGGGCGATGGACACCAGCAGGGAAAAGGTAATTTGGCTCCTCAGGAGCTGCAGGGAGCCCGGCCACCACCTGCAGCGGAGCAGGGAGCTGCATTAGCTCCATCTCCATGGAGATTAAACCCCGCTGCCGCTCCAGAGGATCAGCGGCAGAGCTCTGCCGATGGCAGGGCGCGCGAGGAGAAGGGGAAGTTTGGCTCGTGCTGCCTGCCAAGGCTAATCGGGATCTTTCCACACCAGCTCCAATCCCTTGGCTTCTCTCCGGGAGCAGACAGACCTGTTCTTCCTCTCGTGCCCCAGGGAGCAAGAAACGTTTGACGCGTCTCCTACGCTGATTTTAGAGAGTAAAGCAAACCTGGGAGGGTGAGTTCCAGGCCCCAGGAGAGCAGATGATGTCGGGAGGAGCTCGGTGCTCTCCTGGAGCTGAGAGAAGGGCTGTTGCACCACCCCACTGGGTTGTCCGCACCCGAAGCGGTGGGATGCAGCACCCCTCGCCTTGCTGGGCCAGCCCAGTGCTGCCTCCCCTGTCTTTCTACTTTACCTGTTTTTTCTCTGCCTTTCCTTGACCTCAAGGCCAGAGGGTTTCCCTTATGTTTTGCCTGATGCTCGTTCCTGGGACTGTAGTGGGTTTTCCAACCACAAAGCACAGTAAATCACAGGCTTCCCAGCTGCACCAAGAGGGCTCCGGGACCGGGGCTGCTCAGCTGCTGCACGGTAACTCCAGAGAATCCAGAGATCTGAGGATTGAATTTCCAGGAACTGGGGGGGCACGACTCAATTTTGAGTCACCCATTCACCGGATTAAAAATAAGCACAGAGTTGTAGAGGGGCTGTGCTCAGTCACAGCTGATTTCTGTCGACCCAGGGGTTGGGATGGATGGAGCTCTGGGTTGGAGCCGCTCTCCGGTCCCAATCCCTGCTGCCTCGGGAGGATTTGGGAAGCAGAAGGTTCGAGTTGGGGCTTCTGTGAAATTCTGGCTGCTCTGAGATTTTCCCACACATACATCTCATTCAAGTTTATTTCCAGAGATTGTAAGGGCTGAAAGGTTCATTGTATCTGTCTGGTGTGACACCCAGGTTCTGCAGGAGGTTGAACCTACGGCATGGAGAGGAGAGAGGCTCTAAACACCATGTCACCATCTCACTGCTGGGTGAGGGGGCTGGTTTCTGTCCCGGTTTAGAAGGTGCAGGAGCTGGCAGAAAGGCAGAGCTGTCGCAGAGCTCAGCAGAGGGATGCCTGCCCTGTCTGTGTCCCGTAAGGATGCTTTTTAGCTGAGCTATCTGTCTGTGTGGCTGGAGCCATGAGATGCTACCGCGATGGGGCTGAGCCGTGCCGGGAGCTGGGTCCCCGGCTCCCTCGAGGCCCCTCGGCATGGTGGGAACAGCGGGGTTATCGGAACGGGGTGGCTCCTCTCTAAGATGGAAACTTCTCCTCTGGCCAGAGGCAGAGATCTTGGCTTTCCTCCCTGCTCCCTGTCACTGAGCCTCGCCACCTTCCAGGGTTCACTTTGTTCACAAAGAGCCTCAGATAAGCTTCTTGGCAGGGGTGCTCTGTTCTGCAGCAGCATTAGCATGGCTCAAGACAGGTTTTTTTTTTTTAATATTAACCTCTTGTATCCCTTAGAAGAAGCAGCTCAGACACAGACATGGGGCTGGGGCAGCAAATCAAGGCTGTGTGTCAGTGGGAAGCATCAGCATCAGGGAAGCGCGCATCCCTGGAGGGATTTAAAAGAGGTGTAGATGTGGTTCTGAGGGACATGGTTTAGTGGTGGGCTCGGCAGTGCTGGGGGGAATGGTTAGACTCGATGATTTTAAAGGTCTCATAATGATTCAATGACTGTGATTCTCCCATCACTGCAGGGGTTGGTGGTCTCTGACTGCCATCACAGACCAGACTGAGATCTTCAGCCTCCTTAGATGAGCAACGTGGAGTCAATGGTAAACTCGCCCATGGGCTGAGCCCCATGCCAGGAGCACCTGGTGAGACCCGGTGAGTAGGAGGAACATTCTGCCTGGTGAAAACAGGAATTGAATCCCCTCCCAGAAGGAGAGGGGAATCCACGCCGTGGTGATGAGGTGGGGTCTGTGAATTGCCTAAGGAATGGTTGCAACTTAGGGAACGCTTTTTTTCCCCACTAAGTTGGAGTATTTCATGTGGAGATGTGGTTCTCCATCAGAACTGGGTTTTTGCCAGTCTGAAAACCCACCTTAACCTGCCCACTCCTGCTCCTAAACCAAGCTGTCGATGATTTGGGGCAGCCAGCCTAAGACATCTCACACAGCAGCTCACGGGATGCTGTGGTCCCTGACTAAAAGCGTGACCCCGGAGCGCTGCAGCGCGCCCTGATTCGCAGGGCAGGGCTGGCTGGCAGCCGATGTGCTGCCTTCCCCTGCCACCCAGCCTCATTTATCTTCCTTACTTGGGCTGTTTACGCAAGCAAGAGTTGGCCAGAGGCACCCGGCACCGCTGCGTGCCAAGGGAGGAAGCAGGCACCAGCACAAGCTCTTGTGGCTGGCACCCAATTGCCTGCATGCTCTCTTTTTGAGACCAAAAGGCCGGGAGGTAGCCCCTGGGGCCCAGGGTGAGGGGTTGCTCTGGCCTCTTGCGTGGCTCGTGCTGGAGGTCCTGGCAAGGGATGCCTGTCTGGTGCTCTGTGCTGGTGGCCCAAGGGCATCCCGCAAGGAGAAATGCTCTGGCACCTCCACACAAAGTGCCTGGGAGCAGAGCTCCTGAGTATCTTTGCTCCCAAAGTGTGAAGGTGCTGTCCTGGGCTTCAGTCCTCACTTAATCCTTTATGGCATGGGAGCTGCTGCTGAGCTTGTGGTTGAATGATTTGTACCAGCACTGGTGTGGCCAGCAGGACTAGGGCAAGGAGCATCCCTCTGCACTGGGGAGGCTGCCCCTTGAATCCTGGGTGCAGTTTTGGGCCCCTCACTCCCAGAAGGACATTGAGGGGCTGGAGCGTGGCCAGAGAAGGGCAACGGAGCTGGGGAA
>WUAM01000359.1:39011072-39024362 GCA_024336885.1 Actenoides hombroni | reverse complement strand
AGTTTAATCCCACCACCCCTTGTCCTGTCCCAACAGGCCCTGCTCAAAAGTCTGTCCCCATCTTTCTGACAGGACCGTTAAATATCCTGCATCTCACCACATGCTGAGGCCACTTTTTACTTTCTCAGTGACTGATGCACTGTATGAAAAAGCCCTCCCCTCCCCAGCTCCCATACCTCCCCCAGGACCATCTCCTGCTGGATGATGGGCATCCCTCACCCCCACTGAAAGGAGACGATGTGCTCGGCCCCTGGTAGCATCATTCATCCGGAGGAAGAGTGTAGGGAGAGATTTGGTACCTCGCAGCCAATTGGAAGAGAGGTGACACTGAAAGGGGGGTGATTTCAGCTCCTTTCTCCACCCATCCTCCATAACACCCCCCCCCTCCCTGTCACCACCACCATCCTCCTCACACACAAAAGCAGTGCAATTAGCTGACTTAAGAGAGCTGAGGCTTAGCCAGCTGCGAGCGGAAAGTAATAATAATAATAAAATACCTTGGAGGGGAGGGAGGGAGGCAGCAGAGGAAGCAGCAGCCATGGAAGAATACAAATAACTGCCCTCAATTCCTCCCTTCCTTCAAAATCCAAAGCACAGCGCAAGGAGCGCTGCGAGAAAGGCCGACCTAGATGCATCCCCACACTCCCCCGCTGAGAAAGCCGCGCACATCTGCACCCGGATCCAGGCGCTGGAGCTCCTGAGCAGCAGGAGGAGGAGGAGGAGGAGGAGGAGGAATGCCTGGCCAGGATACAGGCAGGATCTTCTTTGTTCCTCGTTAGCCACGACCATCGGTGAGTACGGCATCATCTGGGCTCCCATCCTGCTGGGATTTTGATAACAAGAAACGTCAGGCTCCAGCCTGGGATTTGCTCCGCTCCCTTCCCTTTCTCTTCCTCCCTCCATGATGCTTTCAGGGTTAGCAGAAAGCAGATGACAGCGGTGGGGAGGAGGGAGGGAAGGTGGGTCTCTCACAGCCCCAAGGTATCTCCTTTGCCCGCACACAGGGAAATCAAAAATGGAGACGCGTGTGACAGCGTGGTGGGCATCGCAAGCAGCCAGGCGTGGGGGTGAGGACAGAAGACAGAATGTGTCTGCAGGGAGGAGAGAGGCTGGGCAGGGAGAGAGCCCTGCACCACTCACAGCCAGCTCTTGCCTTCCATTCCTGTCTCTGCCAGCTCCTGTAATAAAGACGGATGCTGGATTGACTCGGGTCTCTACGTAGCTTCATGCCTTTAAAGCAGATACACCCAGGCAGATTTATCTCCCTCCGGATCGTCACCAGCGACACCCTCTGTAAATAGGAGCCTCCGAAGGAAGCAGAAAAAGCACTGGCTCTCTAGAAGAGCTTTACAGCATCGGGTCAAACTCTGCTAGGTGCTGAGTTCCCTGACACCAGAGAACAGGCAGAACAGCCCCATCCTCTTGGGAAATCACCCCAGGTCCCTTATCCTAAAGAACAGACGTTACTATGCAGCCAGGAGCTGGGTGAAGTCTAAAGGCTGAGCTCAGGAAGGACATTCACAACCTTCCCACAGTGGATGGGTTAATGCACGCGCCCAACAAACGAGCTGATTTCATTTGAAGGTGTTTTCTGTGTAAGATAAGGCCTGACCTTGTCCCCTCCGGGCTCAGCTGCAGCAGCAGCCAGCTGAGAGCAGAGTATCTGCTCTCTCCAAGCAGAGCTGGTCCTGCAAGGACTGGTCCTGAGCCCTCAGCCAGGCTTTGTTAGGAGATGCAGGTGCAGACCCTGGGTCTGGTGCTGGCTGGTAGCATAGGAACCTTCTAGTGAGGGCAAACAATCGGGGCCCCTCACACTGCTGGGGTGTTAGCAGGAGTGAAAAGGATGGAATTGAACTTCTCCTGTTCACAGCAGTGCAGGAGAAAGCCCAGACTGGAAGCAGCACGGCCACTTTGCCTCCATTTGAGGTGCTCCAGTTTTCTGGCATCTGGTTTGGTTTACCTGGGAGCGAGGCAGAGATGTGAATTCTTGAGGGGTGTGGAAGGACACACAGCACCCCTGTGAAGGCCTCCTCACCCTCCTCTGCCTCTCCTCTGGCATGGGGACGGAGCACAGGCCAGGCAGTAGCAGTCAGGAATTTCTCTGCAAAACCAAAGGCATTAACTTCTGCCCAGGCCAGCAAAATGGAAACTGGTGCTACTGCCAAGCCAGCCTGACACCAGCCTGGGAGGAGCTCGCTCTTCCCTTCCCTTTCAGCTGCATTTCCCTCAGCAGAGGGGCTTGTTTGTGTTGATTAGTATTGGAAGAGAAGTAGAAAGGGGGAAATGGGTGGCCACCAGCCAAGACACTGCTGATGCTAGAGAAGAGCAGCAAAGGTGACAACAGAGCAGAGATACACTACCACTTTAGCCCAGGGCCAACCTCACCTCCTCTTTCTTGTCCAAAGCTTGTCAAATAGCCACAAAACTCCACGTCCTTGCCTTGTGGCTTTTGCAAAACACGGGGTTATCACGCTGCTCCTCTGTGGAGCTCCAAACAGCGCGTGTGAAACGCTTGGTGTCAACCCCTCTCTCTTCCACCTTCCAGCCTGAGCCCTTCCTCGAGGGAACTGCTGAGTCAGACCTTCTCTGAGCACGATGGGAACCACAGAAGCCACTTTGAGGATGGAGAATGTGGATGTGAAGGAAGAGTGGCAAGACGAGGACTTCCCCAGGTTTGTTCCCTGCAAAAAAGCCAGGGGGAATTTGATTTCTTTCTGTAAGAAACCAACAGGTGCCTCCCACCAGCCCCAGAGGCAAAAGGAGTTAGGAGCAATTCTGGCCAGAGGACAGAAATTTTGTAGCAAGGTTGCTCTGAATGCTCAAAAAAATTTGGGAGGCTTCTGGCAACACTGTGAGCATGCTGAGGAGAGGGGGGTGAGGAGCTGGGTGCGGACGGCAGGGAGGTTAGCAGGGAAGGATGGATGGATGGATGGATGGATGGATGGATGGATGGATGGATGGATGGATGGGCAGACTCCTCCCCAGTCTCCGAATCAAGCAGCGTCTCCCCAAACAGAGGAATGCCTCTTTGCCAGGAATTTGCTCCAAGAAGCGGAGTCACTGGGATGCAATGACCACTGGCCCTGACACACAGAATCTGAGTGGTTGCAAACCCTGTCAGAAATGATGTGTGGGTGACAGCGGGTGTCAAAGCGCCGCTTTCACCTTCACAGACACTTTGTTAACTGCCCAGAGTGACAAAAAGCGATCCCCGTGAGCTCAGCGCGCGCTGAACAACCTGCAGCCACCCAAAGGGTGCCCCCACCCTCACCCCTGCCCGACCACTGAAGGCCATGGCCCAGCAGCAGCTCAGGGACCCAAACCTGAGCCTTGCTGCAGCTGGAGGCCGGGCTGCCGAGGGGCTTTTCAGGGCTGTCTCGTGCCCCAGCTGCAGCCAAGTCCCCCCGGGCAGCCCACAAAGCCCTTGTATGTGAAGACAGGGGCCCAGTGTGCTGTGCGGGTGGGCAGGAGGAGCTAGAAAGGCTCTCCTGTTCCCCTGGGCACTGGCAGATGAGCTTAGCTCTGTTTACCCCGGGAGCAGCTGCATCGCTCATCTAAGCACCTCTGTCTGGCAGCCCAGCACCCGGCTCACAGGACACGGCTCGTCCTTCCGCTAGCCCCAGAGGTGGGCTCAGCCCAGCCCTTGGCTTTCTAGGATGGAGTTTTTCTTCCCTCGGAGAGCAGAGCTGGGCAGATCTTCAGGCTGATGGACCTTTGCCAACATAAGGTTCCCCCAGAATGCCATGCTGAGAAGCTTTTAATTGAGTAGAAAGGAAGGAAGGTGAGGGATGGAAAGGAAGGAAGGTGAGGGATGAAAAGGAAGGAAGGTGAGGGATGGAAAGGAAGGAAGGTGAGGCATGGAAAGGAAGGAAGGTGAGGCATGGAAAGGAAAGCATTGAGCCAAGGCTCCTTAGAAAATCTGGGGACATAGATGGTCTCACGCCTGGCCCCCTGTGCTCTAACCCACCCCATCACCTTGGAGCAGGAGCTGCCAGGCTCCATTTCACTCCTGCCACGTAAGCTGAGCCTTCAAGGGGCACCTCTCCTGCAGAGCCCTCAGCAGCACCCAACACGGGCACCGTCGCTCTTGCCCAGCGAGAGGCAAAGGGCCGTGACCACGGCTGGGTGCCAGGCCAGTGGCAGGGATGAGGCCAGAGCCCCGCAGACAAGCTCCCCAGCTTGCTGTGGAGGGATTAGATGGGGAATGATGCAAGTGAAACAGAGCCCAAGCAGCCACAAGGCAAATGAGCGACTGCCAGCTGGGTTTCAGTGGCATTAAAAATAAATAAATAATAAAATTCAAGACACTTCCCCCTAGAAGCATTAAAATAACAGGGCAGAAGCTGCTGCATGTGGGACAGCAGCTCTCGAGCAGACGATTTGCTGCGTAGCTATTTTTGCTTAGCTGTGATTAATGAACCTTGCCACAGAAAAAAAAAAAACCAAACAGAAAAAAAAACCCCCAAACAACCCCAGATCCTGGACAAAGGTCTGGGCTGGGGAAACTGAATTCACCTGCTCATTACAGTGACCTTCCCTCCCCTCCCCGAGATGCTGAAGGGCAGAATAAGCTCCTGCCTCCCAGGTGCAGTGCCAAGGCAGCCAGCAAGCTGAGGAAAGGGCCCTGTCCCCCCAGCCCAACCTCCTGCTCCCGGAAGGTTGAGCCTCCCACGGCCAGTCCGAGCTGTTTGTGCGAAGAGCTGCCATGGGCTGGGGCTGGGGCCGAGCGTGCGGCGGGGCGGATGCAGGAGCATGCTCACTGCATCACCCACCCATCGCGGCGCGGGCGGAGAAGGCTCGGGCCGGTGGGGACCCGGGAGAAGGTGCTGCCAGAGGTGGAAGCCAGCCGAGCGTTATCAGCAGAAGGCAAAATGGTGGCACCTGACCCTTAGAAAAACCCGGCTTCGTTCAGCACATCGGGCATCCGGGGCTAGGGGAGGAAGGTTTACGGGAGAGCCCGGGCGGGAGCGATTCGAGCGCTGCGGGGAGGTAAGAAAGGCCTTTTCTTCACCTCTGACTTTTGAATTGCTTTTCTTAAACGAACCCCGGCGTCGGGGAGCCGCGCGCCTGCCCGCAGCACGTACTCCAGTACAGCTGGGCAGCCCCCCCTCCTCCTTTCGATGCTGTCTCACCAAGTTGTGCCAGGAGCCAGATAAACAACCAGCCGGGCCCCGCCGGAGACAAAAGCCGAAGGGAGGAGGAGAGGCTGGAGGGGGGCACGGGGATCTTTTGGACAGCTCAGGGATATTGTGGCAGCCCACGGGGTTCGGGCGCCGCACCAACGAGCAAGAGCCTTTGATCAGGTCTGCAACCCTCATAAATATACAACAACCAGCTAGGAGAGGATTAGCCCTTAATCTAAATATTTATAGGGTTTAATTTGGCTGGTGGCTCTGGTGTCCTGGCAGCAGGAAGAGGAGCCTTTGCAGGGCAGAGTGAGGCCATGTCCTCCTGTGCACAGGGAGGTATCAGTCCCTGTCACCCCCTGCCAGCGCTAGAGCACAAGGCCAGCAGCTCCTGGACACCAGCCCCAGCCCCAGTCTTACAGCACTGCCTTCAAACTGGTTGGATTTCACCCCTCATTTCACCCCAGGGCTGTCCCAGCACCCAGGGCTTTACACCTGGAGCCATGAGCTCTTCCCCTTTTGAGGGGAAGCTTCCAGCAAGGAGCAGGTGAAATGCTCAGAAGGTCCCTTTTAAACAGAGCTTTGAGAACATGAACTTCTCCTGGGATTGGTGGGGTTCGGTCATGCTGCATGAGAAGGTTCAAACCCAGTTAATACCAGGGGACAGGCACAAGTCCAGGCTCAACATTAAGGGGATAAGCACCCAGAAAGTGTCCAGCTCAGGGCGGGCTGTGTGCTGCTCAGCCAACAGATAGTGGTCCTCACCACTCTACTGGGGGACAGATTCTGAATTCACTTACCCCAGTATGGGTCAGGAGCAGCTCCAGCAACTTCCAAAGTCAACAGCCACAACATGAGATTTGGCATTAGCATCTGTAGAAGAAAGCCAACTTTTAAAGCAATTAATCGATCAATCAATCAATTTAAATCAAGGTGATTTATACCAAGGGGGTGAAGGAACCAAGCATGAGGCCAGCCTTTGGCTCCAGAGCATGGGTTTGAGTGCTGGTGATTGGTTCTTAGCTCAGAATGAATCTGTTTCCAAATGTCAGCAGGGTTTGGATCTCACCATCAGCTTTTGTTAACTGGGGGCTGAGGTGAGGAGGGGGTGACAATGCTGGGATCCCACCTAAGGTTTGATCATGGCCTTGAACACCAACTGCCCTAGAGCAAAGTCACTACAGACCAAGGAGGCAGCTGCCTTACAGGAGAGGTGGTTGTGGATCAAGTTTTGGTGTGCTGCAGCCAGGGCCTGGGGCAGAAGGCAACTGCAGGAGATGTTCCTTGGCCCCCTGGATGAAGAGCCCTAGAGCTTGGCACTGCCTCTCAAATTTCTGATGGAGATAAAAATGGGGATGATATGGAGAGAGTAAGGATGTTACCAGGCTCTTCTGGGGATGGAATTTGTTCCCGTGGCCCTGGCTGCATTTTCCAGCCTCTTGCTTGAATGGCAGCATGAGGGATGTACTGGGGGATAAATGCAGGGACAGCCTGGATGTTACTGGAGATTGCACAGTACTCCAGTAAGAAAGCAAAGCTGCTGGGTTGAACTCGGGCAAATCACCCGAGGGCATCCCTCAGGCTGAGCTCACGGGCAAAGGGAAAGGGCAGAGCACACACAGGGCTCCACGTTTTCTCCCGATGTCCCCAGTTCTCTCCACTGGCTGCCATGGAGTGACTTTGTCCTTAGCATCACCTGTTATCTCCTGTCTTTTTACCTGCACGTCGTGGCTCGCCTGCAGGCCTCTCCCAGAAGAGACGGGGATGGAGTCGCTGGGCAGCCCTACGGGAGATGAGAACACATCCTGTAAGTACCAGCCTGCCTCAGCAGGAGGTCAAAGGAAAACCAGCAGCATATGGGAATGGCAGCAGTTAGGGTGAAAGCCAGTGCCCTTGGGAGTACCCGCAGAAATTCCCACGTGGGAGAGGAAACCAGCAGAAATTTGAATTTGCAAATCTGTCCCGAGGAGCTGGGGGAGGAAACGAGTATCTCAGAAATGTGGGCACTCCTACCCTGCCATACCCACAGGTATCCAGTACCTTCCAGCTATGACCCAACACCCTGAACTCCCAGACCGTAGCCTGAAACGTGCCTCAGGACAGCACCAGGTCTTGCTCTAAGGACGCGGGATGAGCACAACCTGTCAGTTATTTTCCTTTTAACTCCAGCTCCCCCAAACACACTAAACTTTAACGGGGCGCATCGTAAGCGGAAGACACTTGTTGCACCTGAAATCAACATTTCCCTGGACCAGAGTGAAGGCTCCATTCTCTCCGATGACTTCTTGGACACACCAGACGACCTGGACATCAACGTGGACGACATCGAAACTCCCGACGAGACCGATTCTCTTGAGTTCCTGGGGAACGGGAACGAACTGGAATGGGAAGGTAAAAGGCTGGTTTGGGGGGAATGTCTGCAGGGGCTGGGGTGGTTTTTAGCCTGGTTTTAACCACTTTTGACACCACTTACCATCAGTAGATGAGGACAGACTTCCCCAGCAGTGAAGCAGAGCACACACAACTGAGCCCCATCTTCCACACAGCATCCGTCCCACCAGGACCCCAGCTATAGCCCGGGAGGCTCAGTGCTGCCACCTCAGCACTGCCATCTGGGGATAATGTGGGCAGAAGTAGTTCAGGGACTTGCAAGCACCAGTTTAGCCATGATTCTGGGTAAGGCATAAAGCTGTGGACACACATTCCCTTCTAGCTGCAGCTGGGCAACCACTCCAGGCTGGAAGGTGTCGCCTGCTCGGCTCTGCCAGTAGAGCTGTCATGTGAATGTTCAAACATCTTGAATAACATGGTCTTGGCAACCCTGGCTGATTCTGACTGAATCAGGCTCATGTGAGCAGCTCTGCCAGCAGAGCAGAAGACAACCGACACAGGCAGGGCCCTTCTCAGCCAGGATAAGATGGAGCTTTCAGATCCATCCATCCTTTGGAGGATCCACCAAAATGTCCAGTACCCACCTTGTGACTGCAGGTTCTAAAAGCAGCATGAGATGTTAACCTTGTTTCTATTACAATTTAGCAGTGGAGCAAGGTTGTTAAGAACCATGACCTTACACAGACCGAAGCTGCAGGTGAAATGGGTCATCCCCCATCTGCGGTCGTCGCTGTCTCTCACTGCACACCAAAGCTCTCGCAGAGCCTCCTCACACGTTATATTAAAGGCAGAAATGCTTGTCCTGTTTTCCAGATGACACACCTGTAGCCACAGCCAAGAACATGCCTGGGGACAGCGCAGACCTGTTTGGGGATGGTGGGACAGAAGATGGGAGTGCTGCTAACGGGCGGCTCTGGAGGACGGTCATCATCGGAGAGCAGGAGCACCGCATCGACCTCCAGATGATCAAACCCTACATGAGAGTGGTGACACACGGAGGTGAGGCAGAGGGAGACCTAATCCTGGCTTAGTAGCTGTCTTTCAGTCCATCTTTGTCAAGCTGGAGGAGATATCGTGACTTTTTTTTGGATGGTCTTTAGGGAAAAAATTGCTATTCCTTTTGTACCACTATGTGGCAGACGAGCCCAAAAGCAGCCAGCTCGTGCTAAAACCCATCCAGCTGCTGGAGCAGGCTTTCAATAAATCAAAGCAGTGCTAAAGCTGGCTCTGAGCAAGACCAAATACAGCCTGGCCCCGAGTCCCGGGTGCAGGCAGCGTAGCCAGCGATGAAGGCGCTTAACCCCTCTGTAGCTGAGTCCTGAGCTGTCTCTGGAGGCACAGCCAAAGGCCAACACGGCCACAGCTCGTGGCCATTTCTAAGCATGAGCAAAGCCAAGCAGTGGCCCAGGCAAAGCCCTCAGCTTTGTGCTTTGACGCTCACAAAGTCCTTCCCCGAACACCCCCCCCACAGAACCGGGATCAGAGGCAAATCTGATAGTGAAAGAGGTCCCTCAGAGAGACAAACGCTTACCTACAGAAGCACAAAAACCATCCCAGGCCCAAATTTGACAATAAAACTTCACTGCTGTTTTTCCTTCAACTCTTGCACCTCCCCCTGGCAGAGCTGCTGATGCTGCCTGTGTCTTTTTTTTCCCAGGCTACTACGGGGAAGGTCTGAATGCCATCATTGTCTTTGCTGCCTGCTATCTCCCAGACAGTAACCTGGCTGATTACCACTACATCATGGAGAACCTCTTCCTGTAAGTGCCTGGTCAAGGTCTGTGAGGGAGAGGAGGGCAAGGAAGGTAACTAGGGCTCTGGGGAAACACTTTCAGTGTATTCATTGCTGGAAATAGTTTGAATCCAGGCCAAACGTAGCCAGAGTGCAGCTGCGGAGCGGAGCGAGCATCGCTGGGTGAGACACTGGCCACAGCATTTGCACCCGAGTCCAGGAAGTGAAAGCACTCAAAGATTCAGTGTTAATGATGCCAGTGATGGACTCACAGCCAGGCCAGAGCATATGCCTGCAATGCTGAACAGCTGGGAGCTGCTGCTGCTGGGCAGAAGACCGGGGCAGGGATGTCCATCAGTGGAGGCACTGTGCTGACAAGCACTGTCAGCCCCTGGGAATTCCCCTGAGGCATCCCACAGAGGTGCCAAGAGAATCTGCAACCTGTTCCAAAGTCTACAAAGAAGGGGTCTGGAGGCCTTTTGGGATGACACACAGGCACCTGAAAAAAAACCTCTCAGGACCTTTTCTGAGTCTCATGTCTCTGTTGCTTTTGATCACTGCCCACTAGATACGTGATCAGCAGCCTGGAGCTGCTGGTGGCTGAGGACTATATGATCGTGTACCTCAACGGAGCGACGCCCCGGAGGAGGATGCCAGGCCTTGGCTGGCTGAAGAAATGCTATCAGATGATAGACAGAAGGTGAGAATCCTGTTGGTGTTGCCTCTTCATTCTTCCCAGACCTCTTCTCACATTTTTTTCCAGTGCTTTGCAGTCTTCCCCAGACACTCCTCCTTCCTCAATCCCCAGATTCCATAATTCCTCCCTCTATCACAGCACTCTGACTTACTCCAGGCACTCTGACTTACTCCAGGCTCTCTTCATCACTTCTTCTCCCTCCTTCCCTCACAAGCACCTGCACAGAGATCAGGCTAACAAAGCACCCGAGCAAAGCTGCCGCAGCCTGCTGGGTCTGAGCTTAAACAGGGCTCCTGAGGACACGGGCAGGGCTTTAGTCTGGAGTCACCCACGTGAGGCCAGTCCCAGTTGTTAGTGCCCTGACATGTTGCAGGGGGGTTTAAGGTACTTGGACCCTGACTTTCTGTCTGGTGGCTTTTCCACAGGCTGCGTAAAAACCTCAAAGCGTTGATAATCGTTCACCCTTCGTGGTTCATCCGGACAGTGCTGGCTATATCCAGACCCTTCATCAGGTAAACAGAACACCTTCCCAAACTCAGCTGGTTTTGGAGGGCAAGTTTCATCTCATGAATCAGATCTTAAGCTCACCTTTAGTCCAGGTGAGACCGCTCATCATTCGTCCTACATCTCTCTTTTACTTCCAAGGAGAACTCTAGAGGTGGCTTCAGGAGACACTGTGGTGAGCTGGATCCAGATCACAGCTTGTCCAGTGGGTAGCACATAAAGCTTCAGTGGGAAGGGCAGGAATGGTGGTCCTTTTTCCCTCTTACAGGTATTGAGAGGTGGTGGTTAAAGCAAAGTGAGGTACAGGAATGTGGCATCTCACCACAGCTTTAGTCAGCACTGGGAGGAGACGGGTACATTTGGACTAGAGAGGACACAGGGATGCAGAACTCCTCATCTGCATCAGGAAAATTCTGACTTCCTACAGAGAGAACATCAGAACAAGACCTCAAGCACACACTCTTTCTCTCTCTCCGCCAGTGTGAAGTTTATCAACAAGATCCAGTACGTTCACAGCCTGGAGGAACTGGAGCAACTTATCCCGATGGAGCACGTACAGATCCCAGACTGCGTCTTACAGTGAGTGTTGGAGGGACCCTGGGGCACACGGAGCTCAGAGGAGGCACAGGACAGAATCCTGTGTAGAGGGATATTGTGTTGAGTCAAAACCCATGTACTGGAAACGCAGAGCCTGGGGCAAACCTTGTCTTACTGGTGTACTGGTGCCGAGCAGAAGCCTGCTCACCGTGCTGGTTTGCAGTTTCTGCCACCTTCAGAGCAAACACAACTATGTGACTAAAAGTGAACAGGCCTGACTGGGTAACATTTAGAGAATGATTTCTGTTTGTTGCAGGTATGAAGAAGAGAGGATCAAGGCCAGAAAAGAAAGGTAAAAATTATTTAGGGAGGGGGGGGAATGGAGTGTGGGTTCATCTTCTTGGGATGTTGTTTCTTTCTCCCATTATTACTTCTGTTATAACCAGCCAATTCTAGCTTCCTCCTACCCCGACATCCCACACAGCCTACTCTTCTTTTCTACTGATTTTCTCAAAATAAGTCAAAGCTGCAGGAGGAAAGAGAAGCTCAATTAAAAGGTTATTTATCCAGAGAACTGTTCCTCTTAACCCCACATCCTGAACACGCACCCTACGTGCTAACAAAGGTCATCAGAAATCACTCTGTATATGAAAAGGGCTGATTCCCCCCCTGTGACCACACAAACTGACCTTAAAGTGAGAGTTAGTGGTGATCTTAAAAGCCCCTTCATTCTGCTAGAGTGGCACAGAGGGCCACAAGTTTCCAGTTTGTTCTGTTCCTTTTTCTAGCCCCGTCCCATCGCTGGTGATTTAGGTTAGAAGTGCTGGCCATGAACAGTGCCAACAGCTGCTACACAGCAATGGGCTGTGCTAACACCTCCTCATGCTGGTGAACTGAACAGGAGGTGCCAGTTTGGGAGGATCTAGTTCATTAGCTGTTGGAAAGGGAGTTGTCCAGTCCCAGTCAGTCAGATACCTCCCTCGGGGGCCAACAGGGCTGTCCTGAGAGCATGAGCATTATCAAGGCTGTGTATCACAGGGTCAAGAAGCTAACAGTCAGTTCTGCTCAGACCTGTAACCTCTCCAGCTCCAGCTCCCTCCCTAGAAAGGCCTCAGACACTCTATTCTTTCACACCACTTGCCCCTAGATGATAGATTTCAAATGTGATTTGTGTTTACAGGGCAGAGGAGAAACAAGACATGACTGAGAAAGAAAGGTAACTGCTCTTTCTTATTTATCATTCTCTTATCAAATAGTTTAAACAGTCTTTGGGGAGGAGAACAGCACTATTGGAATCATGAGCTTTTCCTGGTTTGATCTGGAGCTGGGTATGTTCAGATTTGATAGAAAAAGAGGAAACAGACTCAAGTTGCCCCAGGGGAGGTTTAGGTTGGAGCTGAGGAACAATCTCTTCCCCTCCAGGGTTGTCCAGGGCTGTCCCAGGCTGCCCAGGGCAGAGGTGGAGTCCCCGTGACCCCTGGAGGGGTTTCCAAGCTGTGGTGCTGAGGGCCATGGGTCAGTGGTGCCCTGGCAGTGCCGGGGGAACAGTTGGACTTGATGATCTTAAAGGTCTTCCCCAACCAAAATGATTCTATGATTCTATTCTATGAAAAGAGTGGAGTGAGGATATCCTTGTGTTGTCTTCTCTGGATCGCAAAGTGTCCTGGTCCTGCTTCTGAGGGGACAGCTGGCTTGGAGGCTCCTTTTCAGAGCACAAGGACAGTGTACCCTGGAGGAAATCTCATCTGTTCCCTGCACTGTGCTCCTGACACAGCCATGGTCACAAGTTCCTGTAGCAGCTGTGGACACTGTGAGCTTGGGGAGCAGAAAGTGGCGACCATGGGGATAATGTGGTGGGAGGGATGGTGGCAGATGCCTGGCCCTTGTGCACCATAGCCAGCAGGCTGTCCTGTGTGCTCTTGTTCTTCTCCCCACTCAGAAACTGTTCTTCTAGTGGTGTTAACTACTGTGTTTAGTATAAATACAGTGCTTTGGTTGTGTCTGAGTCTTTTGCTTTGTTTCAGCAACTGTGGGGGTAGATGAGAAATATTTTGTGATGTTTTTTTGTAATGGGGAATCTGTAGGACTTCTGCTGTTCCTCCCACTCTGTTCTGCCCTGGTGAGGCTGCATCTGCAGTACTGGGTCCAGTTCTGGGCTCCCCAGTTCAAGAGAGACAAGGAGCTACTGGAGAGGGTCCAGTGAAGGCTGGGGAGATAAGTGAGGGACTGGAGCATCTCTGTGCCAGGACAGGCTGAGAGCCCTGGGGCTGTTCAGCTGGAGAAGAGCAGCCTGAGAGGGGAGC
>WUAM01000359.1:38997893-39010972 GCA_024336885.1 Actenoides hombroni | reverse complement strand
ATGCCCCGTGACCCCTGGAGGGGTTTCCAAGCTGTGGTGCTGAGGGCCATGGGGCAGTGGTGCCCTGGCAGTGCTGGGGGAGTGGTTGGACTTGCTCTGAAAGGTCTCTTCCAACCAGAATGATTCTCTGATTCTATTGCTCAGTAGCCTTTGGGGAGCCAGGCTCTGCTTCTCTCAGGAGAAGTTTGGACCCAACAGGACATTTTTAAAGTGTCTGAAGCCCCTCCTTTCCCTACCAGCTCCCTGTGCCATCACTTGGGTGATGTTATTGACCTTCACCTATGCAAACGGACTCCTGACGCTGCTCTTTGCCTCTGTAAAGCTGGAGAACCCATCTGGTCATGGAGCAGAGCCAGAGGCACCGGGGAAGGTTCTGCTGACATTCAGCTGTAGCATTTGCGTGATGGCGCAATGCAGAGGGCCAAAGCCTGCTGCCAGGCACAGCCCAGCTCTGCAGAAAGGCAAGACACGAGGCTGTAACTTTAGAGGGGAAGGAAAATTCTAGGGAGGTTTGGAAGACGGTCTCAAAATCCTCTGCCAGAAAAATTTGGCCTGGTTTTGGCTCCGCTTCTGAGAGCTCTAGCTTCTCTGGGTTTTTTATTCTATCTCCCGAGAGGGAACAGTTCATATTTCTCCTATTCTCTTCCCAGAGAAAAAGGAGCTGTGATCAAAATTGCCAAGATTCATTGATGATTCTGAATCGTTCCGAGAAACAAATGGGATCTTGGGGCCAAAAGGGAGGGTGATTGGTTTGGGGTGGAGATTCACTAATTGTTCTGCTGGTTCTCTTCCAAGCAGGCCTGTGCCCCCAGCAGAGGATCAAGAAACCAGGTTTGGCTCATACCTCACTCTGTTGTTTGTCTCTCTTGATGTGATAGAATTTATTGCATTTGTAACCCAGCAACAGGAAAGGCAGGAGAGGGTTAAGATCAAGGGTTAGATCCAGGACCTCTTTAGCCCGGGGCCACTCACAGTGGACAGAAGAGGCATTTCACAGCAGGGAGGTACAGACCCGGGAAGATGTCACCACCTTCACCTCACCCCAGTGCAGATGCAGCTTGTCCCAAAGCACAGACTGGTGGTGGCTGCAGCTGCTGTGGGGGCAGATGAATTACCTGGCATTTGCCCCGTGGTGCAGGCGTGCACGTGGGTATTTACTGCAGAGCCACCTTCCTTTACCCTGCAGTTACTTTGTCATGGTCCTGTGCACTCAGGAAAAGGCCTCAGAGAGGAAGAACACCCATTAAAGCTAGGAATGACATTCCCTTTGGCCCTTTGTAGGGGATTACACCCAAACGCGTATCTTTTTTGGCATCGTGGGAATAACAAAACTTTTACTACAATTTGCTTTCTAAAAACAACCCTGTCTTTCTGTTCCTTCCCAGTATGTCATGAATCGGAGCGGAGTGAATGGAGCAGAAGGAGGACGCAGCCTGGCAGTCACCCACGTCAATGACCTTTTGGTACCAGACCTCATCACCATCTTAGTCCCAGTTCTGTAAGATCACGGAGCCTGCCTCCCCTGTCTCCAAGATGCAAAGCCCTTTTAAAGGTTTTGAAAATGTTTTACTTTAAAAAAACCAAACAGACAAAAACCACACACACCCCCACACACCCCCTAAAACCAAACCAAAACCAAACCAACCACGGAACAAAGCAAGCCAAGAATAGCACTTTGCAGGACAGGTTCCAGTGTGTTTCGATAACGGTCTGTGGAGAGCTGTTCAGCAGTGCAGAGAGATACCACATTTCCCCTTAGGAAGAGCATCCTGTAGTGCATTAGCTACCAGCCCAGAAAGAGATCTATTTTTTGTTTAAATTATAAACCCTTCCCCTACCTTGCTGCTGGCCGGCACGGAGACGTTTTGCTTTAAGCTGTACACACAGTTCCCTCCATGCAGACATGACAACAGCCGTTGCCCCGGGGAACGACTAATCCAGCAATGAAAAGAGTGCATTTGCCTCCTCTCTACAGCCAGGACAAGGTTTCTTCCTAAAAATACCAAGTGCCCACCGGTCTAGGCACCTCTTCCAGCCTCGACCACCCCAATTCATTGCCAGTTCCTCTTGTTAACTCACAGCGGAGCATTCCTATGAGTAAATGCCATGGGGTTTCCTGGTTTGTTCTGTCTCGGTTTGTAAAGCACTCTGATAACTCTCCAAGAGAGTCCCACGTGGTGTGGCAGCCTCCACAGATCCTTCTCATGAGCACTGTCTCCTATCAACGCACACAGACACCAAAAAGGTCTGGTTTTAAGAAGGAGCCTTACGGACAGGAAAGCTTTTGATGCCTTGTCTTTGAATGGGTTTCATGACACTGGACAATCGTTCGTTATTAATACCTCCTATGGCAGAGACAAGCTGCTAAATGTTTGAAATGTCCCTGGGTAAGGGAGGTCTCCTCTATAAAGGTACCTGCCTGGGAAAAATCCAGGTGGAGAAGGCTGCAGAGGTGGGGGCAGGACACTGCGTCTGGGTTCAGCTTCTCAGCTGGCCAAGAGATGCAGACGTGACATTGGGATTCTTGAAGTTGGTATTTTGGACTCATGAGGATTCTGTGAGCAAAGGAGGGAAGAAAATTTCAGAAACAAAGATCTGAACAAAATCATTTGGAAATTCCTGACTTCATCAGACAAACTGTCTCAAACACACCAGGTAAAACCCCTCGCAGACAACTGCAGATGAAGAGCTACCTGCGCATCTCCCCGCTTAAGGAATATTCCAAGCCTGGCAACCCCAAACCACGGCTACTTGAAATTGCTTCAAAATCCCCTGGAGGACAATTCTGTCAAAGCAAGATTTTCCTCAAGACAGGGATGTCTCCTCTGGATACAGGAAGCTTCTTTTTTTTTTTTTTTTTCCCTTTTCAGTGAACAAAACTGCTCCAGATGAAATCTTTATTTTCCTGAATGCTACAAAGCAGCACTAAACGTGCTTTCCAATGTTCCTTTCCATTTGATAGATGTTTTTTCTCAAGCAATTCCATCACGGCTGTATTTACAGACCAGACCTTTGCATGAAAAGCAGAGAGCTGCATCCACTGCATTAACCCTAGAGGCTGAAGATGGTAAAAACCCCACCTTGGGTCTCACCCACCTGTTAACGAGCACCAAGCAAACATCGCCCCGACGGCTTTCTAGAAATGTCATCATGAGCCAGTTATTGACCAAATGAATTCTGTGCTGCAAGGGGAAAAACAGCACTTTGGGGATTTGGGAGTTTAGGTTTGATGCCATCAAAGCCATTCAGTCCTGAGCTCCCCAAGCAGGCAGCAGGCAGAAATTTCCAGCCATCAAGGTCCTAACCTGCCCTGCGGAGCTGGGGGTCCTTTTTCACACAGGGTCTGTCAGAACAGACTAAAAGAATGTGCTGAAATTGAGAAAGGACTCTCCTGATCAAATTAATTTTAGTTCAGTCTATAAAACCATCACGGATCTCCTTGTAGTGTAGGAGTGTGTGAAGTCACTACCTCCCATTGATAACAAACCTACATTTTCTGTTTTTCTTTGGGGACTATTCTTATACATTTCGATAGAAATCACCTGCTATGCTTTCCCCAGAAGAATGCAGTGCAGTTGGACACTGAAAAGGAAGTTTACAATTATATAATGAAAAAAAAAAAAAAACAAATATTAAAACTGACAGAATGTTTAATAATATTTTAACAGTACAACTCTAGAAACCTTTTATGCATCAGTAGTTACTAAATACTTCATTGAGAAATGTTCACAGCATCATGGAAAATGCCACAGTGATGGAAGATAAGAAACCTTGACTGCATTTAGACTTGGGCCCTGAGGAAATATGCTGCTGCTGGATCCTCAGCAGTGACCATGCCAGAAGAATTTTTGTGGGTTTTTTTTTTTTCCAGAGAAAAGCCACCATGTCTACATTTTCAGAAGAAAAAAAATACAACCTACAGAAGGCAGACCTGGTGGTGAAACGTTGTATTTTTTCAAGTCATTCCTTCAGGGCAAGGTGAAGAGTTCAGTTGTGAAGAGGACAGATCACCAATTTCATTTCAAGGTGGGAAGGAGGTTGTCTGCTGGAATGCAAAAGTCAATTTGTAACTACTTGGAAACCATTTTTCCAAAAGTGCACTTTCTGATAGAGCACTCTAAGTAGTATGCACTATATTTTAACTTTTAATAAAATATTATGAGTGTATAAATTTTATGCTCCTGGATGGACAGACTGATGGATGTCTAGGTGTCTTTTCAACACAGAAAAGAACCTGCAACCCATAGTGGATAAACTATAGCTAAATGTAAAAAAAGTGCATTTTTATAGCAACAACAACAACAAAAAAGCATCATTAACCTCTTTCAGACAGAGATTTTAGATGCTACTTGAAACTAAAGTAGCTACAGATTCTTGGACAGAAATCCAGAACCACTCAAGCTGGTGGTGGCCCTTCAACAGCTACAGAGCAACACATCCAAGGTTGATGTTGATAGAGCCACACAGGCTTCAGATGAAATCAGATCTACGTGCTGTACTAAACCCACCCCCAAATATGCTGTTTTCACACCCAGAAGATCATCACCCATTCAGATCCACCCCAGAGAGATCGACGGCAGCTCGCAAGGAGAGCTGATGGAATTTTGGAGGCTGCAGACAGATGATGGAATTGCATCAGTAGGGAGCTGTCAACCAGCAGCTTAAACCCAAGGATTCACCTCGCACGAAAGCCAAGCAGCGACAACGGAGCGAACGGAAATCTGAGGTGGATGAAGCCATTTGACAAATTTCTTTGCCATTTGACAAATTTCTTTGCCATTTGACAAATTTCTCCTCCAAGGGAGCTGCTCTCAAAGCCTATTTGTGACAGCCAGGCTCTACATTTCCCCTAGGGACAGAGTTTATACAAGAAATATGCTATACCAGCAAAAAAAAATAACGTTGCTAGTCAAAGTGCATTTATGTTAGGACTCTTGCCAGTATATACAGGTATGTTTAAAAAATAAAGTGAAATAAACTACATCCTTTTAGCAATACTGCTACACTGGTCAATGTTCCAAAGGTACACCAGGACTTGTTTCTGCCTCATAAAACCGATAAATATTTTGACTTCTGAATTCACTGTATTATATCAAACAGCAGGTATTGCCAACAATATTTTTTTCTGGTCTTGGATTCCTCCTTTCCTAAGATATTCTAATGGTGAATCCATGTAGAGCCATATTTTAACTGCAGCAAAAAAAAATAAATATTACTTAACGCCCATGAGAGCGTATTCACAAAAATCATGGTATTCTTACTCACAGCCCAATTAACAGCTGAATTTCAGCATTCACCCAGCATCAGCCTCAAACCTGAAAAATCAGATCCCCTCCTGTGCAGTTGGTGACAGACCAGGAAACACCTCCCCATCAATTTGAGGTAGTCCCAGGACTCGACCCGGCCTTCGGAAATGCGGGCACTCGTCACTGCATTAGGCAGCAACCATCAGATTTCTACAGTTAAACCTGTTTTGGCATCATCTGGGAACCACCCAGATTTGGGACTGTCCAGTAATTTTCATTTCGATTCACAGAGAAGACAGAGGAAATAAAACTGAGATGCTGCTGTATATTCACGTTGGATAATCACTACACTTTCTTCTGTACAGTACCGTGTAAATGTGAGTGGGTATTTAGAGCATACCTCATGGCAATTTTTCCATCTATTTTTTTTCCAAAGATGATTTGCTCACAGATGTGCATCCACATGTCTGAGAAAAACCTAAGTGGTAAAGGTTTTAAAAAGAACACATCTTTACTTTACATATCTAGGGATTTCAAAACAAAAGAAGAAAGAGCTCCTGACATGTTGGTGGCAATAAGCTCAGACTGGCCTGACAGCAGGTGAAACGTCCAGGCAAAATTGCTATAAACACAAAAGCACAGGTTTTTCTCTTTTGTATTTCCATATTTCCTGGCAGTCAAAACTACAGCATGCTATTGGTAAAGTAAACTTTGAACAAAGTCACCATGACGAGATCACATAATTTATCTCAGTTTTTTTTTTTCCTTTGTCGTGGGCCCTTTTCACCCAAACCTCCATGTAAAAAATGTGTGAACTGTCCTTTTTCTAAAGGTGTTTGTAAGTAGGTGGTTTATGCTAGAAGACATAGATTGCTGTTCAGTATGTATTATTATTTTCGCTTTGTATTATTCCATCAGAATCTGTGGATATTCAATTAAAATGAGACTAATCCTTAAGCAAAAAAACCTGCATACCCCTCTTTTTGTCAGTATCCTTTCTTTAGACTTTGGCTCCAGATGGAAAATATGGTCAAAATTTTTGTTTGGATGCTCTTCCCTTGAATCAAGCAAGTCAAACTCCTCCCTGGCATACTGAATAAGGAATGTCTTATAAAACAGCTTCTATTCTCCTGACACAGCGCCTGAGCTTTTCCCTCCTTGTTGTGCTTTAGAAGAGTCATGGAAAAATTCCCTTGGGTTCCTATCAGCTGCTCCACAACCATACTTGACTCAGGGTTTGTAATCTCACATTGTTTTTTCCATATATTTTTATACTCCAATTGATAAGAGGACTGGGAATTAAACCATAAATATGAACACAAAAAACCCAGCTCAACCCAAAGCCACTTAAACAGGAAAAAAAAACCCCAAACCCTTATAAACAAGGATTTATAGGAAAATGCCTGAGATGTCCAATTGGAGTAGGTTTGAGGCAGGTTATTAACATATTTCAACTAATGAATTGGAAGTGTCAATACACACAAGTCTAATCCTATAGCAAGCATTACTGTATTCGTGCTGTGAGATAACTCATCCAGGAAATGTGTTTAAGTGAGTACATATTCATAGGGCTGCACTTTTGCATATATATATGAAAGCAGATTTTTTGCTCTGATTTTCCTTTCACCCCAAAACTTCTACCTCAATCATATTAGTACAAACATTTTGTTCTGCTCATCCCCTCTGATTTTTTGTTAAATTTCTAGACAAAAGCTTGTAGAAGGAATTGCATATCGATTTTAAAATAAATCATATTCTGAATATAAAATGAATCAATAAAATATTAAATATGCAGGGACAACAGCAACGTAGGAACCTGTGGTTCCAGGGGTGTGACAGGGTAGGCAGCTAACCCAGCGTAGCTTTTGCAGTGCCTCTTGATGCAGGCACATGCTTTGAGGTTATGAATGAAACACTTCTCTAAAATATTTCAGGTGGCCTTGCACCACTAACATCAGTGGGGTGCCATGAAGGAATTTGGTCACTGCTGACCAAAAAGGAGATGGAGTCTTGGCTGACTGAGGCCAAAACCCAGCTCTAAGCACAGAGAATGCGCCCAATCCAGCAGAGAAAGTTCAAAAGCTCGTCGTGTTATGACTGCACCATGCCACAAGAAATGGGATTAGCTGCTACCCTACCAAAGCAACAAAGGTTCCCCATCAGAAGACGAGCTGTCCTTCCTCAAAAGAAAACACAGCCTGTAACTGCCCTTCGCTGTAGTTTTCCATTAGCCACGTTAGATGCCTCTCTGGGACTGGCTGCAATTTTATATTGTTGTTTTCATTTCGCAGTCTTTAAAAGCTACAGATATTCCCTAGAAAAGCCATTTTAAAAGATCTCTGCAGGAAATTGGCTGCTGTGTAAAAGCTAGAGAAGAGAGGCGCTCAAAAATCCCAGAATCTTGATACTAAGATCATATTGTTTGAGGGGTTTTTGGCAGAAAGGGAGAAAAAAGTTAAAGATGAACTGTCTACTGCTCTTGTCACCACTGAATTTACAGGTGCCACGGTTTTTTTACGTGCGTATCTGCAAACCTGTGGTGCTGCACGGCCAGACCTGGGAGTCAGGGCTGCTCTGGAGAGCACCAGGCCTTGCAGGGGATGTAGGTGCTGGGACACTCGCTCTGCTTCTCTCAACTGGACAGGTGATCCAGGGACATTCATACTCCTGGTGGCACCTGTGATTAAAATCAACAGCAGAACGTCAGGAAAATTTTCTGAAATTTTTTTCTAATGGAAATTGAGGTGTTATAAACTCTCCTTAACTGCATAGTTGGTTTTCAGGACTCATTTTCTTTGGTTTAGGTGCCTGGAACCCACCTAAATTGCATGCTGCCTTTCAGAATCTCACATTTACTCCATCACCAGCTCTAATCTTAAGGCAGGGAAAAAAAATATCTAGCATCACTATATTGTGTGGTTTAAAACCATTAAAAATTAAGCTTGTCTTTCCTCCAAAACACAGTATCACTTTCCACCTAGAGCTCACTTGTGCAGCTGGAATGAAAAGTAAGTATTTTCTCACTCCTCCTCAGCACTGAAACCTCTTCTGTTTTGTACAAGAGTGGTGAACTGAGCTATCACCCCAGTGGAAATTGCTTCTCCCACCTCTGCATTACGTGACTCTTTTCCCCTTTAAAATGACTCAGGCTCCTGAATGAAGCAATAGTCAAGCACACACTAATTAGGGCATAGGCTATTCTGAGGCGTTTGCCATCATCGCTCATCACGATGCACCACAGATAGAAATGAGATTCCGAGCTTAAAACAATGAGAATCTTCTCCAACCAATTAACCCCAACAGTAGGGATGAGATTCATCTCACCTCATTGTATCAATCCAGAAATCAGAGTCTAAATTAGCTTTAGGTTCTGTCTAGAGTGAGTGCCAAGTGATGATCGCTCCTGTCTCGGGATGGGATGAATCACTCCGTGGTGAGGCCTCTCTCTCTCCACTGGTAGGAGATGTAGCTAAACATCAAGCTTTACACTACACCCATATCTGTTTGACTGCCAGTTAAATGAATCACAACCTAGGAGAGGAAAAACGGCAGCGAAAAAGAGAGAAAGTGATAGAACATCCCTTCCTTTTTTAGCACAGTTCAGTACTTTGATCATTCAACCTGTCACCTTGGGTTAACTTCTCGGGAGGTCTGAGACCTTTTGTGTACTTGACCTTTTGTTTAACCATCTAATATGATCAATATTTCCCCGAGTAACATGAGACTGGAGATTAACAAGGGAATGCCAGCTGAAGAGCTGAGTTTTGAGAAGAGATTTGAGGCCGGAGAGAAAGCCAGTACATGCCAGTTAAAATTCATTCTAGATTGGTCGTATTTTTTTTGGCCTGGGAATTTCATACACTCCAGGATAGCAAGTGCCAGAGCCCAGGCAAACCTCAAAACCCTAGAGCTGGCTTAGCCCTACCAACCCCTGAATGAATCAGCAGGGGCAAGGATGAGCTTTTAAAAGGAGAGGGAAAAAAAAAACCCCAAAAAGGAAAATTTCCCTTTGTTGTCTGATCAGTTTTGAAGAGTCTGTCAAACATACCTGAAAAACTGTCAGAATATTTGGAGTGCTGGATGAATCATCACACATTAGGTGCGTGAGTTACAGCTCAGCTCTTTCACTGCCTGTTTGCTGCAAAAAGCTTGCACACTGGTTTCATGCTTTATTCATTCTCCATACTTCTTCATTTTCTAAGTTACCTTCAAGTCTTGATTTCTTCCTCTCCTCAGTACGATCTACACCGGCCAAAAGATTCAACTGAGGGGGAGCAAGATGAGACATTATCTGTCTTAGAATAGAAACCAGAGAGTAAAAACTGGGGTTCCATTACTTTTAAAAAATGCTTTTAATTCACTGCTACTGACTGGACAGTTTATAGCAACGCACAGATCAGGACTAACCAATTTAACAATCACACATCTACAAACATATGCAGCTGTCAAATGACACCAGGAATGTCTGGCATCTCTTTAAAAATGTATCCCTGAAATTACTGCCACTGTTACCTGGCACCACAGACACAAAATAGAAGCATTTCTTGCATATCTTGCTCCTTTTTGCCTCTATATTCACCAATCCCATGAAACAAACTCCTCATGTAGGACACTGAAATCTAAGGAGAATCCCTTCTCGGAGCATCGTGGTCAAGAGCTCCAAAGGCTCCAGTGAGGAAAAGGTTGGGAAGAGCAGCGTGGAGAGTGAAACAACTGCAGAACTTGACACTTTGGGAACTGAGAATTTAAAATAATTTCTCCATCTCTGATCAGACTTGAGTAAAGTGATGGCTACCTCTGACTTCAGCAAAGTGCTGGCTGCCCAAAGGCACTTTTCCCTTCCCTCACAGGCTTCTCTTCCGATTCATTATCTCTTCACCTGTTCCTTTTACACTTACCCTCTCATCCTCCTACTCAGGCCCCAGCGTTTTCTCTTCCCTCTAGAACAGTTTTTTTCCAGGTTAATCCCATATCCCCAAAGTAACGATACACCAAGACATTTTCATCTGCATTTTTCCTGTGTGCACAGCTGCTTCTCCCCGGTCCCACCTTGTCCAAGTTGTGAGCTGTCTGCCTCCTCCGCGGGACGCCAGACCCTCTGCCCCTGACAGCAGCGCGGGATCTGCTGCAGCCGAGGCAGAAAAGATCACCACTGACAGTGGCAGCTCCTGGCTGCCAGCCACTCTGCCTATCGCTGTGAGAACACACCAGCTAGGTAAGCATTACACTAGTTAAGCTTGTTATTCTACTACCCTCACGTTCCTTACTCTTAGCTGTTCTAATTACTGGCAGTTCACCGTGAAACACTGTTCCGTCGACGTTCTCTCCCTCGGTTTTGGTTCAAGGAAGAGCCTGTCTTCCTCCAGATGGGTGTGAGGTTTTTGCACTGTTGAGACCTGAGGAGCAGCCTCCAAAGCTTTGGAGAAGGACTCTCTAGAAAGAATAAATAAACCCACGATTTAAAAATTCACAAGTGAAGATGACTCTCGTTCCTTTGCCCGTTCTTCCACTAGCTGGTATTCGGTCCCATCCGGCCCCCCCTCCAGGCCAAGCAGAAGGAACCTTGGCATAACCTTGCTCATACCATAAACAATGTCTTATGATTAGTGAAGGATTTAAACTCTGAATTAAAGCTTCAGAATAACTGAGTCACATTCTGCAGCAGAAAGGTCAGCAGACAGACGGAAACCAAACTATCCCAGGGAAACGATACCGTGAGGGCTCCGTGAATATTAGAGTGGCTTCTGCCAAATTTATCTTAGTTTCAACAAATAAGATTAATATTAAACTTCTAGTAAGCATTAGTAGCCTAAAAGTAATGGAAAGAGGGGGAACATTTTCTGTCTCTGATTGGAGCACGCTGTTGAATGGTATTTGTATTAGTAAAGTGTCAAGGAGATAACATAATCTGCAGGATAAACGAGCCCCAAAAAAAGGAAGTTTCAGATGACCAACACATAACTCGTGGAGAAACGTGGCTAACACCACACTACTGAAAGCATTTATGAATGCTCAGCATTTGCACAGACGTTATTTTTACAGGTTGGGGAAAGTTTGTTGTAGCTGGGAAGCGGAACCGTCACCGTTTGTTCCCGACAGGCTTTTGTAGGAGGGGTATTTTTTGTTCTGGGGGAAGCAGCTGAAACGGCGGCGATGCCCAAAGCCAGGCAGGCACATGCCACCACCTAAAGGAACAGCAGGTCTGAGGCCACGCAGGACTCAGAGAATTTGAGCTATGTGGGGGGAACATGATTTCACTGGATGTTTGGTGCATGAGTATGAATACGGCTGATAGAAAAACCATGTCAAGGAGCTTGAAAACAAACTGGGGAAAAGCCAGACACAGGAGCACTGAGGGACCGTGAAGAGAAGGCTTTAAAAGTGAGCTTTTAGGGCTGCATGAATGAGATCTGCAACTGCAAGCTTAAAAAAACCGAACAACCCAAACAACTAAAACCCAACAAATTGTGCTTTGTGTCTTTCACTCCCCCTGCCTGCAGAAGACACAGACTTTTCACATTCATTCTAGAGATAGTGGGACTTCACTGTTCCGGAATTCACGGATCCCAAACAACTCAGCCAAATACTTTATTTGGAACTGCTGCTGCCACAACTATTTTTTGTTTCTATCTCTATTAGAAACATGTTGTTTCTTCTGAGGGATCTTAGGCCAAACACTCGGTTTTTTCGATGCACAAACCCAGCCTGTGTTTCTGAAGCACAAAATGCGTGAGTAAATCCAACGAGGGCAGAACAATTTTCACTCACCTCGAGGACAGCACGTTCCCAAAATACTTGGATTAGCCTGACTGCAGCGTGGAGAGGACTGGATCAGAGGGAGGGGACACCGCCGTCACCTCCTTTCATACAATTCCTGAGCCTCCTGATTTTCACCTCACACTGTGGCCAAATAAACCATGAAGTAACAGACCACTTGCTTTCTTAACCAAGATGCCTTCCTCGCTCAGGGACAGAAGAGAAACACGACAAAGGGGATGAAACTTTGAGCCAAGAACTAAGCTTGGGCCAAATTTTCAGTCGGTGTGAATTAGCTGTGCTTCAGTGCACAGTGAATTCACACCAGCTCGAGAGCCTGGCAGGGGGACTGGCAGTGCAAATGTGGACTTAAAGTGATGGGCAGCTGCTGAAAAGCCAACTTCCCCGAGTCCCATCTCATTCACACTGAAGAATTCAAGCTCCAAATTTCTCTGGAGCAATCATTTTACCTTGGAAATGATGATGACAGTAAAATCTGCAAGTGATGTCTCCAGGAGCAATCAAACAGCGCGCTAAATGTTGACCATAAATAACAATTGGTGGCAACAGTGGCTTTCTCAGAACAGCTTCACTAAAAGGAGGGGGGGGAATAAATAAATTAGTTCCCTTGACTCCCCTATCAGTTTAGAGAGATATACGTAAAAATAATAATTGCTAAATGCATTTTAAATAATCAAACAGGAGCTGGGAAAACTGAAAGGGAAGGCAGAGAGAGCTTGTCTGACTTCAAGGGGAAAAAAAAAAATAAAATAAAAAAAGGCAATTCTATCCTTGCACACCAGAACTCCCAAAGGAATTGTCAAAAGGGGTGACATTTCCACCTACCCCATTACTAATTTAGGCAAAGGAAGAACTTGCCAAAAAGCTATTTATAGGCGAGCCGGCGAGGGCAGGGGCTGGGGGCCCGGGGACAGGTGCAGGGCAGCGCGCATGACCCCTCCGCCAAGGGGAGGGTTGGCTCATTCCGCTCCAAAACCTGCCCTCTCGGGCTCATGATAGTCACAGGGCTTTGCCATCAGCAGGAGGGGCTTACATTTAATTGACATCCTTCTCATA
>WUAM01000359.1:38921316-38938653 GCA_024336885.1 Actenoides hombroni | reverse complement strand
GGGGCGGGGCTGCTCCTGCACCTCTAGGAGTTCCTTCTGGAAGAATGTCCAGCCTTTCTGGACTCCTTTGCCCTTCAGGACTGCCTCCCAAGGGACTTTGTCAACCAGATTAGGATTCAGAAAAAATAGGAGAAATCTTCTTGGAAATTGTGTTTTCAATTTTAAACAAGCTCCTTTGTGACTTCTGATAAATCCACTTCTTTATCCTCACTAGGACAGTGCAAGGACAATGATTTTAATGTGGTTATATTCTTTTAAAATGTCTATGTGAATGACTGTGCCTGTGCTGGAAAAGTAGCTGACTGTGACCGCAGGGTCAGCGTCATTACAGTGTTCATATGACATCCATATATTCTGTGCAGCCTGAAGGTTTTGTCCCAGGAGGACAATTGATGTGGAGTTACACAATCTGATTCTTTTTAACATGGTGTTTGGTATGAAGACTATTGCATAAACATCAATAACCAAAGACATAAAGAAGTCAGAATTCCATTAAATTAATGGCACCAGGCTGAGCAGTCTTTATGCAGATTTTTTTTTTAATTCTCTCACATGTATGTCAAAAAATTCCTTTTTTATCTGGAGGCATCTACAACAACAGCTAGATGTGTGAGAGGCTATATGTCATAACTCCTGGAGTGTCTTTACAGCACAGTTTTACATCAGTTACATTTTGCAATCCCTGTAGTTATGCAGCTGATGGTTAACTGCATGGCTTCATTCTTTACTATTCATTTGAGCTTCTTACTCAATACATTGATATGTAATGACTCAAAATTATGACACTTGGTGCACGTAAATCCAGAATCCTGTTACATTTAAATACACAGGGATTGCTACGTCCCATCTCCAATGCAATAGTCAATGCAGATCATTTCAGACTCTGGGCTCATTAACTGTGCATTACCCAAAGTGTCTCCTTTAGAGCAGCCTCAGCGTGAAAGCAGCGTTCTTCACGTACCTGGGTACTAAGGCAGCATGTTTCCCATTAGTGGGATACTAAAGCAGTGTGTTTCAAATCAGCGGGGTAACAAAGAATTCCACTGAATAATTCATTTTAGGGCTAGAAGAATGGTTGGTAATTTTAGGTATGCAGCTAATTTTAGGTCTATAAAGTATAATAGCTATACTTAATCTGTCATTTAAATCTCTTTATGTTACACGTGTCCAGGATGACATCCAGGTGGCACAGCACTATGCCACGGAGGTGTTTGCCAAGAGGCGTTTCCCCGTTCCCTGCACCGCACCCTCGGTCTAACACCGATCAGGGCCCAGTTAGCTCAGCGGCTGCCATCCTGGTTGCCGTGTGGCTCTGAGAACTGCACCCCATAGACACTGCTGCTGCCCCTGCTTTCACCTGCTGCCTATGAACAGGGGCTTGGCGTGTGAGTCTGGAGCTGGGCACTCCCAGACCAGCACCGCAAGGAGTCTCGGCAGCACACTTTGGCTGATGCTTTCACAGCGCTCGCTCACTAATCTCGCCGATTCTCTGCCTCCAGTACCATCCCACTGAAGAGGATTCAGTTTGCCAACACAGCTGCCTTGTGACTCATCTGTGTTTTGCCACTCAGCCCGTTTTGTACAGTCCCTCTCTATCAAGCGGGATCGCACACGGCAGCAGAAGCGCTTGGAAAAAATAGCTGCTATTTCAGCCCAGATTGCTCTAAGGCTGCTCACTCTTTTCCACTGCCTGAGTTCAGCAAGGTTTCACTGTATCCTGCAGTGCCGGTTGCTACCGTGCATTTATAACACAGGTTCATGGCAGCTGCAGTTTTGGTCCTGTGTCATTTCTGTAGCTGAAGGTTAAGTTCACGGCTGCGCTGTGTATTATCCCTTTCAGTTCCCTGCTTGGGCTGAAATAGCTCTAAGCATGTCTCTGTCCAGCAGCCCATTTCAGCCTGTGTTTGTGGTGCATCGTAGCTGGTGGGGTGTATTTCACCCAAGCATCCATGCCTGCAGCACGCCTGGCTGGGTAAGCTCCTGCACAAGCAAACATGGTGCCTGGCAGCACACTGTGGTAGCAGAGATGATTTTCCTTTGAGGACCTCACAGCTTGTCCCTGTTTCCTGCCCTCAGATGACCACTCTGGGAGGCAGACTCTGTCTTGCACCCAAGCATCAGCCTGGGCAGTCTTACTCAGGACATAAAATTGCAGAGCATGACCTCAGCTCTCTGCTGAGCTGAGAATGGCAGATCTGAATTCATGCCTGTCTTCTCTCCTGCCCACTGACACCTCCCAGACATTCCTCCTTCCCCATGGGCTGTCATGGTGTCACCTGTGACTCAGCTCAGAAGGGACACCAGTATCCCGATCACTTTGTGGACCAAAAAGGACTTGGACTGCAGGGTAGGGGACCCTCAGGTTCCATCACCATTGCCACGGCAGGGGCTTGTGTGGAGGTGGTGCATTACCTCACCAAACACCAGCTGTGTCACAGTGAGGTGTCTGGTCCATGTCTGATCTTGGCTCTCCACCAGTCTCCTCCCAGTGTGACACAGCTCATAGCAGGGCCCTCATTCACAGCTCATTCACACAGCAAGGTGCCACACTCCCACCCAAGCCCAGAGAGCTAGACTCCTGCCCACAGCCCCCTGCCCGCAGCCCCTGGGCCTGTGCATCAAAAGAAGAGATTGGTGTGCGCTTCCCAGCACCCACTCTGAACACAGCTGGGGTGGGGTGGCCACAGAACCTTCTGCGCCCTGTCCCGTTGTGCCCTCAGGGCAGGGGGTTAAAGTTGCCTAAGGGAAACAGAAGGGGAAGGCAAGGGATGGGAGGACAAGGGAGGGGATGGAAAGGCAAGGGATGGGGTGGGACGGGATGGGATGGGATGACAAAGCAAAGGAAGGCAAAGTAGGGCAGAGGGCACCTGAAGTACCCTGGCCAGGTCTCCCAGCCTCATTTTGAGGTCAGGATGGGAAGTCCCACCTGCCCTAGGATTTCCTGTGATTTCCATGAAAGGGGCCCTTGAGGGGAAGCAGTGATGCCCAGGGTGGACAGACTGATGCTGCTCTAAACTGTGTTTGGAAAAGGGCTGCAAACCAAAACCTTGGAAAGTCTTGGTGTGAAAACAGAGTGCTTAGCTGAGGCCTCCAGCCTGCCCAGTGTTGGCTATGGGTGGCAGCAGCAGCAGTCCTCCTGACACCAAGTTTCCTGACCGTGGTGCTGCCAGGGCTTTATCCCTGACTCTGTCTAGCACAAACAAGCAGTTGTACTTGACCACTTGCTTCCTGAATCCACCACTCTGTCACATTTCATCAGCGGCTGCTAGACTCATGGATCCTCTGGCCCCTGCATGGTGCTGGCCTGAGTGGTGGGTGTGGTGGCCATCTCCTTCGTGACGGCTCCTCAGCTGCGTGATGTGACTTACTTTAGCTTTTCCTGACAAGATGAGGCTGTGACTAGTGGGCTAGCTCCTGCTGTAATGTGATGAGCTGAGTTGTGTCATTCTTCTGTGGTCGAGAGCAAATGAAAATACTGTGGAGCAGAAACCAACACTGGTGATGATGACTCATGTCCCTGCAATGCCACGTTCAACTTCCTACATACAGCTTTTTTAAAAAAAAATCTAGATGTTGAACTTTACAAATGAGAATTGCCAAGCTAGAAGATTTAAAGGACTTGCCAAAGCCCCGGGAAGGGAAGATGCTGGCAGGCTCCTGGGAAGGGATGGCATGCTCAGCACAGACATGACCACGTTAGGAGGATGCTGCTGGGAAAGCTGGCATGGCAGCAGGGTTAAACTCAGCTACTAGATGGAAGGGCGAAGGCACTGACACGGACGACCACAGAAAAAAATGCAGAGCCGTACATTAAAGCCAGTCCTATTTACTGAGACAAAAGCAGTTTCTGAAGGACATATTCATGTCCCAACCATAAGCTGGCTATCGAAATGTCTCCCGGACTTCTACTGCACTGGCCGGTGATGAACAGAGGCAGGGAAGAGAGGACCCCAAGGAAACTGCTTACAGTAACGATACGATGTACTGAGCTGCAAACTCAGAAGAATTCAAGTAGAGCTCCCACATTTGGGTCCCATGGAGCATCCTCACAGCCCCAGGGAGCCCCATGAAAGCTTGGGCTGCAGGAGGGGAGCTGGATGAGCTCTTGGGGCAGGTAGCCCCACTCATGCCTAAGCATGGACTGCAGCTGGGGATAAATGTTCGGGGCAATCCACATCTTAGTGCACGGCAGGTGTCCTGTTGAGTGCGTAAATGAGGATTCTAGGATAATTATTGCAGTCTGCTCTGGGGCCCCCAGCACAAGAAAGACATGGACCTGTTAGAGCAGATATAGAGAAGGACATGAAAATGATCCAAGGGCTGGAACAGCTCTCCTGGGAAAAAAGGCTGAGAGTTGGGGTTGTTCAGCCTGGAGGAGCAAAGGCTCTGGGGGGACCTTAGTGTGGACTTTCAATATATAAAGGGGACTTCTTCACCTAGAGATTCAGAGCTTGATGTAGAGTCCAGATTACCCCACAACTCTGAGTTGGGACTAACAGCACCAGTGTGAATTTATTGCACAGATAACTCGACAAACAGGAACAATTTCTGGGAAATACAGCCAGAGAGCGAACTCTCTTGAAAAATTGTTTCAAATTTCAAAACGGAAGTTCCAAAGAGCATCAGAGAAACGGGAAGCACAGCATTTGGACTGACTTTTTTTTTTTTAAAGAAACCAAAGTGCTGTTTCCCTCTTGCCTTTCTCATCATCCCTTGAAAAGCCATAAATAAAAAAATATTGCTGCTGTTTGTCAAACAGTGACAACTGGGGACCAGCCAGGGAGTGAGCTGGTCAAGCATCCCAGGAGATGGCTTATTCTGCAGAAGCAGCTAAACCCACTGGTAAGACCAGACCTGCTCTAGCCTGCCTGTTTCTCTTCTCATTCAACCCTGATGCTACTCAAGGAGGAGGCAAGCAGTTACACAGGCATTGCTGCATCTCCTGGACTGGCATCTGGGACCAGGCAGAGGGGGAGTGTTTCCACTCACTTCAGAGGGCTTTAGGGTAGGACGAGAGGTAACAAGTATCAACCCAGCACAATAACTGGCTTGCAGGCCAGGAGTCTCAGCGGTTGGAGCCAGAACAGTGGTTTTCTCCAACAGGCTCGTATTTGGCATCGCATTGATTCAGAGTGACCCCTGCCCGACTTGCTAAAGAGTGTGTCTGAGCAGTTCCAGAGGAAAATTCACGTTAAACTCTGCCAGAGGGCTCTGGTGACCATATGGAGCTGGGAGAGGGCTGGGGGCCAGCCCTGACCTTTTTTGTACCTCTGCTGACCTTCTCACTGCCCCCCAGGGTGGCTGTTCCCATACACCTCGGGTTGTTCCACGCAGTGCTCAGGACTCTCTGTTAAATAAAACAATTAAATCCTTGAGTCCAGGTTTTAGTGTTTCCATCTGCTGTCAAGTATCTTAATCTGGGCTGTTTGGGGAATTTTTATCCCATGGATCCCTTGGTATGCCTGGAATGTTTGCTTTTCCTACTGTGTGTGTGTGTTTGAGGCACTCCTGTAAAAACAAGAGCTTCCTGCCTGCTTTGTAAATCTTTCCTTGATTGGCGCAGTTGCCTTTGGTAATTAATCAAGGGCTGACACCTTTGGGGAGCTCGCTCCTTGCAAATGCCCAGAACATCGGTGTGAGACCTGAGAGGGGGGACCAAGAGAGCTGGCTGGACTCCAGAGCCTGCAGAGGAGGCACATGTGGCGACACTGGGTTTTGCTCAGAGCCTGGGAGAGGAAGAACTAAACGGAAATTCCAGCAAGCTAAGGAAATGCTCCAGAGGGCTGGGACTTCAGAGGCGTTTTCTATTGTACTGAGTGCACAGCTAAAACATGCGGCTCCACTTTACAATCTTTGCTCAGTGGCCAACCTGATCTTCCCGCTTGGGCCTGGGCTGAGGAATGGTGAGGTTTACTCCATGCACAATGAGGGTTTCTTCAGGTGATGTAGGCCCAGTACATTGTGAAAAGAGGAGACTGCTGAGAAGATCAGGACCATCTTGTTGGTGCACTTGGGCTTCATCTCCACAGTCCCCTCAGAGGCTTCCATGTATCACAGGATCTATGTGATACAGGGGTGCCAAGTTAGCGCTGACGGACAGGTCACCTCCAGAGCAGCAAAAGTAGCTCCAACATTCTGGACAAAGGGGCTCCAATTTGCCATGGCTAATGTAGCTATTGCTCTTCCAACAGCTGAACTTGTGTGCCAGCACCATCCTTGCCCAGAGCCAACTGTGGGATTCCTGAACTGACACTGTGTCCCCCCATGTCCCAGCTTCCCAGAAGAGGCTCATCCTGGCAAAAGAGCTGGCTCGTGGAGTAGAGCTGCAGGCTGCCAACCGCAGGCCCAGCCACAAACTTGTTGCTGTAAGGACAAGACCTTCTGCAGGGGAGTCTGGGGGAAACTTGCTACCAGAGAGTTCCTATTTTTTCCTTTGCTTTTCTCCATTGTGAGAGGCAACATCTGTGCTGTTTGCCAGGGGAGAGACACTGCCAGGACAAGAAGGTCTAGGAACAGAGCATGGATGTGTAGTATCACAGCTAAGCATGTAGCCAAGAAGGGTCTGTATGTCCATCCCAGATGAACCACAGGAAGAGGGACAGGTAGCAGCATGGCAGCACTGGGGACATGTATCCCTGCACAGAGCATCTGGTGGGGCTGCTGGCTGCTCCCTGGAGCTGAAGTATAGGAAGAAAGAGCATTTCTGCCATGCACAGCCATGATAGTCCGGGCAGAGTCCTCCAGTATCTCCCTGCTCCTAGGCAAATTGCTCCCCAGGCTCTGCCTCTGTTTATTCCGCCAGATAATAAATGTGTGCTAGTTACAGGTCCTACACGGGTCCATCTCTCCAAACTCCATTTGTGTCCTCCTGACAGATGAGACCAGAGGCAATACAGCCTATGGGTTTATCCCTGTTGCATCTTTCTCAGGGAATGTTGGGTTGGAAGCCACTGCTGCTCCACCCATACACCCTGCTTTGCCTCAGCTGTGCTTCTTCCACATGCTTGCTGGGCTGGAGGGAGCTAGAGAAAGAGATGCTCCTCACTGTCCCCTCTCTATGTCTGTCCCAATGCCACCCCAGCTACTCTCAAGAACATCACCATGATCAACATGAGGAGCTTAAAAACTCATGACAAGGGGGTCAAGGGATATTTCAGAGCCACTTTGTGTCCACACAGTGTTTGCCTGGAGCTGCATCTGAGTGATGAGCCCTCTGGTAATCCAGCGGTGTATTAGCAGTGACCAGCCTGGTGACACCCTCACTGTCACCATGCCAGGGGATGTTCAATGCCATTAAGGTGTTACCTTCATGTCTGGCACAGTGTTTGCCTGTGTTTTCACCACACCACAGCTCCCAGGTATGGCTCAGGTGTTCAGAGGTGACTGGCACTGATCCCAGTGGTGACACAGAGCTAGTCTGTCCCGTGCTGCGTGGCCTCCCAGCCACATCTAATTTATTGACACAGAGTCGCTGGGAAGTCCTCTGCACTGGTACAAGACCCAGTGAGCGGGAGCAAGCATGGTGGCAGACCTCTCAGCCAGGGAAGTGCTAGAGGCTGTCTCCTCCTCAGACTGTCAAAGAGGTGCCCTTTCTTGTGAGGCTTTTCCTGCCATCCACCAGAAATCCTGCTGGATTTCAACAGCCACAGCCTTCTCCTGAACAAACCAACAAGACACAGACTGGATGGGCGGTCCATGAGATGGGTCGGAAGTTGGCTCACAGGCTGTGCTCAGGGGGTGGTGAGGGATGGTTTTGGCTCTGGATGGCAGGCTGTCAGAAGCCAGGTCCCCCAGGGATCAGTACTAGACACCACTCTATTCAGTATCTTCATAAATTGTCTGGATGGTGGGATTGAAGGCACCCCCACCAAGTCTGCTCATGGGTGGTGAAGTCAAAATGTCAGAAGGGAAAGCCATCTTACAGCAAGACCTGGACAGGCTGTAAGAGTGGGCTGGTGAGACCTGACTGGAGTTGAATGAAGACAAGTGCAAAGTCCTGTACCTGAGACAACAAAATCTAAGTGCCCAGTACAGGCTGGGACCTGTGCAGCTGAGGAGCAGCCTTGATGAAAGGGACCTGGGGCTCCTCCAAAAGAAAATTTCTGCTTTTGTAATCAGCAGTCTTCAGGGTCAGCCTTAAAATTGCATCCCCCAAACGGCGAGAACTGCGGCTGAAGGGAAAGGCTACTGCAAACGTTCAGCTACTGTGTCCTGCGTTAACGAAACACTAACGTCATCTGAGTCCTCGGGGATCCAGGGACAATGAGCATCTCATGTAAGGACAAAACACAACAGATTGCTTTTGTGATAGTTCCCTCTTTGCAGAATCTTCTGGTTTTGTGACAGATTAAGCCAAGTAGTTGGAAAGCAAAGACTGATGCAGCTGCTGACCTACAACACGGATAAACCACCTGATCAGCCTTCCCAGGAGAGCAGAACTTCAGGCAAGGAGCAGCCCCGTGAAGGCTGACCGTACCCACAGTGTCAGAGGGGGTGTCTCCATAATCACCATCTTTCTCTCAGAGAGGAGATACCTTGTCACCAGCCAGGCACCACCTTATATTATGGTCACAGTGCCATTACAGAAATGACTGGACACAGTTATTGATAGAAGCATTTGAATGTGTGGCTTCCAAAACAGCTATGGGGCAACGATTCCTCTGCCATGAAGGAAATCCAGCTTTAGGAATCAAGTAGATTGTAGATATTCCAGAAACAGAAGTAAACTCTCCTTGAGGAAACAGTAGCTAAGCTCATTGTCCTTGGCAAGGTAAATTCAGCTGACACAACTGTTACCACCACCACAGGTGAGAGTCCCATTTGTCCATAGCATGGCCACGTGTGCTTCAAGGTATGAGGATCAATCTTGGTGACACGTTCACAGCATTTGTTCTTAACCACTCCCTTGGTGAGGTCACATCAATCTTCCTGGCTTGCTCTTAAGATGAATTAGCTAATTTCAAAGAGAGTTACTGTCTCCAAAACTGGGGAAAAAAACCCAAACTTAACTGCTACTTCATAGCCTAAAGAGGAAAAGTTGTGTGCCTGCTGTCCTATCAAATAAGATACTAGAAAAGAGAATGAGGAAAGCAAAGTTGTCCCTACAAATCCTTGACTCCTGTGCCTTCTGAGCAAAGGACACACTGTTGCAGGGATTCGGTAGGAGCTGCTCCAGGAGACTGCAGTGCTCGGGTTTGGACACACTGCCTCTTCTCTTGATGAAGCCACGGTACAAGCCACTGCCAGGGAAGTGTCTAACTCAATGTCCTACTTCATGTTTGGGTCCTTTTCTAGCAGGACAAGAATACCACGCTCACACCAGGAGCTCGGTGCCCACCGTGGCTTCCCCAGAGAGTACATCCCAAAACCACAACGTGGCACCCAGAAACAAAAAGGTGCTCCCAGGCTGATGCCATCTGATGCACCTGCCCTTACTTTCCTCCTGCAGGTAATGCCTTGAGGTGGGAGCATCTCTGCTTACAGCTGCACAGCATGGGGTAAGACTTGGGATCCTGGACACTCCATGTGTGGGAGTCAGATTCCTCCTGCAGGGTAGCTGAAAACCCTCTAGATAGACCATCAGGGCAGGCAGGTGACAGGCAAAGCAGCAAGATGGCAACAAGTTTCTGTTGCATTTGTGATGCAGCAATGAAGAATAACCCCTGCACAATAGTCTCCTTCCTGCTTCTTATTTCGCTTAGCCTGTCCATGCATTGGAGACAGCTGTTTGGCAGCCTGCTCTGTAAATCATCATCACTAGGCACAAGAGTGTGTCCTGGTCTGAGTGAGAACAGAACTAATTCTGTTCAGTGATTTTCCTTCTCAGCTCAGCCCTTCTCCCTGACTGCACTGTCTGAAGCCAGCAGCACGTTTTCCCAGGCAGGGGCTGCTTCTGGCAGTGCTGACACCCGGGGTGCAGAGTTAGTACCGAGGATGGGTGTGCAGACCAAGCCCACTGCTGGAGCTTGGTGGGGGTGCAGAAAGGAAAAGGCTGCACCTGCAGGGAGGAGAGGCCAGGCCAGGTGACCCCAAACTGACCACCAAGGGATTCCAGCCCATAGACGTCATATTCAGTATAAAGCTGAGGGATCAGAAGGGTCAAGCCCCGCTCAGCTCAGCTCTTACGGATTCTTCCATGGCTGGCATCTGAAGAGGGCTCTGTCCCTTCTGCCTTTGATCCTGATCTGTGTGTTCCTGAATCCAGCACCAGAATCCAGCTCCTGAACCTGGTTCCCCTCGGCTGCTGGGTCCAGTCTGGGACTCTCCTGATGCCTGCTCCACAGCACCAGTGGTGACAGTGACATAATTGCCATCAGGGGGGTTGGGTTCACTACTGGATTTGGATATATTTGTACATATTCCATTTTTATTATGATTATTTTAATTTTAATTAAGGCTGTTCTAGTTCCCTTTTCTAATTGCTAAGTCCCTCTCCCTTATTCCCTTTCTCTTCCCCTTTGGGGTGGGAGGAGGGTTAACAGAGAGCGTTTGTTGTAGGTCTAAAGAGCTGCCCTGACCCTAAACTGTGACAAGTGGATAGCCTTATTCTGTCCCTCCCATCACCCTCCCATGACTTGGCCAGTGATGCTCTTCCAGGATGGATAGTTCTTACTCCTACATTTAGGAAGACACCACCAAGCTGATTTTGCTCTGGCTGCATCCCTGGCAGGCTATCCTCACAGCTGGGGAGATGTGAAGCTTCCTTAGGGATCCAGATATGTGCGCTTATTTTCATCACAAGGGAGCAATGGGGAGCAGGGTGGCTGCTGTCTCTCTGGGTGCTACCCCCTCTCCTTTTGGAGGTGGTGGCTCCAAATTAGGGTGCTGATCCCCAACTCGGCTGTGGGGAATGGGTATGGACAAGGAGGCCACACCGACCTGGAGGTGGCCCGGAGCAGGGACAAGTGTGCAAACATGGCCAGCGAGGGGATGCTGCCCATGGCCACCTGCCCGTGGCACTTTCCCCATTGGCACTTTGTCACCCCACACTCCCAGCCAGCACCAGGGCAGGGGATGGAACTGTCCTATCTCCCTGTGATGTCAGAGCCATGGGGGATTCCCTGTCAGCCCTCCCGTGGGCAGGAAATCTCACCCTGCTTCCCATTTCTCAAGAAAGAGTGAAAATGCCTCAAATGTGAGAATGTGGCCGAACAACAGGGAAAGGCTTTGCTATGGAAATGCTGAGCTGTGTCCCCTGGGGCTGGTGGCTCTCGGCATCTTGCTGGGCCACAGCAGGTGTCTGTGCTCGACCTTTGTTCCTACTGCCATCTGCATGGCGGATGCCGGACTGAAACCAAAGCGCCGAGTCCCACCGCGCCAGTGCCAGCAGGTCAGGAACAACGAGCCCCTTTCAGGAAACAGGGAAATAAAGGAAAGCAGAAAAGGACAATTTAACATCCAGGAATGGAAATGACTCAAGGGGTTTAAAATGCCAAGAGGAGAAGGGTCCCGGCCCCTTTCTGATGGCCACGGGGCTTTGTCACAAGTTTGTGCATTGTCCCTCGTGTTTCCTACCTTTCCGCTTATGTCAGGTTCTGGCCCATGCTGTCTGTTTAGCAGGGCTGGAGAGCACAGAGGCATCCAGATTTGCTGCCACCTTGCTGGGCTTCTGCGGTGACGGCTTCCCAAAGGCCGAGCAAGGCTGGCAGTTGTCCCTGCTGTCAGGAACTGGTTTTGGTCCTGCAGAACAGATGCCGGAGCACTCCCCGGTGTGGGGAGAGCTGGGAGGGTGAGGCTGTGGCACTGCAGAAGATACCACCTTGCATACTCAGAAATGCCTCCCTGACTGTGTCACGCTCACAAAACCGTGTTATTCCCTGGATGAGCAGCAGCCCATGCTTTTCCCCTCCAGAAATTCCCGAGAAGGGTTTTTCTGGATGTAGCTGTGGCATCACCTCCTTGGGTTTCTGACTGATGGAGAACTGCAGCGAAAGTACCCTTCCTGAGGGCAGGGATGTCCCCTGCGTTGTCCTCCTTGTCCTGCTCCAGAAGGAAAGCACCCAGAAAAAGGTGAGGCGTTCGGGGAGGAGCAGGAGCACTCCAGCCTTGTGCAACCCTCGCCTTGGGTCAGAGCCAGCATCCCTCTAAACAAGGGGGAGTCTCAGATTTCCAGCTCTGGGACAGACACGTGAGGTGTGGAGGCAACTGGCTCTTTCCCAGAGGGATAGGAGGAGTGCTGGAGCCATGTCTTGGGGGATGGCTGCCTGTGGGGATGTCCCCATCAGTCTCTGTCTAACAGGACCAGTTCTCATCCTCCCATCACTCTCCAGCTGAGCCCCCACCAAGGCTGCTTGGCTTAGGTTCCCCCCCTGGGCAGGAAGGGATCTTTCCTCTCCTTCCATTACCAAGGAAGAGCCGTATCAGTCACCAGCTTATGAAGCAGCAACAAAAGCAGTGAGGGGACCAGGCAAAAGCCAGGAGGACCACATTCCTACCCATGCGCTCCCCAGCCATATTGAGGAGTATTCCCTGTCTGAATTGCGGCCATGGGAAAAGCCACAGGAATGGAGTTCACCCTGTCGTGCAGCAGCACCCCAGCCCACATGTCCTCATGAGGCCCAGAGCTGGGACACCCCCAAAATGGTGTGACTTTCATTTCAAGCTGTTGGAGAGAAACTGGTATCAGAGGACAGGGAATAGGAGTCATGATGAGACCTGGCATCTTTTGGGGGTGTTTCCAGGACTGGAGAACCCAACTGGGGTTCTGGGTGGAGAGGAAAGGCCTGAGCACTGCCTTTGCTCCCTGCTCACAGGGATGCAGCATACAGTGCCCTCGGGGGTAGCCTGGGGACTCCACACACCATGCAACCCCCATGGATCCTGACACAATAGTGATGTTGTGATTCCTTGAACTCCATCTCTCCTTCCCACCTGGTTGCACTTTGAATAGGGAGGCTGGGAGAGGAACAGGTACCTGGAAGGAGCTTTATAGGGCAAATTGTCACAGAGCAGTTTGGGGAGTTCAGCATCACGCAGCCCAGCAGTGGAACCTTGGTGGCTGGGGGATGGTCTCACCACCATAACCATCACTCCAGGAGATGCACTGAGCCCAGCCTACAGCTGTCTGCAAACCTCCTCTCCATCGCAGGCACCTTGAACTGCCTGCAACGTCCTGGTTATCTGGGCTTGGCATGGCCAAGGCATTTTGGGAGCCACAAAGACAGCCGAGGTGATCTCATCCCACAAATATTTTCTTGGCTCATTTGTTTCACTCCAACGCCTCACTGATAAGGCTCGGCAGTGAGGTCAGTGGGAGAGTTTTGCATTGCGGAGCCATGTGTCACCCAGGGAGCCTGGAACACCGGCACCTGCACTCACCCACCACTCTCATGGATCCAGCTGGAGCCCTGAGTTGCTGCCGCCCAGCCTGGCCCCAGCCAGGCTTTCCACCTGCACGCTCCAACCTGGGCAGAGGGCCCGTGGGCAGAGGCCCCCACTGCTGTCTGCTGCCCACAGGCACGGGGCTGCCAGCTGCTATTTCACCTCCTCCAGGGGAAAACAAAAAGGTTAAGGCTTCTCTTACCTCCAGCATTAGAAAGAAAAGGAGGAAACACTTCAGATCACTTTCCAAAGGGGTGTTATCAGCCCAGGAGGGGTTTCCTGCTGCCAAAAATAAAGCTGTGTTAAGATAGGAAGGGAAGCAGGATGACGCAGGCATAGATAAGGCTGGCAGATGAGCCAGGAGAGGCAGTGCCTTGTTTCTAGGGGAGCTGGTCTGGCTCCCTCAGGGCTTGGGCTGGGTTGCCCCATTCCCCTGGGAAAAAGCAGGGCAGAGCCACAGCTGAGTCCCTATGCAGGTGCTGCTGCCAGGCTTGATATCTGTCTTGGTCCATCCATCTTGGTATCTTGGTCCATCCATCCATCCATCCATCCATCCATCCATCCATCCATCCATCCGGTGCTGGTCCTGGGCTGGTGTTTCCAGGCTCAGCACATGCTTGGGGACACAGGGAAAAGCTGTGCCCTCCTCTCCTCCCCACGAAGAGGTAGAGCCTCACTGCAGTTTTGGGGTCTCCCCCACCTACATGTGGCTGGTGCCAATTCCCAGCTCCAGAACTCCAGATGGGTGGATTTGACTTGTCACTGATAAAACTGGGCTGAAAAATTTGCTTCTTGAGCCCTGTTACTGTTTGATGAGCTTCCAGGCACTAAGTACAGACTCAGGACCTGCCTGGGTGGGAATGCCATAAGGCTTTGTTAAGCTCAAATACAGAATGACCACGCCAGTGTTGTATCCTTCATCTCTGGGTCTGTAACGTGGTGCTCCTTTTCCACAAAGCACCAGCTCCTTATCCCCATGCACCTTCTCTGCATGTTCACCTGCCTGAGTCTGTTACCTGCTATGTGCCAGGGATTTATTCTTTTTTCCCCATTTTTTGGAACAAAACACGGAGGGAGAGAGCTTCGCCTGCAGCTCCCTGTCTGCTATCACATTCTGTGGCTTTCAGAGCACTCGGGGTGGCCCGGGGGCAATACCAGGGTGCGGGATGGGGTGGATTTCACACCAGCAGAAGCAGCAGCACCTCACGTCCCAAAGCCTTGGCAGGAAGAATATGGTAAGATGATGCTCCCTATTATTTGGAAAACAAATGCAGCGAAGAGCAGAGTCGTTGTGTTCCAATAGTTATTATGAAAGGGAAAAAAAAACCCAGTAAAACCACTTTTGAGAGATTCAGAGTTTTCTCCCAAGACTTTTTATTTAAATTAGTGGTCTGGAGGAAGAAAAAAAAAACAGAGGACAGATCACTCCAATAGCAAAGAGGTTCCGATTCCGAGGTCTTAATAAGAGAACGACGCTGGAACTCCTCGCAGGGAATAGTTTCCCCCTGTTCTTGCACAGGCTGAAGGTAATTTAAGCCCTGGTGGAGTTCTCCCTCAAGTCCCTGCGGGGAGGATTAATACTTGAGAGAAATAAAGGTGGCAGAGTATCCGGAGAAACGTAGCAACTGCTCCTTTTATTGTTCTGGAGGCCGTTTGTGTTCTTTAAGCCAATAAAAACGACCCTCGGCAGTGGAAGCACAGCAGAGGGGTTCGAAGAGACAAGATCTGCTTTGTTATCAAGTGCTACAAGTTATTTGAGTCCCTGTTGACTGCTCATTGAACAAGGATCCATTTACCTTATGCCCCAGGGGCATTTTTAGCAACCACTGATGGAGGAAGGATCAGAGACTGACTAAGAAGACACAAGAGCTGTCTCTTCATTCCCTTGCCTCCGTTCATGACATTCCTGGAAAGCCTGGGAGAATTCCTTCTAGAATCCCAGACTGGTTTGAGTGGGAAGGGACCTTGCAAGGTCATCTGGTCCAACACACGTGCGCCGAGCAGGGACATCTGCAACTGGAGCAGGGTGCTCAGAGCCCTGGCCAACCTCACCTGGGATGGGGCAACCTGGGCCAGGCTCTCACCACCCTCACCATCAACAATTTCTTCTGTCTTCCCAGTCTAAATCTCCCTCTTTTGAGTTCCAAACCATCACCCCTTGGCCTGTCCCAACAGGCCCTGCTAAAACAAGCCCTCACAATGCTACCAGACTTAGTCTCAGGACTAGTTTCCAGTAGTTTTACATAATCACTTTTTCTTTTCCTCCCTTAGCATTACATTTAACTCACCTTTTTCTTCAAAAGAATAAAAAACACACCGAACCCAAAGAGCTTATTCATTAACATTAATGACTCTTCCAAGCTAATTAAGATGAAGCTTCCCCCTTGTCATCCCCCCAAGTGATCAAACTGACAGTTTCTTTTCAAACAAATCTGCACTGAAGGCAAAAATAAAAGTTAACTCCAGCTAAATAAAAAAAAAAGGGAGGGTCCAAGGTAGCAAGTTAAAGCACCTGAAGTGGTTCCACTATTTATCTTATAAATAAGGAGGAAAAGACTACCAGGCAAGGGCTTACAAGTCAGGGAAAGAGGCAAGTGAGTGAAAACTGGAGTCAAAATAGTCATAACAAAAGAAAAAAGTTAAAATCTTAGTGTCACTACCATGATGTCTGGGCATCCTGGTGCTCAGGCCACCCAGCACCCATGGCTGGATTCACACCACAAGCCAGCAAAGGATTTTCCTGTGAGTGTCCATAATCAGCAAAAAAACCCACCCAAATAATTCTTTTCAATTACAAGATAATAAATTAGAGCACTGTGGATGCCAGGAAGTGCCACCATGAGCCTGCAGCTTCACAAGCACCTCTGGGGCCACCACTGCTGGAGGTGCCACATCTTGACTCTCGGTCTTTTGCGTTCCCACCTGGTTCTGCTCAGAATTGTTCCTCTGCCGACCCAAACATCTCAGGAAGGGCCATTCCCTCTGGTCTGTGCTTCATTCAGCTCCCGCCCGTTCGCTTGTTGTTTCTCCTTCACTCTGTCAACACCAACAAGAGTGTTTCCTTCCCCAGCCAAACACAGACGCCGGGTTCGAGAAGCTCTGTGTGAACAAAGTTGCTGTGGAAACAGAGCTATTAATCACCACAAGTACTTCAGAAATAGAGAAATAAGTGGGTCGTTCTCATCAATGTGATTTTAGGGCTGTATAAAAAGCAATGGTTGTGCTTTCTGACAACTTTAAAGGCGTCTGTTTTTCATTTCTTTTTTTTTTCTTTTTACTTTTACACTGGAAACTCAATTCTACACTAAAACATCATCTTCCCAACCCTACCCATTACCAAACAATTTTATGGAACAGCAAAAGAACCTTCATTTCTGTGAACAGCCTTGCTCCTCTGTTTATTCACTTGCTGTATTTCAGGCTTTGGAGGCTGAAAGAACTAAGCTCGTCTCTGCTAGGAAGGAATTTTGGAGCTCCTGGACACTGTAGAAACAAAAGAAGTCACCAGAAGCTGTTTCACAACCCAAGGGATAAGAGAAATGGGGAAAATTTCATTTGGAAAGATCTGACCATGAAGCACAAGTCAAATCTTCCAAGGAGAGACATTCAGTAAGAGAGTCTACCGTCATCTATGTGCCTGGCCAAGCACCCTGTGCTTACTCTGCCTCATCATTTCAAGATGATGCTTCAAGTCCTAATTTTATGAAGATGTGAACTTGTGCTGAACTCCAGCTCCCACATTTCAGAAGCTTCCTGGATTTGAGGGATGAGAGTTGGTTCACCACGAGGATCCTTGTGGAGCACCACTGCCCTGGGCAGTCTGGGACAGCCCTTCACAAAGGTGTCTGAGTCAAATTTGATCCAAAAATGAGAATGCAGAGAGAAGAGGGGAAACCAGACAAGTTCAAGTTGCCCCAGGGGAGGTTTAGGTTGGAGCTGAGGAAGAATTGGTTCCTCTTGAGGGTTGTTCAGGGCTGTCCCAGGCTGCCCAGGGCAGTGGTCGAGTCCCCATGCTCC
>WUAM01000359.1:38888367-38910216 GCA_024336885.1 Actenoides hombroni | reverse complement strand
CCAGCAGTTTCATGACATCAAGAGAAGGGAACAGAATGCTGCAGCTGCAACAAAAGGCTTTGTAGAAATACTTTAAACCTTTCTGCTTGGCCATCGCCCTGTGGACCCCCATTCCCAGGGCTTTCCCAGTCTCTGGGAAGCAGAAAACGGGGGAACACAGCCCTGTACAACTGAGACGGCAGAAAAGAGCTGTAAAAAGAAGGGGAAGGGAAAGGAAAACCCCAAAGCTCATCTGTGAATGTGAGTCTGGCTGTCGGGAGAGGGTGCCTGAGAACAGCAGGTTAGGACAGGAGGTCATGGCTCCTCCTGCTGTGCCCCCGAGAATGGGGTAGCAGTGCCCAGATTCATCTGGTTTGGTAGGGTTGCTTTTCAGCCAGCGCAACAGCCTGGTGAAGCTCTGTACCTTGGCAAAAGGAAGGCTGGTGTGTGGGTGTGTTATCACCTTCCTTATTGCTCTGTCATCTCAAGCATTTCCCTCTGCCCTTTCCACACCATCTCACTGGGTTTCACCACCAGCGTCTCTTGAACCCACAGTTCTTTTTATCCCACGTGGGTCCTGCTCAGGCCGGGACACATTCCTGTCATCGTGGCAGTTGCCAGTGACTTTTTTGCTATTTCAACTGAAGCATCATGCAGGAACCAAACCTTCTGCTCTCACTCCCATCCCTGTGTCCATGGTCTCGCTGTCATTTATCCTTGTGACCCAGCACCCCTGTATCCCTGCATTCCAGTGTCCCTGTGTTCCAGCAACCCTGCAACCACAGTCCTTGCATCCTTACATCCTTGTGTCCTTGGGTTCCTGTGCCCCTGAAAGGGGGTGTCTGGAGATGTCTGCTGAGCTGCTGGCTGGGCTGGTGCCTGGATGTGATACCTTCTGTGGGCTGTGCATCTGCAGCCCTAGAGAGATGGAAAAAGGTCATCAGGCTCTGCTCCAAATGCCACTGCTGTCACTCTGGTGACTTTGAGTGAGACACCCTGTCCTGGGGCAGCAGCTCTCTCTTGGGTGAAAGGGAGATGGCTCATCTGTCCTGGGGGCTCTTTGGGGAGGTATAGTCTCTCCCATGGTGACAATGGGTCAGGACAAGACTGAGGATCTTGTTGAGGCCCCATGGCCACCCACTAAGTCCCATTCCCATTCAGGAACACCTCGTTCCTCCAACACCATACCATATCAGCACCTCTGCAGCTTTGGTTCCTGGTTTTCCTCATTTCTTCTTGGAGCCTGGAGGTTGGACCTTAGTCCTTGAAGCATCCTCAGAGCTTGACAGGTCCTTTGTTGGTCCTAGTATGTCCTCATCCTCTCCTCATGCATCTCCTCTCCTTCTCCACTCGCCAAATGCTAGAGACAGACAGGGAAAGACAAGCTCATCACAACCTCCTTATGATGGAAAAAGGCTCTTTTGAAAAGCTGAAAAGTCCCCACCAGGATTTTGGAGAAAGGGAATTTCACTCCCCTTCCAAACAATCCTGATTCTTGTGGGGGGAGTTTGGCAATGCTGTGGGCCAGCCTAGCAGCCAGCTTCCCAGAAAACCAGTCAGGCAAACTTTCTCTTGCCTCAAGTCCCAGCTTGCTCGTTGGGCCGTCAGGAATGAAGCTCTCCCCGCCAGTCCTGCTGAACCCTTCCCCCTTCCTCCTTCCCTTGCCCCACCACCTTCCCCAGGGGTTCCTCAAGCCCATAGGCTCCTCTCTGTGCCCAGGGCTTGTTGGGGGACTCTCCCCTGGCTCTCTTATGCTGTGGGGCCAACACTTACCCCCTAAAGTCCTTGTGTCAGGCTTTGCATCCCACTGCAGTTATGAGCCACGCCCAAGATATCCATCCCTTCCCTACAGGGCATCAGTGTGTAGCAGGCCCTGGAGCCATGATGAGACCCGTGGAGTGGGTGAGTGCTGTTATTTAGGGGAGATATATGACCCCGTGTGCACAGGGTTGGCCGTGACTCCCTCTAGGATGCTCCATCCACCCAGCCGTGGAGCAGAGCATGGATCCTCCAGCACCCAGGTCCCACCAGAAGCCCACGGCAGAGACCAGGCAGGTGTTGTGGCAGGGACACCGTCTCTTGCCCTCGCAGCCAGCGCAGGCAGGCCGGGAGAGCTGCCCAGCACTTTGCTGGGCTAAGCAGAAGTGGTTGGGCCATGGCACGAGCGCGGCAAATTCCTCATTCCTCTTCCCTGCGCTGTGCTGCCTGCCATCTTTGCATGCAAACAGTAAACAGGCTGTTATTATCCAGGATGCTTTGAATAACTGTGGCTATTTTTTCTCTTCCCAGTATTCTAAAAAGGCAAAAAATTCCCTGCGGTTTCTGAGTCAACTTTTTTTTTCTTGCTCTCTTTTCTTTCCTTCCCACCACCTCTGTGACCTTGAAAAACCAGGCGGACGAGCTCTCTGGCTCTCTCCATTTGCACTCCCCAGCCGTGCTCTGGCTGCTGCTCTTGCTGCTCCCTGTGACTGGGGCCAAGCCTGGTGGCAGAGCAGCCCTGGGCTGGCAGTGGTGGGCTGGTTTTGCCTTGTTGGACACATTGCCCATCACCTCCACTGAACAAGGTGGCTGGGGATGCTCAAGGCATCCGGGGATGCTCCGAGGGGTGCAGCTTGGGCACACAGCTGGGACAGGGATGTGGGGTGCTGCCTGTGCTCCTCGTTTTGTGTCCCCAGGGGTTGGAAGATGTGCGTCCAGGGACGATGCAGGCAGCTGGGAGCTGAGGGGAGCACAAGAGCAGCTCAACCATCCATCCGTCAGTCATCAATCCGTCTGTGCACAGGGGCAGCGCTGGCAGAGTGGTGTGTTGGGCCAGGACAGGCTGCAGGCATGGAACAACCCCACGCTCAAGTGCATCCCTGCCTGCTGGAGGAAGAAATGCCTGGTGGGGTGGGCTCCATGTGCAGCCCCAGGTTCTTTCATCTTGGTAAAATTTTGGGGGTGCTTTGGATACTCCGGCATCGAGGATCAATGATGATCCCAGACACATGGTGGTGGGGAGGTGAGGAAGAGGAGGTCAGTGCCAGTCGGTATGCAGAGGGTGGGCAGGATCCACACCATGCGCCTCTCCCACTGGCCATTTAGTGCTGATAGATGATGGCACAGCTGAAGCTCTGTTCGTCACTGGCTGCAGCTCAGGCTCAGTTTAAACAGTGGTGGCAATGACCATTACATTCATCCTCATGCAGCATGTCTGGGGGAAAACCAGCACTGGGCTTTTGTAGGAGGTATCTGTCCATGCTGGGGAGGCACCAGGGTAGAAGCTGGGGGATGGTGGGTCCCCAGGACAGGTGGGCTCCAGACAGCAGCTCTGCAGTGGAGGATCAGCCACATGGCTGTGTCAAGGTGAGTCTCAGGTGAAAGACTTGGGACCCCTCGGGGTACTGAGAAAGTACTGGCAAGCAGGATGGGGTGATTCAATGTCTAGAGTGTAGTGAGTGCGAGGCCTCACTTCTAGGACCAAGCACTTCCCGGGAACACGAGAGCATCAATAACCAGGCAAGAGAGCAGGAGCAAAGGGCTCTCTGCTTGGCGAAGCTGGGTCACAGGAAATCCCAGCATCGCTGAGGTTGACAGGGATCTCTGGAGACCTTAGGTCACCTCCCTGCCTGGAGCAAAGTCACAGCATGAGACTCGGGACTTCATGCAGTGGAGCTGCCATAGCACATGGGGATGGGGGTCCTCCAGCATCCAGGCAGACCCTGCTGTCTCGTCAGAGCAGAAGCATGCAGAGGACTTAAGGGATGTTGGCCTCAATGGCATTACTGAATGAAAAGGGGGGGACAAGCTGCCTGCAGCATGAGCAGGGACGACAGCTGAGCATACTATAATTTTAAGCTCCTGTCTAATAGTTGGGGGGGCTCCAAAATCAGCTGGGGCTCGGGGATATCTCCCATGTGCCTGTTGCCCATGGAGCTCATGAGATGCCATCTCCTGCTGCTTGTGACAGCCATTATACTACTCATGTGTGTAAATTAAGTATTTATGTATCTCTATGCACCCTGACCTCTATAGGCAAGTTCTGTTATAAAGGGTGGCAGTAAGCATCCCTGATGTGACACACTTCACCTGCCATCAGCAGATCGGTGTCAGCAAAGGGCAGAGGTGCAAGAAACATTTTGGAGTGAAATAATTTTTTTAGCTAAACGTCATTCATGTCACCATCGTGTTTTAGTTGTCAATGGCCCAAGATGCCTTTTTATTTCTCCATTTATTTTGACCAAAAAAAGCAACACTAAGTGTTTTACCATGACATTTTAGAAGCCCGACTTCCTACCAGGCAGGGGTTGTTTTCCAAAGCTTTTAATTTTCAAATGTGCCATTGTAAATATTTAGGCAGAAACTGGAAAGAAAAGGAAATGTGGGGTTTTTTTGTTTGCTTGTTGGTTCTGCTGTAGCAGGAAAGTTTTAGAGGTTCATGAGAGGTCCCAGCACACTGTCCCAGTGGGACCAGCGTGAGCACACAGGGCTGAATCCAGCCCAGTGCAAAGGGCAAGTCCCCAGGGCTACAGGGCCAAGTCCTGCCATAGGGCACTGCAGAGTGCTCAGTCCAAATATCTGAAGACAGCCAGGATTAATTCATTGGATGGAGAAAAATTGTGGTCATTAGAAGCTCTTTTAGAAGCAAAGGGGCTCAGAAGAGGGATGCAGCTCATGGCACTTCCTTGGCCAGGCAGGGAAATGACATGCAGCCGCAGGGGATGGAGGCAGTTGGAGCCATCTCTCAGGGCAGAGAAAGCCTTTAAAAACCACTGAAATTCATTTTCCAGGTCTTAACACCAGCGCTGAGTCACCACACAGTAACACTGCTCGCAAAATTTCAAGTAAAACATTTTCCCATACAGAAATGACTTGGTTTGGGGTTTTTTTTCTCTCCTTTTTTTTTCCTTTTTTTTTTTTTTTTTAAATAAAAAACCCCTGACTTCTCCCTTCCAGGAAAAACTGGAAATTTGGCCTCCCTGCCTCCTGAGGGGAAAAGATTTCATTGCAATTGTGCTTCCCTCTCTACTTTAGAGCTAAAAGTCTTCTAAAAAAACAAGTGTGTAAGAATTAGTTAATTGAAGAGAAGGTGCCAATTTCTTACTGCTCTCATACTTAGGAAAATCACAGAAATAAAATCTGGGGCAAACAATTGGCTCCAGGCTGAAGGAATTTTTTAACTCCTGATGCTTTAAATTTTGCATGTACAAGGTTTTCTTGAAATTTTTCCCTGGGTGTGGGAGGGGAAATCACTTCCCTTTAATTTCCTAATTCTTCATCTGAGGAAGCTGGAGCGTGTTTCATGTCAAGCTGACACTTGGAAGCCAAAGGTCACACTGAGATCCTCTGTGGTGCTTTTCTCTCCAGGTTATTGAATGGCCCTACGCTGAAACAAAGATGGGATGCTGCAGCCACCATCAGAGCCAGGACAGGGGAGATGCCTGGTCCCCACAGCAGGTGCTGGGGGTGAACTCCTTCCCTGGGCCCCCTCCCAGGGAGCCCAGCTGCCCCCCTGCCTGCCCCACATACTGCCTCCCACCGCACAGGCTGGAAGCTGCAGGGAGGGGGATGAGAAAGGTGTTACAGAGCCTTAAATGAAAAAAAAACAAACCCCGCATTTCAGGGAAAAAACCACAAACAGCAAGAGGCAGAATGTGAATTTTGGCCTCAGTGGAAAATGACACAGGCTGGAAAATATTCCCACTCGCATTTTTACAGCCTTAAAGCACAATCCTTTTTTTTTTTTCCCTCTTGCATAGGGTTCAGCATAAATTAACACTACATCAGCAGAGCCCAGCCTTGCAATCCCACGGCATGTCCCAGCAATTTGTAAGCAACCCCATATTTGCAGAGTAAACAGGGGTCAGTACGGAGGGTAGGTCAGGGCTACGTGTGCCTGGACACACTGGACAGCAGCATCTGCCACTTTTGGGAAGCGAGGGCAAGACTCCACCACTGTGACTGGCTGTCCTGGCATGTCTTGGACTCACCAGAAGTTTAGAAGCATGTTTCCATAGTAACCAAAATATTATTTTTTCTAGCTGTCAAAGAAAAAAAAAATTGGAATTAATGTAAAAAAAAAAACCAACCAAAACAAGAAGAAAAAGAATCAACAGAGGAAATTCTAAGAAAATTAAATCAACCGGAAAACTGGCAGGCGGGTCCCTCTCCCTGGCTCTCCCTGCTGAACACTGACTGAAAACAAGCAGAGAAGATGCTCATGGTGCAAGCGAGGCTGTCTCCATGCCAGGAAGCACATCAGGGCTGCGCTTTGCCAGCTGGGGCTATTCCTGAGCTGCTGCCCTGTGTGCCAAACCAGGAGTGGCTCCATCTCAGAATAGAGCCACCACAGAGACATTGCCCCAAGGTCGCTATTTCGGGTTGTGTCCCCGCAGAGTTAAATGTGTGTCTCCAGCACCCGGGAGGCTCCTTCTCTGGGGCCCAAATACAGCTCACTTCTGCCCAAGAGCTCCTATATTTTCATCTTGATCCTTGCTCCTCTTCTATTCATTTTTCTCCTCATCTTGCTTGGCCTTATGGCATGACTGTTTAACCAGCAGTACTGATTTTTCTTCCAAATGTTTGGCTGGCTCCAAGGCTGATCGGTGAGTGGAGCTGTCCTGACTCAGGGAGAATCACTGGTCATCAGGGAGGAAGGTTCAGCATTGCCCAGCACGCCAGACACCCCACGCAGGTCTCACCAGCAGGTCAGGAAGACTAGGTTGCCAAGTCCCAGGCATTTTTTTTTGTGCTCTGCTTTCATGTTTATTGCTACATGCAGGTCATAATCCCTGCTGTCCTCTTTTATGCCAGGTATTTGTTGGCATTGCTGCCAGGCAAGCTTCAAGCTGGCAGTGAGTCCCTGCCCTGCAGTGGGGCACGTGTGCCACAGCTGCAGCTGAGCTCAGGGAGGCAGCTGGTGGCTTTGTGGACACCTGAGCTGCAGAGGAACAAGAGTGAGGGGAATGAACAACATCCTTGGGACTGCTGCATAGTGGGCAGCAGGAAGGCTTGCTCAGGAGGCTGAGGTTGCAGAAAGCATTGCTCTGTTGTAAAGCAAGCAAGATATCACATCACCCTCCTTGGCTTCTGTTTGCTTCAAGGCAGGAGAACCAACATCAACCCTTCCAAACCATACGCTCTTCATGCTTCACCCCATCTCCACTCTCATGGTGAAAACACCATCTCTGTTCCATGGTCCATCTCCACTCCCACTGCTCCTTTGAGTCTGATGTCCTGCAGTTGGGAGAGAACTGAAAATTACCCTGAATCTGGAGCATCTCCAGCTCCACAACCTGTCCAGACTCCAGCACTAGCAATCTTTGGCATGACCATAAATACTTAAGAATGGAATCATGAGTGTACAGGCTCCTGTTGTGTTGTTGATCCCTGTTGCTGCCTCAACACACAATCTTACATTGCACAACCAATGCACAGCTGTGCATCTCCTTGACTGGATCTCGCTCACACGCCAGGGAACAAAATCCCGGGATGACAAAGCAGCAGCATGCCAGTGTGAGCTCCACTACCATAAAACAAACATGAGGCTTAACCCTTGAAAGCGAGCATGGGCAGAGCATTCCTGAGCATCTTCATTTGGGGCAGACTGTTCCCACTGTAGGTCCAAAACAAGCTCAGTCCCTTCCTTTGCTGGAAGAATGGGGGGCAGATGGCCTTTGCGGTGGGTCTGCTTTCTGGGCTTTTCTTTCCCTTGAAGATGTCATTTTGGGAGAGCAGATCTCTGCAGCTCAGCCCTGCTCTCCTCCTGTCCTAGGTGGCCAGTGATATGGGTCAACCCCTCCTGTGTTCCAACAGTGGGCTTTGACAACTGAAAGATATGGCTTTGATTGTGCTACCCACAGACATAACAAGGGCCCAGGAACAATCAGTCTTCTCTCCTGCAGGCAAGAATTAATCCTGGATGCTCCCTGAGCTTGTCTTTGAGAGCATGATTAGAAAGTGTTAGCTGGCTCCAACATGCCAAGGCAAGAGTTACCTCTTCCTTCAGGTTCTGCAACAAACTGCTGGTGCCTTGCTTTTGTGCAACACCTGGAGGCTTTCCAGAAGCTGGGACAGGTATGGGAGGTATGGGAGCCTGTGCCGCTGGGCCTCCCAGGAAAGCCAGGTCAGCCGGCAGTCCTGAAAGGAGTGTTTGCTGCTGAGCTCTGTCCACGGCACAGTGGCTTGGGAGGGTGTCACTGCACTCACCCCTTCCCCAGGAGAAGAACCAAGGTGGGTTTTGTGATACCTTGCTTCATTTTATCCTGGTTTTGAACCAGTGTTTCCCAGGGGCTGGGGATAACCTTCCTCTCCTATTCTGGTGTTGTTCAAAAATAAGAATTCTGCAAATTCTTTCAAAACTCCCCAACTTTTTCAGCCTCCCTGCAATCTCAGGGCTTTGTCGCCCTTGAAAACCCGTGGAATGAGCAGCATTTCCCTGGTGTCGTAATGCTGACATAACAGGGTGGTGAATCAGTGGGGATCTTGCTGCCTGAACCATGTTGTATCATTGTTATTGCTGAAGTTTTGCTATTTTAAGCCACAAAGCCCCATACAATCCAGTCTAAATGGCGAATAACTCTGTCGTATCCAATTTCAAATCTATGAACTGGTGAGAACTGTATTAATGCAAAACTATTCTGGTTCATGAGACCCTGGTCCAAACAAACTGGATGCCACGCGGTAATCCAAGCGGTGTGTAACATTATAAAGTGTATAAATAGCCCCTGCTGGCCTTCGCCTGGGTGTGTCGAGGGGCAGGAGGAATTATAACCTCTGTGTTTGCCTCAGAAAGATGAACTGAAAACTAGCTATGGTTTGGGGCTTGAATTGACATTCAATTCTAGTTTCTGTCACAATACAGACAAAAAAGCAGGTCAGCTTTGCTTAAGAGAAGCCTCAGGAGACCTTCAGCCTGCACTTTTTCAGGTCTTTGAGTAACAAACTGGGGTGATTGGTTCCCAAACAGTGGTCCCCGCTTTGCTGCCAGGCACAGTATCCCTGCCACTGTCCTGCCAAGGATGGGTTTGCCTTCTCCAGATTTAAGGCTGCCTGCTGCGCTGAAACCAGCTAATCCAGCAGCATCCAGTGCATGTCATACTCTCCCAGCATTTCCAAGAAAAGGCTGACGTATATGCAGACTGAGGGGCAGAGGCCATGGAGCCACCAAAACAAGGGCAAGGGACTCTCCAGATGTCCTAGCAAGACATCCCACACGGGGACATCCTTTGAGCCACTGGAGGTGATGGGGGAGTCCATCAGCCCCCAGGTTACAGCAGCCCTTCCACGGAGGGCTGAGACCTGCTTAGGTCCAGCATCCCCCTTACCCAAGGCACAGGGTGAATGAACTCCAGTGCTGGAGTTTGGAGCGGACACTATGTCCACATTCTTCAGTCAGGGGCCAGGAATGTCAGCTCCTGTCCTGACGCCAGGGACTTGCATTCCTCCCTGATGCTGCTCCCAAAAAATGCCAGCCCAGAACTGTACTAGGGAGAGGGGTGCTGCTTGGTCCGGGGGGACAGGAGGAGACATGCTAAAGCTGCAGAAAAGCCTTTCCTGAGCAGAGCAGCGGTTAGCATGTGTGTGCTCGCACGTGTTTACTAAACATTGTTCCCAGCAAGCGGGAATGGCTGGAATTCACCCCCCTCGCTCCCCGCCAGACCCCAAGGACACACGGGCGGACCCAGGGAATTCACTTCTCCAGCTTGTTGCCATGGCTGCATATTTCAGAGACCCAAGCAGAAACACAACAAAAAAAACCAACAAAAAGATCCAAACCAAAACAAAACCACAACAAGACAAAACAAACAAACAATCGATAACAAAACAATCAAACAAACAAAAATGAACAAACCCAAAACATTTTATTGGGAGGGAAGAAAAATAGCAGAAGGAAAAAATGCAGAAGAGTAATGAAAAGGACTAGTGAGTCCAAGAAATGTATTAGATCATCCTTAGAAACTGATGTCTGAGGCGTTCTCCATAGCTCAGGCTATTCTAATATTTATTGTATGTTATTTAAACCATGACTTCTGGCACTAGCTGGGACTCAACAGCACTGTGTGCTTCTCAGAAACATTATTAAAAGCCAGGCCTGGGCTTCAGGACCGCTTGAGAGGTGCTGGAAGAAGCACCTCATTGGCTGCAGAAGGCAGTTCACTTCCAGATGAGTTGCTGGCGGGGTGGCAGCCAGAGGATATCTGGCAAGCAGGACACAGTGCAGAGCTGGCAAGCAGAGCAGCATGGCATATAAACCATGGGCAAGATAAAATCCTTAGAGAGGCTAAGCAAGGCCAGGCCAGTGGCTGGCTCCAGTGTGAGAATGCAGATGAGCCGGGGCAGAACTCCCTTATACCTTCCTCAGTCATACCCATACCTCGCCTTCCTGTCATCGATTGAGCAATGGCAAGACGCAAAGCTGTGGACAGGCAGGTATCCCTAGTTCCTCTGCTCCCAAAGGGAGTTGTTTCTATCGGTGTGCTGGGTATTTAAAACCACTCCATGGGCAGTTTTTACAAGCAGGTTTTGGCATGCAGATTGTGAGGGTTTGCTCCCTGTGCTTCATGGCCTTGATGCTCTGGCAAAGTTTCCCTTCCTCATGCAGAGACACTGCAGGGTATCAGTAGCCTGGAGTTCCCACTCTGAACAAGATGATGAAAGTCTGCCTCAGTTTCCCCTGCGGTACCAATTCGAGTTTGCATGGGAGCAACAGGTGTACCAAAACACAGATGGTCTTAAAACCCTGCAATGCTATGGCATCCTCAGCTCTACTCTTATCACCTGGGAGGAGTACGTCTCTGCAGCAGGGTTTGTTCTCATGGGATTCCCCATCACAAGACACAGGTATGGAATGAGGGTGGCACAGCCTCTGCTCCATGCCAGGAGCACTAGGGCCAGCTGATCCCATGCTACAGCCTCTCCGAGGCCAGGTGCCCAGAGAAGAATTTCCCCTAGGGATGAATCATAGAATGGTAGGGGTTGGAAGAGACCTCTGGAAATCATTGACTCCAACCCCCCCTGCCAGAGCAGGACCACCCAGGGCAGGCCAGGAAGAGATCCACAAGGGTTTTGAAAGTCTCTAGAGAAGGAGACTTCACAACCTCTCTGGGTAGCCTGTTCCAGGCTCCGTCACCCTCACAGGAAAGAAGCTTTTCTTCATGTTGAGGTGGAACTTCCTGTGTTCCAGTTTGACCATTGCCCCTCATCCTCTCGCAGGGCATCGCTGAAAAGAGCCTGGCTCCTTCTGCTTGACACCCACCTGTCAGATATTTGTAAGTGTTAGTAAGATCCCCTCTCAGTCTTCTCCAGACTAAACAGCCCCAGGTCTCTCAGCCTTTTCTCATAAAGGAGATGCTCCAGTCCCTTCACCATCCTCATAGCCTCTCTTGGACTCTCTCTCGTATTCCTCTGTCCCTCTTGAACTGGGGAGACCAGAACGGGACACAATACTCCAGATGTGGTCTCACTAGTGCAGAGTAGAGGAGGAGGAGAACCTTCCTCGACTCGCCGGTCACACTCTTCTTCAGGCAGCCCAGGACACCACTGGCGCGGGCGGAAAGAGGCGGAGCGGGCGGCGGGGCCGGGAGGAGGAGGTGCTCGCGCCGCGGCCGCTGCGCTGCGGGGCAGCCCCGTGCGGGCAGTGACCTCTAGCGTCCCGCTCTGCCCCCGCACGGCCCCGCCCGGCCCGGCCCGGCCCGGCCCGGCCCGCAGCGGGGCACGGGCACACAGGTGCTGCTGCGGGCGGAGGGGGGAGGCGGTGTCTTCAAATCACAGCTCGCACCTGGGGAAGGTGGAAAGCGGCCTCGGGCCGAGGGTTCGGTGGATGGAGCCAGAGCAGCGGCTGACCCTTCGGCGCAAGGACACGTCAGCCTCGTCACAGCCACAGTGCTTCTCTACCTGCCCGGTTACAGCACCGACACTAGCTGAATGCAGAAGACATCTGCCCCTAAATGCTTAAAAAACATACATAAATCCTGCGCCCCTACCATCCTCCTTGCCGCAAATACCAGATGCCGAGGGGGCTCTAAAATTTGCCTTTAGTCAGCGATTTCCCATGTCTTAGTGTGGCAATGAAGGTTTCCAGCCAAGGGCATGTTCATAGGCATGATTCATTAAGGAGCATTTCTCCCCACCCAATTTCATTCTGGGCACAGTAACAGCTCTTTTATGCAAGTCTCGCTGTTCTCACCTGCACAGGCGAGACAAAGCTCATGAATTAGGGATAGGAAATCTGTTGCCCTCTCCAGGAGGGATTAGTAACACGAGCGGTGAGATGCCAGTATTACCAAAATAAAAACAGTCTTGAAATTGAACGGCATGACTGTAAACTTCCTGCATGGCAGAATGCTCGTTCCCACCGACCTAACCCTCACCCTGACCCATGTGGAGATGCCTCCAGTAGGAGACAGGAGATAGAATTAATTTCTGTGATCCATTACTGGATGCTGTGACCAGTCCCATCACCTGCAGTTCAGCAAAAAGCCAAATAAATGAAAAATGCTGAAATGTGACCTGTGGAAGCCATTCAAGGTCATGCTTCTGCTTTACAGGGAAAGGCCAAGGAAATGTAGCTTATTTTGCTTATGGAAGAGCAATGACTGATCACAGTGATCATAAAGCAAGGAAGTTCCATGTAGCTATATAATGAAAGATGGTGACAAGGAAATCTGAGGCAAAATGCATCAGGTGAGTGACTCTGCTCGGTCTAGGTATGGGAGAGCCCACAGCTGCCCTTCTCTGCTCCCTGCTGACACAACTCCTCTGGTTCTCCTGCCTCTTTCTCCTTTTCTCTGTAAATCTCCACTTGATTATCAAGGATAAATGCTGGGTGAAGAATGGAAATAACCTCTGAGCCATGCAGCTGGAGACAGGCTCACAGCTAAACTAAAATCAGCCTGCAAGGAGAATGGAGGCATCTGGCAGAGAGATTCCCTGTTTCTGCAGTCCATTAGCTCAGTGACTTGTTGCTGAATCACTTGGTCTAGAAGATGCCTGCCTTGGGATTTTTTGTCACAGTAGTGTCAAAGTTGTAACCATCAGAGGAACAAGCTGGTGAAAACATGCAAAGATCCTGCAGATCACTGAAAACATGCAAAGATCCTGCAGATCACTTATCCACTCTTGGAAGCTGTCATTCAAGATCAGGTGAGACCTGGCTCAAGAAAGTCCCTGCATACAGGATCCCTCCTTGCTGACTCTGGGGCCTTAAAAGGTTTTTCGTCTATGTGGGAATACTGGATATTTTATGAAAATCATTTAAAAATGTATGGGTATTTTTGTTGTTGTTAATTTAATTGAATTTCAGGTATACATAACTTCCATGTGGTGTGAGCTGCTGCAGAACGAATGGTCCAGCAGGGACTCTGAAACCACGAACAGTCAGAATAGATGGATGGGAGGAAGCCAGGCTGGCTTTCCACAACCTTTTTCCTGATCCTTACCTCATTTTCAGGATGAGGATCTATGAAAACATAGCAGCCCTGAAAGAACAGAATATAGTCAAAAGCACAAAGCATTTTAATGAGGTAAAGCATCCCGCTAAGTCTTTTGGTTTATTGGTGTTGAGTAGGTTCCAAGCCCAAAGAAAAGGACTCAGAAAGAATCTGTTAAAATAGTTGGCTTATGGGATCTACAAAGTAAGCATAATTAAAACAGATCTATTTTTAGCTCTATGAGAATATATCAGCTACAGGAATCTGTTTTTCAGAAGTAAAATATATTTATCTTCACTAAACGATGTCCAGTTTTGCTTAGGGCATAACATATTGCCCAGTGCTGGGAAGAAAAGAAACACCTTCAACTGACCGTGGTATAATAGTGACTCAGAACCTATGTACAGCTCAGGAAATCAATATCAGTACTCTCCTTCATCTCCATTGTCAGGTTCTGGTGGGTTTGAACACCCTCTGCTTTGGGCCAAAGGCCACCAGAAGCCACGGGAAGATTCCTGTTACCCCCCATGAGTTCCATAGTATCATCTAGCATTCACCACAGTCTATTTGGTTACACCAATAACTTAACCACTGCCAGATCTGTAGGAACTCACCATAGGTGCCTAGCCCACAGACCGGAGCTGGAGCCAGGTGTCTCTCTGGTGTGAGTGCAGAGGCAAAAATCTCCCAATTACTCCTTCAGTTGAGTAGGAGTCACCTAGGAATGGCAGGGTCCAAAGTCAAAAATACTTTCTAGCAAGAGGGTCTTCTCATCCTCTGTGTTCAAGTAGTGAGCAGGTTTTACTCTTTCCCAGCCACTTTGTTGGCTGGTGTTGCTGACGTTCCAAGAATTGTATCACCACTTCGCCAGAAAATGGGAGACAAGAGTTAGATCTCTGCAGCCTAAAGAAATTGCTGCTCCCCAAAACAATCTAAACCCTGAGAGGGCCATGAGAGTCATATTCACATTCAGGGCTTCCACAACATTTTCTGTAGAGGGAGTGGGATTCAGCACGCTGTGTGAGGTGGTCAGTACTTTTTTCTGGTTCTCACGTGCAGTAACTTTTATCCTAGTGAAAAATGGGGATTTTATTTCTCAGAAAGGCAGTCAAATGAATATTTTCCACTTCCTGGGCAGTTACTCCAATTGTGCTTTTGTAAAAGAAGGATGGTATACAATGACTCCTACAACTAATGATCTCCATTCTTCTATCATGCGTAGGCTCTGAAAAACCCTGGTAAACCATAAAACAGCTCACACTGCCAGAGCACAGGGAAAAACTTACATAAGTGATCCGTAAAATATGACTGCATAAGTTTATGACTGCTGTTCAGTTGCCTTCCCAAGGGAAAGGAAAGATACAGAGCGGACTGAGCTCTCTGAGATTGGGTGCTGAGTTTGGAGTCATGTGCTGAAACTACCATGCAAGGTCTGTTGTTTCAACAGTGATATAAGAAAGCCCCTGAAGAAAAATTGTGAGGGTTCATTCGCACTGAAAAGCCATCAAAAGACCAAACAGGAGACAGAAACCCAGGAGCACAGGGCTGTCCTGGAGACAGCTCTCTAGGCTGCAGCACCATTGAGCTGGTCTTGGGTTTCTGCCACTGAGTGACTCTCAGGACATCAGTGCCAAGGTGGCTTTAACATCAGGGGTTGGGGTGGATCTGCCAAGAGGTAGCTCCCAGTTTCAGGTGCCTGCTTGCCTTCTCTGCTCCCTCCAGCAGCCATCTTTCAATATTCTCTCCATTTTGTCATCAAAATGGTTTTATCTGTCATTTTCTGGCCTCTCCTGATATCAGCTCTCACCTGAGCATTAAGCTCTGATTGTCTGAGTGCAGAACAAAATGTTACACTATTACAAGCCTGGTTGTGCAATCCTTGCCCTAAATGGGCCCAAAATTCTAGCATCTATTGGCAGGGAAAACATTTGAGATGAAACACACACCAAGCAGCATCCCACATCTGTCTTGGGGAGGGATGAGGTGAGATAACCAGCCCCTAAATGCAAACAGTTTATTTCATATTTAGCAATGTCCCAGCATGCAATACTCCCCTTATAAGGCAAACAAAGGAATCAGATGTGTCTTAACAACCACATGCTGAAATCACGTTCTGATGATCTGCTTTCCTCCAGCCGCTGCTTATTTAATGCCATAGTAGCTCTCAGTTAGCTTAATGTTCCCAGGATGTTTTTTCCATTAAATGTTACATTTCCAGGAACTTGTACATGGCGTTTTTCTCTGCTGCTGTGTGAGCAACATTTAATCTCTTTATACATTCCAGCCCGAGTGGTCTGACTCTGCAGTGACTGACCAGCTTACTCTTTCTTTCCAAGAGCAGCTTTATGGACCTGTGTGCAGAACTAGAAATTAAAAGAAGAAGTCTGTTGCTGTGGGGAGGAGGCTGGAAGTCTGAAGCTTTTTATCTTTACTTCAATGCTGTGTCTGTGCTATTTCAGAAAGAGAGGACACCAGCCGTCCCAACTAGTTCATCCTGTTTCTGGCTGATGAGATAAAATCGTAGAATCATAGAATCATTTAGGTTGGAAAAGACCTTTAAGATTATCGAGTCCAACCATTAACACAACTCTACCAAGACCACTGATAAACCGTGTCCCTAAACACCATATCTACACGACTTCTAAACACATCCAGTGATGGTGACTAAACCACTTCCCCGGACAGCCTTTTCCAAGGCTTGATAACCCACTGAGTGAAGAAATTTTTCCTAATGTTCAACCTAAACTTCCCCTGGTGCAACTTGAGGACATTTTCACTTGTCTTATCAATTGTTACTTGTGCGAAAAAAACAGCTGACCTTTCTACAACCTCCTTTCAGGTCTCCCCTCAGCCTCCTTTTCTTCTGACTAAATAGCCCTAGTTCCCTCAGCTACTCCTCATAAGACTTCTGCTCTTCACCAGATTAGTTGCCCTTCTCTGGACCCACTCCAGCACCTCAATGTCTTTCTTGTAGTGAGGGGCCAAAAACTGAGCACATTTATTCGAGGTGCAACCTCACCAGTGACAAGTACAGTATTACAATCACTTCCCTAGTCCTGCTGGCCACATGGTTTCTAATACAAGTCAAAATGCTGTTGGCCTTTTTGGACACGTGGATACACTGATGGTTCATATTCAGCCAGCTGTCGACCAGCACCCCCAGGTCCCTTTCCACCAGGCAGCTTTCCAGCCACTCTTCCCCAAGCCTGTAGTGTTGCCTGGGGTTGTTGTGGTCCAAGTGCAGGACCCAGCACCTGGCCTTATTAAACCTCCCATTGGCCTCAGCTCAATGATCCAGACTGTCCAGGTCCCTTTGTGGAGCCTCTCTACCCTCAAGCAGATCAACACACCTGCCCAACTTGGTGTCATCTGCAAACTTGCAGAGGGTGCCCTTGATTACCTCGTCCAGATCATTTATAAAGATGTTCAAGAGAGCAGGCCCCAGTACTGAGCCTTGGGGAACACTGCTTGTGACTGTCCACCAACTGGACTTAACTCCATCCACCACCACTCTCTGTGGCCGGTCATCCAGCCAGTGTTTTACCCAGCAGGGCATATGCCCATCCAAGCCATGAGCAGTCAGTTTCTCCAGGAGGATGCTGTGGGAAACAGTATCAGAGGCTTTATTAAAGTCCAGGTAGACAACATCCACAGCGTTTCCCTCATCCATTAGGTGGGTCATCTTGTCATAGAAGGAGATCAGGTTGGTCAAGCAGGACCTGCCTTTCATGAATCCATGCTGTCTGGGCCTGATCACCTCCTTGTCCTGAATATGATGCATAATGTCACTCAAGATGATCTGCTTCCTAACTTTCCCTGGTACGGAGGTCAGACTGACAGGTCTGTAGTTTCTCAGATCCTTCATCTGGCCCTTCCTGTAGATGGGTGTCACATTTGCTAACCTCCAGTCCACTGGGACCTCCTCAGTTAGCCAGGACTGCTGATAAATCATGGAAAGTGCCTTGGTGACCACTTGCACCAGATCCCTCAAATCCCTTGGGCGGATCCCATCTGGCCCCTTAGACCTGTGTGTGTCGCAGTCATGTAGCAGATCACTGACCATTTCCTGTTGGGTTATTCTCAACCCTGTCATCCAGCTCAGGGGGCTGAGTTCCCAATGGGAACAACTGGTCTTACTATTAAAGACTGATAGAAACAAATCATTAAGTACCTCAGCATTTTTGTCATCCTTGGTCATCATTGAAAAAGGGATAAAGATTCTCCCTTGTCCTCCTTTTGTTGTTAATGTATTTGTAGAAACATTTTTTGTTGTCTTTAAAAGCAGTAGCCACACTGAGTTATAGCTGGGCTTTGGCCTTTCTAATTTTCTCCCTGCACAGCCTCACGGAGCTGGGGTGTGTGTTTGTGGTGTCTGTATGTTTTGAACTTTGAAATTTCAGCTCTTCCCTACCCTGGAAGAGTCGGTGGGTGAGTGCTGATGTGAGTAAAGCCATCTATCTATTTATACAATTCAATATGTAATCTATTCCCTCATTCTCGGTTCTCCTCCTTGGGCTGTGGGGAAAGGGATGACAAATTTAGGGATGTGGGAGAAAAAAAAGTAGTAAGCCCCCAGTCTGGTCCTCCCAGACAAGAGCGAAGAACTGGAACACCTGGGACACCTTGATCCATGAAAGAGAAAGGTGGGACACCCCTCAGGAAATGGCAGCTGGTGAATCGAATGAATGGGTTTTATCCCTACTCAGAAATGTACATACATGTCCTTGTTCATGGAATTGGCTTCTTGCTGCCATTACAGAGCCATTTAGAAGTTTCCCTAGAAGATAAACACTGAATAGCTTAGAAAGCCTACTGTGTACACTGGCGTGGCTGTGACATATTTTCCTAGATCTTCTAAAATTCCTTTTGCCCTTTTCTAAAGACCGTCCATGAGCAAAGCCAAAGCTCCACATTTCTGTGGAGAAGCTTAGCTGGCAGAGGTCTTTGTGCAATCAACGAGATGAAGACTCCTGGGCCATGTAACCAACTTGCAGTTTTGTTGGAAGCCATCCAGGCACTGAGGTCACCTGGTACTCATAAAGAAGAGAAACTGTTTGAAGGCAAAAATGTTGGAAGACTGATTGAAAGAGGCAGAAGGACTTCATTCCTGTGTCTACGTGAAGGGGCCAGTTCTCCTCTACAGGGAATGCTGCAAAGTCATTTATAATTGTAAAGAAGAGGTGGTAAAGGCCACCCTTTCTCACAGCAGCATGTGTAAGCGAGTCTGGACATGGAGCAGTTGTTACCAAAGCTCTGTCTCCCATCTTCCAGCACCCACATAAATATCCCTGTATTGTATGTCTTCCATGAGGTCCTAATGTATCAAATTGTCATCAGTGCCATTAATTGTCATCTATTTGCCTTCACAGATTTGTTTTACATCCAGCAATGAATACCAGCTCTTCCGTGCCTCTCGGGACACTGGTGGTAAATGCTGATACAATCATACTCAGAGCACAAGCAATGATGCATCCCACTGCTTAGCCAAGCAAAACTTTTCCATACGAGTGCTGTGAATTCACAGCTATTGCTAGCAGCTTTCCATGGAGAGACTTTGTGTATCCTCTTGCAACATAATCTTACCCAGAATGGTTTTGAAACTCAATCCTGCCAAAAATAGTCCTTGTAGCCAAAGAAAATCAACAAAAGATCTTTAGCATTTGAGCTGGCCTGTGAGTTGCATTTTTCACCTTTTCCAAATGATATGTTTCTTGACATCCATGAAACCGTCATTTGACTTTTAGTACCCCAAATTATTCTTCTAAGTGTAGCAGACTGCATTTTAATTATGACTTCAGGGCTCAGCAAGCGATCAGCTTCATGGGCATAATGGAACACACACAGCAGCAATGACTTTAGCCCTAAAAGTGTCTGTGCACAGGCTGGCATATGCATCCTAAGAATGTGTTTATTTGCATTTGGTTTATGTGGTTTTGGTGACCTTTTGTTAAAATCAGCCAGTGACTTCCAGGAGGCAAGTTACATACTCACTAAAAAAGAAATGCAGTAAAATAATCTAGCACGGGTCTTTCTGCTGAATATTACATTTCTGCTGAATATTACATTTCTGCTGAATATCATATCCCTGTGTCCAAGGCAGGGATGACTGAGGTTAAGGTTAAAGTAATGTTGTCGCTGGACAGGATGGTGGTATGGATATTCCCCCTTCGTTCCTAATGAAGAATGGCAGCCCAGAAATGGGTTATGGGGAAACTGGGTGACCTTGTGGGGCTTCCTATGGGTCCCGTCTTCATTACACTCTGGTTTATAGCTGAGGAGTGCCTGCATTTCCCTGTCTCTTCTGCCAAGTCTTTGAGAAGCCAATGGAAAAAAAAAAAAGAGCTATTTGTCTCCTGCTTGGTGCCTATACCACGTTCTTCAGTCTTTTTGGGCTTATCCTACCTCCAGAGAGCAGCAGCAAGTTCTTGCTGTTCCCTTATAGCTGCCACAAGACTGAGTGAAGCAGGGATCTCACAAAGTGATAAATCCATGCCTGTGCTTGGGTGGCTTTGGCAGCATCTCAGCATGTAAGCTGCTTGCTCACTTTAGCAGAGAAGGCTATCAAAATTTTGCTTGATCTCTGGCTAACACTGCATTAGTTATCTTTGAGGGGTATGCTAGTAGGACAGTAACAGCCTTCTGTTCTCACAACTTGAAGCATGGTTAGTTATTGTGATCAGAGTCTTTATTTAATTTAAGAGACTAAACGAGGGTTGTTGCTGAAACGGACTGATTTTGTATTCTTTGCATTTCTCAAACACAACATGGTGCAAATTCATGCTCATTTAGTGCGTTAGTTTTGTGAATGCTTTTGTGATGATTTTTATCAGGTGGTTCAGGAATCCTAAGCCAAAGATGAGCCTCAGTTTTGGTTTCGATCGTGTCAGACACTGCAAGCTGCCTGTCTGTCCATGAGTCTCTAAGTGAGGTGCATTAGCAAGTACCTCAAGTCTGAAATTTAGACTATATCTGAATAGCAAATAAACACACATGTCCAGACTCTGTGCTTAGAAGCTGAGAAAATGCTCTGTGGAGAACCTGTGGTATGGAGGGCTCTCTCTCAGCACTGTTCAGGCTGGTCCACATCCACCCAGCTAAAGACTTGCATATAATTTGCAACTCCATTTTCAGTTTGCCGTTTTATTTTTTTACACCTCATGCTGCTAAGTAAGTGACGTTTATTGTGGAGAGGTGTGTGAGCAATTTCTCTTTCACCACAGTGATTAGAAGAGCAGAACTTCCTATACACTTTCCACTCGTATGGTTATGAGCTGAAAAGACTCACTGATTAAAAACCCTCTGTGGCCAACTAGCCTGCAGCATCCTCCTGTCACGGTGTCCCACGTAGGTAGGAAATTCCTCCTGGCAGGTCAGAAGGGAGTGTATAATTCAAAGCTATTAACTGATTTAATGGTCTCAAATGAATATTGTGACACATCTGCTGAAAACCTCAATCTAGCAGGCAGCTACCAGCAGTGAGTTTGCTCAGACCAAAGCTGTCACTGTTCTATGGGGAGTCCGGAGGAGCTGGAAAGCAGCCAGGTTCAAAAGTAGGTAGGAAGGTGATGATGGAGGCGGCTCTTCCATCATGTGCCTTGAGGGGTGAGGGACCAGGCTTATTTAGGTCAGATGTCAGTTCAGAAAAACAAGATCCTCTTGCCAAGCCAACAGCAACAGAGGTTTTGCATTTCAGGGGAAAGTTAAACATCTTGAAACAGGGGGTTTGCATCAAACTGCAATGGAAATACTTACTTTTAAAATTCTGTGCAGAAGAGGTTTCAGGAAAAGGTCAGGAATATTTGCATAGGAGATCCAAAGCCTTGTGCTGTAATTTAATGTTGTTTCCATCATTTCACTTGATTTTTATTGCAGTCTTTCAAAATGTATCAGCTGTCATGCAGCACTGCTGCTGGCATTTTGTACTATAACAAACCAGCAGACGTGTTTACAGTTTAGATTTTACTTTAGGGTAATTATAGGCAGCAATGGCTCGGCTGGGATTGAAATAACCACCCTTTGTAGATCAAAGACCCTCCTTTGTTACAGTGAAATGAAACGCTGCTGCTGTTTCTTAACTCTGAACGGGGCGCAAGTGCAGGATAGAAGTGCAAAGCAGATTAAAACATTAAATAGAACATCGGTACACAAGAGTTTTTAAAAAATACCAAAAAAGGAAATTTCCTCAAACTGAGACGCTGGTATTTCAGAAGTATTTCCAATTGTGTAAATTTCTGATCAGCGTCAGTCACTTTTAAGATGCTTCTCTGGTATATTTTGGTAGAGCATTTCCAGCCCTGTGGAAGAGACCACACACACTCGGTCGCCAGGCTGCCTGTGGCCAGGTAGGTGGTAGATGACCAGGATAGAGCGTGATGGGTGACCAGGGCAGAGCGTGGTGGGTGACCAGGGCAGACTGTGGGGGATGACCAAGGCAGAGTGTGGTGGGTGATGAGGACAGACC
>WUAM01000359.1:38858882-38887069 GCA_024336885.1 Actenoides hombroni | reverse complement strand
GGGCGGGGGTGGGGGGGCGGGTGGGGGGGAGGTAAGACAAGTGATATTTGGGGTCCGGGCGTTGAAAAGGGGATGAGGGGAGTTCGGTGCCTTTGGGGTGGCAGTTCAGAGGTCTGGAAGAGGATGGGGGAGTCCATGGGACTGGGATGGGGTTGAGGGAGGGGGAGTACGGTGGGAGTCAGTGGGACTGGAGGACTGGAGTGGTGGCTGCGGGTGTCCAGGAGGCAAGGGGGCTGTCTGCGGGACTGTTGAGAGGGCTGGAGATCGGGGAATGCAAGGGAGGATGGAGAGGGCTGTGAGTAGGGATGAGGGACCTGGGGCTCAGGAGGGGATGGGGGGCTATGCAGCTGGGGTGGGGTTGTGTGAATCTGGGGATCTGTATGGGGCCCTGTAGGCCTCGGGGAGCCTGGGATTATGGGGAGAACGAAGGAATCTGAGGACTTGGGAAAGGGTCTCTGTACTGCCTTGTGCGTGGCTGGGGGAGGAGAAGGGTCGTGGGTTTACCCTGATGGTGAGGGGTTCCAGGGTTTAAGTGACTGGGGTTGGTGCCCTGTGGGAGCAGGGTAAGCCCTGGAAGAGGTGAGTTCAGGCCTGTGATTTAATTAGCGAGGCGAGTGACATTCAGAGGGCAGAGAGCAGACCTGGCAATAATTGGGTGCGTGTGTGAAAGGAATCTTAATTTCTAGGCAGGCTGACAATTGCTGAGCAAGTACTTGGAGGCAGTTCATGAAGTCCCCCATCTGGCCTGCTGCAGAAGGCTTTTGCAGTAGTTTTTGTGCTTGGAGAGTCTCTGATTTAAACAAAGATTTGTTTACTGTAAGCTTTGGCTTGCTGAGGCTCTTGTTTGGAGTTGGTGGATGAAGTCTCAAAACAAGTATGTTGGTATCCTCAGTGATTTGTTTTTTCAGCAAGTGACCTGTATCTCTTTAAGCTGAAAACCAAGCAGTGCCAGAGTTTATTTGCATGAAATGGACAAAATAAAAATATATCCCCTCAGTTTGAACTCTGTAAGCACGTAGCAGACTGAAGTCAGGGAGCCCAGGGAGCAAATAACACTAAACATTTTTTTGCTTATGGCTTGCTCTGTTGATTAGCGTTCTCTTGCTGTCACTGTTCCATTGCCTGTGCTTGTTGCCAGATGCTCTGTTACAGATAGAGGATAAAAATGTCAGGCTTGTGGTTTAGCTGAGTTTTTAAACAAGTAGTTAATCTCGGTAATACTGAATGGTAAGGTTTGACCTGTCCTGGAATATGCCTGAAATCTGTATTGATTGGATTTGCTCAGACTTCCATGGTCCACTAGCATAATTATTCATCATTAAATAGCAATTTAGGAGGGAAGATCTGCTGTTATGATTTTTAAGGTAAAATTGCATCCCATAACCTCCGTTATGGGTGTGTGTTGCTAACATGGCTGAAGTAATTTATTAGTCAAGCTTTCTGTAGCTGTTTTATATCACTTTAAGTATCTGACACTTAATGATGTGTTCTACTTCTGTGACCCCCAAAGGCTTGCATAAACTGGAGTCTAATGTGGAGGTAAACTGGCACTTTTTTCAGTCAGTGGGATTCAGTTCACTGGAAACCTGTTGTAAACTAAATTTTCAGGATCTACCTTGTGTTGTTGGCATGAGTAGATTTAATTTTATGGGTATCTTTTACATGTACTAGCTGTTGTAGGTAAGGTGTAGTTTAATGAGATCTGGACACAGGCAGTCCAATATCCAGTAACTTTATGCATTCCTCTGGCAGAAGAAAGTCCAGAGGGATGAACAGGTTTGTTCCAGTTCTTCACACTTGTGAAACCAAAACAAGCTATTTTAAAATGTTGAGTTTTGTATGTAAACACAGTTCAGATGCTACAGTCAGGTTATGGTGTAAGCACTGGTATCATTGTACGTGGTCTTTCAAAGAGCAGGGAGGTGTTTCAGCTTCTGTACCTTCTTTGAGGAAAGCTGTGGTTCAGCAGGTGCTGGAATAGTCATTCACCGTGGAGAGGACAATGGTGGTGCTTGTGAAGCCAACTGTTGGGTTCAGCGAAGCTGCTAATATAAAAGCTAGTTTCTTTCACCTTTTTTTTTTCCCCTAAACAAACTGTCTGTGCTACTGTTTTGCTGTGGTTGAACAGAAAACTCTTAGACTTTACAAAATGCTCATAAACCCAAACGTTACATGGAGTTACTAAAGCCCGTGGTGTGTTTTCACGCTTCTTGGTGTTGTCCCCATACATCTTTAGATCAAAATTTGATTTGCAACAGACATTAAGCATGTGATTGCAATTGTTGAGTCTGCCATAGGTGGTGATGTGGTGCCTCCTTCGTGCAGAGGTGGAGCATCCAGAGGGTGTGGGGTAAGGTCTGTGGTGCTGTACTCCTGCGTGGGCTTTACACAAGTGAGACCGTGCCAGTTCAGTGGCACATCGCAGTGCTTCAACCAGAGACTGGTATCTTACGGAGCCATGGCCTGTGTTTTTAATTAGCTTGTGGCTCTTGTAAATGAAATAGTGGCTTGCTTAAGATTATTTGTGGCTGCTGTTCTTTTTGTGGCATGGAGGCAGGACAGATACTATCATTTACAGTGAAACCTGCCCGCTACTTTCCATTATGCTTATGCCAGATTTCCACCGATAGGCTGTGTGATTCTGACCACGTGTCTGCCTTAGGAGGAGTTGTTTGGAAATCTTCAGAACTTCAGAGAGAAGGAAACTAGACAAAACTGGCTTGGCTTGTGTGAGATGGATTTTTATTTTGAAAAGCTGCAGAGTTCTCATGGTCTGAAAGCAGGGCTTGCTATATGGCAGGCAGATGGTGTCTCCATTGGAAATATCTCTTGCCATTCCCACGGAAAATTTTCAGAGCCATCCAAATTATAAGCCTTTGGGGGGGAAAAAACCCTCCGTGGTTTTCACGTACTTGAATGTGTCAGATTCTACTTGCACCAGGCAGGACACGTTTATAGATGGATAAAGGTAGAAAGAGAGAGGGGAGTTAGTCAAGGGGCCTGGGCTGAGGTGACTTCAGTGATGGCAGCGGGAGCCAGAGATGTTGAGTGAGAGCAGGGACAAGGTACAGGGTGATGGAGAGAGGAGGAGGAGGAGGAAGAGAAGCACTGCTTGCTGCAGAGAGACCTCCAGAGCACCACAGCCCTTTTACGGGGTGCCTGTGAACTCTCTCAGCACCATGATCTGTAGCTTTCGGATTGGTTTGTAGCTTTTTGGATTTGGTTTGTATGGACAATCTTTTCTGGGCCTGTGCATAAACCTGAAGAAAGCAGCGTTAGTCTTACGGAGTGGCTGACTGTATAGGCATAACAACACCACCTGATTGGATCACTTTTTTCCCAGTGACCGCCCAGTGATGCTAAACACACAGGGCAGATGGTGTTAAATTAGTGATGAGTTATTCAGTAGAGGGTCTGTACTTGATTTAGTGACTTGCATTCAGATTTTCCTTTGGAATCAGAACGTGGAGTTTGCTTAATGTTGAGATGTTCCATTGGTCTGCTTTTCACAGGATGCTGTGATGTGTGATACACAGGGATGTGTATCCCTGCTTGGTGGGTAATGAACTATAGTTTAAAAAAAAATCTCCATTAATATTAGGTAGCTAGCTTTAATAATTAAACATTTGACCTGACCTGTTTAAAATACATAGCCTTATTTAGCACTTAATGCATTTGTGGTATATCTCTTAGACCGTCAGCTGCGAGTTCCCAGCAGTTCTGCAGCTCAGCTTCACAGGAGACCTCAGGTTGTACTCTCTGGTGACAAGGACCAGAATCAATAGCTGCCTCTGAAAACTTGGCTTAAGCAGTTTTTCTTGCGTTGCAGGCAGTTCTTTTGCAGCATTCATGAGATGGCACCTGATTGTTCACTGCAGCAACGAGATGCTTAAGCAGCAAGGACAGTTCTTTCTCTTTCTTGAAGGGTTGTTTATCTTTTGTAGACTACATACCTGTCAGCTGTGAAACTGGCCTTGTGGATAGCCCGTGGTGTCACGTGGCTCTGGTTCTTTTTAGAGGTGGATCTAGCCTGAAGACTAAATGAGACATTAGTCCCATGGGGGGAAAAAATACCATATTATCATGTAACTAAGGGCTGTCATAATGCGTACGTATGGGGAGGCTAAGTTAGAATTGCAGGAGAAGCCTAAAAGTCCTACAGTGTTTGCACTGAGTTTGCAAACTTAGTATTCTTTGGCCTAGTTTGTTCTGAGTAATCATATTGAGTACTGTCTTCTGTTGGTTTTACATTTGCACTTGCTTAATTACAGGGTTAAATTAATTTAACATTTATGTGACTTTTTCTTAGGTGTTCTAGAATTCCATTTGAAACCAGGGTGCAGCTTATTTTAAAATGAGTTGTCTGGTTGAAAGATTCAAAACTGATGCAAAATCTATTCTAGCAGGGGGTGCATTGTTTGATTTTTGTTTTTGAAATTGTCCTGCTGACTCAGGGTGCCCGAGGCCGGCAGGGACCTCGGGAGGTCATCTGGTCCAATCCCCTTGCTCAAGCTGGTCCACCTGGACCTAGTTGTCCAGCATTGTGTTCAGAAGCTTTTGAACATCTCCAAAGATGGAGAGACTGCCACCTCTGTGAGCAGCCTGTGCCAGTGCTCAGTCACTCTCCCAGTAGAGGAGTTTTTCCTGCTGTTCAAACAGGCCTGCTCGTGTTTCAGTTTGTGCCCATTGCTTCTGGTCCTGTCACTGGACCACCACTGAGAAGAGCCTGGCTCTGTCCTCTCTGCACACCCCTTCAGATATTTATGTACATTGCTGAGACCCCCTGAGCCTCCTCTCCTCCAGACTGAAGAGCCCCAGCTTTTTCAGCCTCTGCTCATAGGAGAGATGTTCCCGTCCCTTTCATAATTTTTGTGTGCCTTTGCTGAACATTCTCCAGTAGCTCCATGTTTCTTGTACTAGGGGAGCCCATCCCTGGACCCCGTCCCTGGAGATATTCAAGGTGAGGTTGGACAAGGCTCTGAGCAGCCTGGTCTAGCTGAAGGTATCCCTGCTCACTGCAGGGGGGCTGGACTAGATGACCTTTGGAGGTCCCTTCCAGCCCGAGCCATTCTGTGATTCCAATATTCCAGGTGTGGTCTCACCAAGGCTGTGTGAGCCCTGGTAAATTATAGACCAAATGCAGCTTTGATAATTTCAGATGGAGACTGAATGTCTTCTTAATGCAGCAGGTGATCAAATGGTGTCTTAATTTTATAATGTGGAGCACCTTTCATAATGTCACTGTTCCGTGGAGTTCATGTCAAAAGTGCTGGATGGTGCTTGCACTGCATTTGCAGTGGCAGGAGATCCTCTTGTTCCTTTGTCTGTCACCTGGTGAATTGTCCTTTTTATGGAAGGGAGCCGAAAATCAATGTGGTGGGATGAGCTGGATGATCAACTTATGGAAAGGTTCAAGTATTTCTCTCCTGTGATACCTGAAACTCTTCAGGGCTTTGTTAAAAGCCTACCCGTGCCTGTGTTTCACAGCATCAGTACCTAGGCCACCAGCAGTGAGCTAGTGCTGTGAATTTTAGTAGCACCCAAGGTAAATTTCCATGTGAGATGGGCAGCCTACAAGTGCTTGTACATGGTGCCTCTTTAGGACGGAAAAAATACAGCAAAGAGCCTCTGTGTAGCTGCAGGAGGATGAATGAGGTGGCCACTGAAAAGCAGATGTTTGAGTACCCTGAGATCTTGAAGCAAGTGCGTGGTGTGTGACCTACGGTTCAGCATCTGGTTCTGTTGTGTGTGTGTTCTTAAATCTTCATTTGAAGTGCTTGACTCTGAAGAATGGAAGGGTTTTGCATATTGTATGCAAAAATAAGTATGGGAGTGCTCTGGTCCAGGCGCCTGTCTTTGCAGAAGTGCAAAAACCTCCATGTTAATGCTTCATTTTACAACTCGAAAGGGACTTGGAATTAAAGATGACTGTAGGTGCACACTGCTGGATGGAAAGCAAGCTTCTACTCTTGACAGACGCCACACACTGAATAGAACGGAATTGCTGATGCTGGCCCGAAAATGTTCTGATATATTCCACTTAATTGGAAGTGCTGTTTTTAGGATAATTATTTTATTGCCTTGCCCTGTACAGCCCTTTAGCCTAATGGTAGTCTGTGACCGGTGCTTATTAGACGGGCTTTTTGGTGTTGCTGGCAGATGTCACTCAAGTCTGCTTTGGAGATAGGGAGGGATTAAGGCTGGCAGGGTGTTTGGAGGGTGCATGAAGCAATGTCTGTCTGCTTGCAAGCCGCAGCAGGTTGTGACAAGTAACTTCCATTGTGGAGCTGAACAATCTGCTTTCACCTTGCAGCCTTTCAGTGTACTTGGATGCTTGTCTCTGATTTACCGAGTACCACGATTCATGTCCATACTGTTTTGAGATTTATCAGAACAAGCAGCATTTGAGGATCCTCTGCCCTTTTCTATTACACCACTTTTAATTTGCCAAGGTCAAATAGACTGTGGATAGTCATTTCTTCAGAGATGCATGTAGTCATATAAACCCTCAACAATATTTGTAATGCTTGCAAACTGGCTGAATATGCTGCTAGAAGTTTGAAATAGCCTGCAGGCCACCAGGAGTGATGCCACAAGAGGCAGCTTCTAGCCTGGGTTAGGCTTGCTTTGAAATAATTTATTCTGTGTGACTGCCATTAAGAGGGAAGTCCAGTAAATACTTAAGTCTCTGTGTGTATTGATCTACTTGGCTTTGGGTGGTTGATTTCTGGGTATTCAGTCTGAGTCCTACCCAGAGAAAGCGATTTGCTTCTGCAGACTGGCTGTTGAGGAGGGACTGCGTGGGCAGGGGGTGGCTTGCCTTGCTCGGGTGGCTCTCCGTCTTCACTCAGCCCTGGAAGGAAGCAGCCATTTCAGCTCCCAAAAGGCAGTTAGTGATAAATGTTTGTGGCTCTTGTAACATTTGTGTGTCAAGGACTTGGAGGAAATTTGACCTCTGAGACTGAAGGCTAGCCCGATGGGGGTGGGGAGGGGGGAAATCGCAAAGCTGTATTCCTCACTGCTGTGATTTTACACTTGGGTTCTGCTTGGCAGCATCTTACTTATCACTGTTGGATGTCGACCTCTTTGAATACAGGCTCTTTCTCCCTCCAGTGTATGGATGGAGGGACCAAGAGAGAGGAAACTGAAGCAAAGAGCTCCCTATGTGCATGAGAAAAGTCAGCAAGATGGGCCTATGCTATTGGGAGGAAGGCAGGGACTGAAATTGCTCCTAAACACCAGTGGGGCAGAGGGAAATACAAGAGATAAGGGACGTGCTCACAGGCATGAAAAATCCCACGGTGGCATTTTCCTGAGAGCCGGAGCTGTACTGTACACTCTGGTGTGTGGGTACTTTAAAAGATGACATGTTTGGGGAGATCTTTTGTTTTTCTCCTTCCCTTCTGCTCTTCAGACTTGTGTTTGGATACGGGAAGAGCTGAATTAGTGAGACAAACTCCAAAAGTGTCTTGGTTCACAGTTGTTCTGAGCTCAAGTGAAATAGTATTGCTTGATGATTGTTTCCTATCTGAAACTACCCAGACTGGAATATCACTGGGAGTCCTACTTTTCTTGCAGAGGAAAGGTCTTTAGTGGGAGGCTGGTCCTCTGGTAACGTAGTGCGCAGTATGAAAATCGTACTTGAGTTCCTAACTGTGAAAGCAGGGAGTGTGTAAAGGGTGAGGTACATTTAATAAGTTGTGCCTGATGAATTGATTTTTTTTTTTTCTTCTTTCCCTTCCCTCCCACCTTTGCCTGAATAGCAGCAGCACCAGCAGCTCCCATGGAAGAATGAATGCTAACACTCTCTGAAAATGCCTTGTGGTGGGACAAAGGGTGCAATGGTAGAGGCTTCAAAAGCATTATTTCTCTTCCATCTCTGCTTTTGTCCTTCTTTCAAGCGGATAACTCACGTATTTGCATTGACTGCTCTGGAGATCTGGGAGCAGAAGCAACAGCATGAAACTAATGTGATGCTTTAGAATTCCACTGCCGCTTACTGGGTGTTGAATAGATGTAATTAAATTAACCAGTATATTGATTTCACCATGCTGCTTGGGAAAGATAAGAGCAGTAATGTAAGTGTTTGAATTGCTGCTTAGTAGGCTTGAAAAGCTGTAGCCGCTCGGAATACGTAATGCCCGTAGTCCCAGTGAAGCTGAGCAGGTTGATAAACTAAAAATGGTTATCCTCTCTGAACTGTTTTAGCCTTTATGAAGTCAGCTGATGGTCTTGTAGAGTAGTTCCTAATAGAAAAAAAAACAAACAAAAAACTATGGTCTGTGGCTTTCCTGAGTGCAGAGATTGTCACAGAAGCTAATAGACCTGTTTTAGTTCCTCTGGAGGTTGGGTTTGCATTAAACATTGTGATGGGAATCTTCCAGAGCGTCTCAGCACAGATGAAGGATGTCTTAGCCACTCATCAGTCCCGCCCATCACAGAACTAGAAGCGTGAGTTTTGAGATCGAGAGGTCTGATGCATTGAGAGAGGGGTGTATGTGGGGGGCAGGTTAAATGTTTAGTTTTAATTTGTACTCAGTTGGGTATTTGTTACTGAACTGGTCATGGCCATTGGGAGGGGCACCATTCTGGAGGTGACTTACACCACTGTACCTTAGAGTCTTACCTGCAGGGATAACTGCATCAACATATGGGTGCATTACTGTAACAGCAACAACAAAAATATTCTGTGGGTAGGTGACACTAAAATACTGCAAGTGCTCTTTATTCATGAATCCGAGTGACATCTGACATACCTTTGTTAGGTGATTGAGTTTTGGCTGAGAAGATTACAGCAGTTAGTTCAAAAGTCTGTGGTATTTGTAAGCATTTGATCTGAAATTGCTTTATTTTGATGTGTGTGCTCCTGTGCTACTACAGTTCATGTGGATGGAACCTTTCTTTTCATTTTCCATTCTCAGTGTTTACTTTAATTCCAATTCAAAAGGAGCAGCAAACTTCATGCTGCAATGATTGAGACATTTGTCATTACTGCTAAGTTAATTTTTTTTATAAAGATATCTAATTATTCTGTGTGCTAAGAATAAAGTTGTTTCATTTGCTCATTAAAGTTAGCTTTATTTTATTTTTTTTTATATTATAGAGTTCCCTTTCAGTTGTTTCCAACTCTGCGCCATGCCCCTTCTCATCGTTCCATTTCCCCTTGCCCACTGTGTAGGTCATGGGAATCAATTTTCCTCTGCCTTAAAGTATTTGTCTTGTCCATCTCTGCATCTTTCCTTTGGAATCAGCCCTGCAGGTAACTCAGATGCACTGTTCTGGCTATTAATAGCAGTGACTGCTGCTTTTGGTGGCAGCTTTGTTAGGTTTTTTAAGTTTCAAATGGACAAATTTCATTTAGGTGGTCTTCTCGGAAGCAGAGTTTACTTGTATTCTGCTCTGAGGTAAGATGTGTTGTTGGTTTATTGTTTTTCCCCCTTAAGAGGAGTGTCATCTTCTAGCCATTTTCACAGTATTCTTTATATCCTACCTATCAGAAAAAATGAGGCTCTTTCTGTAAGTGGAGGAGAGAAGAATAAGCAGTCAGGCTGTTGAAATGTAGTTGTTGCTGCTGTTGAGAGTCAAACAAAAGGGTAAGCAGTTGGGTTTTAGGAACAATGAATGTCTTTTTAATATGGATTGAGTTAAATATTGCAAAGTTCCTTCTGCTTGCACTTAAGCAAGTGCTGTCTTCTGGGAGAAGCTTCTTCCTGTAGCAGGGAAGTCTGCTCTGTGACTTTCAGGAAGAGCTTTCAGTGAGAAAAATCCTGTTGGCTCATGGTGTTGAACTTGCAAATTTTATTTAACAACATCAATAAGGTGAATTGTGGGTGATGTGTCAGTGAAGATTCAAAAGAATTTAATGAGATCTCTCAGCTAAGAGTTTTTTTCCTTGTTTGCTAGATGTTAGGAAGCTTCCTGTTAAGATTTCCTCCTAGGGAGTCTTGGTTTTCAAGGATGCACACGTAACTTCAAGGCAATGATGAGTATTTCCTCAAACTGAATGGCTTGCATATTGTATTCCATCTCTAGCTTGTGAGAAGTTAACTCTGTGGAGGTGAGAAAGCCATTTGTGTCAATAAGCACAGTCCATATGCTCTCTGTCACTGCTGGATAGAGTTAGGTGAGCTTGCAAAGCAGCTGTGCTGTTTGCAGCGGAGCATCAATTTCTGGAGCCTTGCCAATGAGCGTGTAGGTTGACAAGCTGTGTTAGAGCCATCCCACAAAGAGTTTGCATGTTTCATTATGGCTTTGCTGATGTGTCTAGCTGTGATTTTTATTTCTAATCTCTTTTCCATGATGCTGTGGGTTGTTTGCTTTTTGGTGGTGTTTCTTTTTTTTTCTTCCCCCAAGATCTATGTAAGATGCTTCTTTCTAGCACAGCATAGGGTGGAGGTTAGAAAAGTGGGTTGGAGAGCTCTAGTGAAAGAAATGCATGTAGACAATGAACTTCTTGTAAAGGTAGGAAGTTGCTCCCCAAAATAGCGGATTCTTTTTGTCTGGTGGTTTTCCTGTGTTGGGTGGGTGATGAGTGGAAGGACTAGTCAGAGAAAAAGTGTTTCTAGGCATAAGGTAGAAAATGTGTTAGTGAGTATTGGTAGCTTTGTGCCTGCTGATTTGTCTTGCAAGCTTGACACTGAACAGCATCCTTTGTTCTCTGGCACCTGTGTTATGACAATTAAAAGCTGTTTCTTCATCGTCACCATGTTACTTAAGATTTCACTTTATTTCCCTGTGATATTTTTCATCAGTCATCTTTTCCAGAGACTCCTGGCCTGTGAGACGCTTGTATTTCAGCCCAAATTCCTGACGTGTAGCTGTAACTGGCAGACTGTACTGTTGTGGAAAACTGAAGTAAAAATGCAAGAGTAGCCTAAAATCTGTTACTTTTATTAAAGGAATGTTTGCTTTCATTGTTGTATATACTGGCCATGTAAAAATAGGATATAAAAAGTTTTTTATGTGTGTGTTTATATTCAGATGCTTACGGTATTACATTTCCAATAGTTTGCTATTTTCTAAATGAAATTGATCCATGTGGATCAGTTTATTTTTGAGTTTTCCTTTTTTTTTTTTTTTAGACTCCCAGATGTAGTTTCAGCCCTGTGTAATCTGATTGTTGAAGTGAACTAATTAAATACAATAAAACTGAGAGATCTTGCTCTGGGAAAGTGCTTTCTCTACCCTGGGCCGGGGGAAAGTTTCAGTAGTCAGATGATTTTTAATTCTTCAGCCATGTTACTTTGTGCTTAGGCTGATGGTAGGAAAAGAGCAGAATTTTTCCAGTGCACATTTGCAGAACCTTTTGAAAAAAAGTGGAAAGCTTAAGATTTGAAGTGTTTTCGACTTAGGGCGTGCTTTTAATGAGAGGAAATGGGAGTATCCTGTGTGTTTACAGGACAGGCTTGGGAAGTGGATGCTGGTGCAGGGATGTTGAGGCTTGAGGTTCATACTCTTTCATATGGATGCTCGCCCTGGAGTGGAAGCTTCCGGTCTGTTCAGAGGGCTAACCCAGGAGTGGAGGCATCCTTCTCTGGTGTATGCAAACCTCTGAACAAATAGAGTATTTATACAAGGATAACAACTTGTTGAACTGTGTGACTATTTCAGTGGCTGAGTCAGGAACAGGAGTGGCTTGCTGTGTGAGAGCTGTGGTGCTTTGACGTTGCAGTGCTGACATTTCTCAGCTTATGAAGAAACTCTTACAAATAACAGACTAGTGTCTTAATAAGGAAACAGGTGCCAATTTCAGTCATTACACAGACAGGAATCTACCAGAGAGCTGGGGAGGCAACTGGGAGCGCCAATTAGGTCAGCTCTCATTACCAGATTGCTCTTAATGAAATACTACTTTTTGCAATATGAATGTTAGCCCTAGTCCAATAGCAATCTCATCTAACTCTCATATTGCACGTTCACTTTCCATCTCTTGATTTTAGGCAAAATCTGCCAGAATTATGTTAGGATGAAAGTGATGAAGTATAGCCCCAGGTAACAGACTCCTAAACACTGTCATCATCTTTAAGAAGAATGTGTTATTACTAGTCTACGTTGTAGGATAGATTTGCTTCATAAGAATAAAATCTTTTTATTTCCCAGGCGAGTTTCTTTTGTATATTTTTGTTTAAAAAGGAAAGAAAAAGGGTGTGTGTATATGTGTGTTGGAAATTGGAGCTAGACTGCATTTGCACAAGGACATTTGAAAAGAATTGTGTTGTTAGGCTGCTGGACTGACATGATCCTATTTTGTTGCAAACATAAGAGCTGCCCAGCATCTCTTGCATTTGGGAATGAAAACTGGCCTCTCCCTTGTTGAGCTTCTTCAGATGCATTGTTATGTTAAACAGTGTGAAGAATGACACTTTTTCTGTGGTGCTGCTTAAATTTACCTTTTTGTTTGTGTTCAAATTTAATTTATTCATTCAAGTTTGTACCCAAGGGTGGGAGGTACAAAGATGAGAAAGTTAATAATGAAATTTAGGGATTGGTTCGGTAAAAAGGTGGTGTTTCTGCCTTGAAATCAAAGCAAAGCATTGGTGTTGCTGTTTTCATGTGGTTTGGTATAGGTTAGTCAAGTCCAAGTACTGAGAAGCTAGATCCTTTAGTGTTGTGCATTGTCTGCACATGGGCTTGTTTAAGGAAACTTGTCAAAGCAAAACTGCAGCTGACATTTTAAAACTCTTCATTGCTGATCACCAATATACTGCTTAAACCAATAGAAGCATTTCTGAAAAGCTTATTTTTGTCCTCTGCAGTTTTTGCAACCTAACAAGTTTTGTATTCCTTTGTAAGGTTCTCTGCTCCTTTACATTTTACTGTTTTGTCTACAAGATGATTATTGAAGAACTGCCTGTTTTCTCTAGCTGTTTGTAATGCATCTGTTTTTCTTCTAGAGTGACATGTTTGCTCCTTTTATCATTCCATATAGGACATAAAACATTATACACCATTTGGGGTTTGTTCCAGGATGCTGGTGTGTTTGCCCTACTTAAAGTACGGGGTGGCAGAAGTGTCAAGTTCCTCCTAAAGTGTTGAACATCTTGAAGAATTACATGTTAAACTGTCATGGTAATAGAACCTGAAGTGTTTTCTGCAAACTCCTTAACCATTTCTAATGTCTACTCCAGAGAGCTAATAATAGCACTTAATCAGTCTGGAAATCTAAATAATGTGTACAAAAAAAAAAAAAAAAGTTGTGTAGATAAGGAGGAACAAAATATCTGATGGAACAGAGGTAGCTCACAGCCAGAACTCAGTGACCATAGCTGAACCTGTTTGACAGTGACCACAGCTGAATCTGTTTGGCATTTCATAGAGGCTGATCACTGTCATCTTGATCGGAACTTGTGAGAATGTGATCTACCCAGTGTGTTTGCAGTGGTATCCTCTGCCTTCATCCGCCCAGGGCTGTTGAGGCTTGGCAGGCTGTGACAAGGTTTTTCTTGATGAGAATTTAACCTGTGCAACCCATGAGGTGTTGAGAAAAGGGTGCCTTACCTTGGCTAAAGTCCACTCATTGTAGAAGCCTGGAGTCCACCCTCCGTGGAGCTCTTGAGCACGCACCATGCTGCGGTGCTGCCTGGGGGATTTCTGGGGATATAGAGAAATTTTCCTCTAAGCAGAAGACTGAGGAAATGGAGGAAGCGGAGGAATGCGGTGCATGGAGCAATGTCAGCCTGCGTCAAGAGTACTCGGGTAATGCAGCTGAGCAGTGAGTTACAGCTCTGGCTTTCACCGCTGTTCGCTGCAGTGCCCGGTGTGATTACTAACCTCTACCTATCTTTCCAGTGCCCTCCCTTACATCTGGCATGTGGGGCAGCTCCCAGAATCACTGGTGCTTGGCACCTGGGCTCTGGGTGTCTGGCAGAACACACCTTCCTGTCTGGCTGCCTGCCCAGGGCACGGCCAAGGTGCTTTTTTTTGACTGGCAGGTTCAACTGCAATTGGTTGTGTGTTTTGCTGGCCTGACTGAGATAAATTATGTAGACAAAGTGTTTCAGGAATTCAGGACTGAGGGGGAAGGCAGCGAGGGGATGAAAAATTAGGGATGGAAGAATGACCTAGAAGCAAAACTGTACTGTGGTGGTTTGGAGGTAGGTGGATAGGAGCGTGCTTGTCTGTTGTGGACACAGGTTCTTAGCTGTGCCTGGCAAATTGAATTTTGTCTGTAGTTCAATGATGGGAAAAGGTGTGCTGTAGAGGAAATGTTTTAACTGTTGATAAACTTAAAAGGGAAAAAATACCATACAGCACTGACACACTGACATTTGCCAAGTGCATATCTGTCAGTTTCCAGCCCTTGAGAAATTAATTGAAGAAAATCTAGTGAGAGGCTGTTGAAAGATACTGACTATTAGTTTAGGAAATGTGATCCACAAACACTAGAAGCCCAGAGGATCTACTGATGAAGTGTCACTGTATATTTACTTAGGTTTTATATTCTTTCCTAGGTGTTTTCTGAAGACCCCTGATAGAAACAGGGTACTAAGCCAGGCCTTTTTTTTTTTCCTGCCTTTTTTATGAGTTAAAACTACACTACAAAACTTCTTATGTTATTTTTATATGCCAGTCTTTTAGTTAGAGCATCATTTTTTTAAGCAATAAAATTTGACATTAATTCTTATGCTGCTCTTAGACATGCTTTTGAAATTCCTATAATTATCTTTGCCTGTTAGTACAGTATAGGCATTAAAACATTAGTGATCTATATAATCAAATTACTCAGTGTTTTACCACTACTAATGCCTAAAGATTGGATTAGTCTTTTGTATGGTAATTTGGTTTTGTACACCTTTAGATATTATTGCACATTAAAATATTTATGCCTCACAGCTTCAATTAGGATTGCCTTTTAATTTTATAAAGGCTGGTTTTTGTAACAGGCAACTTTATTGCTGTGTACTCATTTGATTTCTGTGACTAGCTTCTCTACAAAGTCTATATTAAATCAAGGATTATCACCTTGAAAATCTGATGATGCTACAGGTTCTGAAATGTTTTTGTGAAGCTCTAATTTCTGGTGTGACCATTTATCAGCGAGAGAAGGTTTTCTTTATTCCAAAAGTAGCTTCACTGCTCTTGTTTGGTTCACTTGCTAATCCTTTCGTCTTCCTCATTTAAAAAACTTCTACTTGGTTTGATTTGAATACTTTGTGTAGCAAGTTTACGCTCATAAAGCTTGTCATCTTCTTGATGGGGTCTAACGGCAAGTGTCTGATTGGTGGGAGCTCCTCTTCACTGTCCTGCCATGCTTTCTAAATCTTAGGTAGGTTTCATGTATAAACGTGTCCACATGTAAAAATCACCTGGGCAGGTTATTTTGGAAGTTTGCTGTTTCTTTTGTGTTTTCAAAGTTTAATTTTTGTTTCAGGGTGTGTGTGTGTGTGTGCGCTTCCCCCTCCTCCCTGTTTTACTGGTGGATATGCTTTTTTTTTTTTTTTTGCATTTGGTGGACTTGGCAGTGCTGGGTTAATGGTTAGACTCAATAATCTTAAACGTCTTTTCCAACCTAAACAGTTCTTTGATTTGCCACTTACTGTGTGGAGATATGGACAGATTGGAGCAGAAGGGTTTAACACCTTCTGTATACTATCTCAGGTTGATACATTCAGCATGTAAGGCATCACCAGCATCTTTTTCAGTTCAGGAGATGGTTTGAGAGCATTTCTCCCTGGGATTACTCTGTTCTGTTGATTCCTTTCATGCATTCAGTCTCTAGGCTTCTCTGCTTTGCCATCCACCAGTATGTATGATTTCGACTCTTGGGTTTTCTTTAAGTTTCAGGACATTAATGAGCCAGCAGGGACTAAAAGTGATTAACAAGAATGAAGAGGAATGTCTTGGCTGCATTTCTGTATCTAGTGAAAACAAGGTGGATTAAATCAAGTTCTGGAATAAGAAAACTCACATCACTTTGTACTTACCTGTGTCCAGTTTTTGAACTAAACGGGAGGAATTGGTTCTCTCAAGCTGATTCTTCTTTTCTGTAAATGCAGCTTGTCTGCATAGTTCAATAGTTATCTTTGATTATTTTTTTTCTTTCTTTTTTTAAAAAAGCCCAAACCTTCATGATTCCCTAGATTCTTGGAATAACTTCAGGATGCCTTAAATGCTGTCGTCTTGAAGTCTCAGCCTTTTCCATTTTCTTGACTTTTTAGCCATAATAAAAATAACTCCATTATTTATGTTTCCAACTGTACTGTCAATATTTTAATTGAACTTGGTTCCCTTTCTGTAGCTCATGCTTGGAGCGTGCACCTGTATCTGATTTGCCCAGTTCTCTTAGCTTGTCACTCCATTGCTGTGCTTGGATAGAGTTTAACTGGAGCAATGGAGGAGAAGCTATGTGAGACAAGACAAAATGGTACTGATTACAAATACAGTATGGTTTTGTCCTGGGGATGTGGAGCTGGGATTAATTGTACAGTTGCAGGGAAGAGGGTTAGCTTGTAATGCTTGTTTCACCATTAATTGCTAATGACACCCAGGGGGTGTAGGGTCCTGCCCTATATTCAGGGTGACCTTGAAATGTGTGCTGCAAAAGATTATGGCAGCTACAGTATTTTTAGTATCAGAGCATGTGTCTTATTTAGGAAAATGCACCTTAGTGCACCGTAATAAATTTTCTAGGTGTATTAAATGTTCAGAAAGCAAAGGATAGACACAGTAGCAGTATTTGGTGTACAAATGTCATTCCTTCCCTCGCTATGTACTTTGTGTTGTTCTAATTACCTTGAAATTAATTCCATAGTGCTTGTGTGTCTCAGGCTCAAGAAATTGGCTATTCCAGGAAGAATTGCCTGCAACTAGCTAGTTGATAATCAAAGAGTTTGTTGGTTTGTTTGAATGTACACAGTAAATATGTGCAAAACCGGACTCGATTCTCAGAAGCAGACAGGAGAGTCTACTGTGACTCTTTGGAGGATTGTATAAAAAGTTTTGTTTCCTTCCATTATGTTAGGCTGTGGCATCTCTCTGAAGTTGTTGCTTTGTAAGAATCTGAAGAACTTCTGTTAACGTTGACATGTATGATCCTTGATCTCCAAGCCTGCAATTGAACTCATGGCCTTCAGGAAGTATTTGCTTAAATGTTCCAATATAAATGGAACTGGTGCTACTGAGAGTTGTTTATTCCATCATGTTGCTGCTGGTCTTACTCTTGCCAATCTTACTCTTTTCTTTGTCATTACAGGCCTTAATGCAGAGTTATCTTATGTGAGGAATGATGTGATTAATCACTATGCCCTGTCCTTCAATCTTTTAATACCCAGTGAGACCAACAATCTTCACTTTAGCTGGCATGTTAAATCCAAGGTAAGTAGACATAACTTTTGTGTTTGAATACTTGATACATAATCTGTATTACCTAGTGAATATCCACTATTATAAATTTTAATTACATTTTCTTTGCAAAAATGAACATATGCTAGGTGTAAAAGAATTATTTATATGATTGCAGGCAGGAAGTTAAGATGATATGCTCCAAACTATTCCTTTCTTGTTTTAAAAAGGTTAAGTGCTTCTTTTGAAGTATTTTATGCTGCTTGCTTCTGGCAAGCTACATGTCACAAGTTGGCTCTGGACTCCCTTCCAGTGATGCACTGAATGCACAGAAGCAGCATCCATGAACTGTAGCCTCCAGAAATCAAACAGAGCAATTGTGTTTTAGAGATTTCTAGAAACATAAGTCTAAAGACAAGAAGAACCTATAAAAGTGGCATTTCAGTATGTTACTATCAAGCTGTAATTAATTGGAAGGGGATTTTTATTTCCCTTAATCACCATGGCTGGAGCATGCAGCAACAGCTGTCATAAAGATTGCGTATGCACTTACATTTTGAAGGATTTCCAGTCACTTAATTTACTTTTGTATATTAAATGACCTGTTTAGTCTCTGCCAAATATTAATTCTGTAGTTTTTGGTTTTTTTTAACTTGAGTGATGGTTATTCTTCTGTCCTTAGAGTAGGAAAGACTGCAGTAGGAACAGCAGTATTTAACAACTCCACCAGTAACATTTCTGAAGATTCTTTTTGCCAGTGTTTTTCTCTTTGAGGTTTAACTTCTTACAAGATTTGAATTTTGGCCTGTAGTGGTATTGGTTAGAGAGCAAGAGAGCCCTTCTACTTGGTACTGTATTCCACCTTCACGGGCACTTTAGTCACTTGCCATTGGAGTAGGACCTTGGAGGTATTCCCCTTGTCGCAGCTTCAGCCACAAGCATCAGTGTCCCTGCCCTGAATTTCCTTGGGCCTGTCTGAATTAGAACTAGGAATTTTTGAGCTTGTGTGGCTCTGCTTCCATTACCATGATTGCACCACTCAGCAGTGTCTGTGCTAACTTTGTAGGATGGGTGTAGTCCTGTTCATAGGAGCTCAGAAACTGGGTTATGTTTATACCCTTGTCATCTTGACTGAAAAATAAATTAACATAAATGCGTCCTATTATGTGTTAGAAGGAGGAAAAAAAGAAACTAATGGGGTAAACAAAGTCAAAACAAGTTTATTCAACTGAGTGTGGAGGGATAAGGGTGAATTTCCAGCTTCACAGGAGCTTAGTCACTATAGGTCCTGTATGTTTTTTGAATATTTGCAGAATCAATATATTTCCACTGCTTAAGTGAAAACAGAATCTTGACTATAGCTGAATAAAGTGTTTGTAAGCAATTTTGACCGTGTAGTTTATAAACTCACTAGAGGAGGGGGAATCTTTAAAATTCCTACAGTTTTAACAAACTGACTTTTGAACAAGTAAATTTAAAAGTATCATCGAATGATACTTTTGGTTGTTTTTTGTTTGGGTTTTTTTTGGTGGTGGTTTTTTGTTTTGTGGTTTTGGTTTTTTTTTAATAGAGTAATGTAAATTCTGCCTCAAATTTTTGAGAATTATTTCAAGAGTGGCTTCTGTTTTGGCTTTCTTAACTGTCACAGAAGTCTGATGTTTCGAGTTCATATTGAATAATCAAACTTTGAATTTGGGCACCTAAAATCACTAACATTCTTTGAAAATAAGATACAGTTTTTTCATTTTGAGAATCATGAAAAGGTATGTAGCATTTCCTTTTACTAATGCAGAGATTTCTTATATGTTTTCTGTCTCCCAACTGTTGTTACAGGTTGAGTATAAACTGGGATTTCAGGTGGATAATCCCATGGCTATGGCTATGCCCCAGGCCAACATTTCTCTACAAGGAGAAGTTCCTCGCACCCTTTCAGGTAAACTCCCCACTCCCCAAAATGCTCATCTAGTGCTGATCCTAATCATGGTTTCCAGTGGTACTTTGTGTTTTCCAAAAATGTATGTAGTGTTGTGCAAGAGCGTAATTTTTCTCTATTAAACATATGTTTACAGGCTTTCTGCAACAGTTATGACATTGCTGAAGGGTATTATAGATTGACACTATTAGTCTGACATTTCCCCCCTTGTTTAGTGGAGGATAGAGATTTTCCTGGAAAGGAAACAAGACCTTTTTTTTTTAATGTAAATGTATAGCCATAAGGCTCCCCTTTATGTATATGTATGCCCATAAGGTTCCCATTCTTTCAACAGTAATAGTTGACAATTGCATGTATTTTAAAATCCATGCTTTTTAATTAGATAGATTAGATAAATAGCCTGTAGAGATGATACTTCAAGATGTGTGGAACTGTTAATACATTTAAGTGTTTACGGTAGGTTTAAAACTGAGGAAACTATTTTGAATATATACTAGCCTCTCCATAGAATTTTATATTAGAAACAATAGCATTTGTTTCAGTAAATGTGTAGATCATCATACTTCATGCTTTTTTGAGTATGGTTCCTCAGTATCTTATGCTCTGTTAGATACTCAAGGGGCCATAAAGCATATATTGATGTTTTGGTTGTGTACCACTTCCCTGTGAAAGCAGGCACTGGGGACTTAGGCTTGATGTGTCTCTTCTGTTGGCATAAATACTACTGGTGTATAAGCTAGAAAGTAAATAATGTCATACTAGTTTAAGCATTGATTCGATTCAGATTTACAGAGACCAAAATATTTAAACTTAATGGTTGTGGAAAAAAACCCCAACCTTCACAGCATTTGAAAAAGCAAGGAGGAGAGCTGAGTTTTTTGGTCTTCTGTGATAATGCAGGTTTCTCTTGTGATGACACTTTTAACTCCAAAGCTAATGGGTTGCTAATGGTCATTCATCCACAAAGGCAATTTTAGTAACCTGTAAACTTTTAATATTGCTCACAAAGATTTTAAATAAGTCTATGCCCTTTAATCCTTCAATAGTTATCTGAAATTACAAGGCATGAAGACTAAAATAACATTTCTTAATTTTTAAGAACTTGCTATTACAAACATCATTTTAACAGCCCTTTACCATTTAAATGTTCTTTCACTATAATGAAAGAAATGCTTGAACTTAATTGTAATGTTTATTTGTTGTCTGCTTGCAGTGTTTCGTGTCGAACTCTCCTGCACTGGCAAACTTGACTCTGAGGTCACAATATTAATGCAGCTCAACTTGACAATAAATTCATCAAAAAACATCACAATTCTGAATTTCAAACGAAGGAAAATGTGCTACAAAAGTAAGATATTATATTTAAAATCTTAAAAAGCTTTTAGTGTTAAAATATAGTAGGAAAAAGGAGTGGGAAGGTATATGATCCAGGGCACGAGTAACAAACAGTTCCAGAGAGTGAATGTTGGAGGGAATAGGAAGCAACCCAGTAAAATTTTGCCTTTAAGAGACCAAATGGGACTTTTGGTAAAAGCAGAAACTGATGGATGAGCAAATTCCCCAAGCGCATTGACTGACTTTTTTACATATATAGTAAAAAAGCATTTTCTCTGTTGTGCTTTGAAGGAAAAAAATAGTTTCCTCAAAACTGCAGCGGTCTGAATACTAAAATTGTTCTGAGAATTACCAACAAAATCTGAGTTTATAAATTGTGATAAACTTAAAATTTGCTGTTTAGTGAAAGTAAACAGGTGTTAGTCTTTCAAACTTGGAACATAAAATATTCTTGGTAGGTAATGCAGACTTCAGAAATCCCAGATCAACTGTTCTGTTTGACTTGGAAATCTGCAAGCACAGTTTATTCTTGGACCAAAAAAACAACTAACAAACAAAAAAACACCCCCAAAACACCTCACCATCCCACCAGAGCATGTTCTGGGTGTACCTCCAGGGATGGTGACTCCACCACCTCGCTCACTACAACCTTCTTTCAGGTAGTTGTAGAGAGATACAAGATCTCCCCTGAGCCTACTCTTCTACTAACTAAACAATCCCAATTCCCTCAGCCTCTGTTCACAGGACTTGTTCTCCAGACCCTTCACCAGCTTCGTTGCCTTTCTCTGAACTTGCTGCAGCAGCTCAATGTCTGTCTTGTGGCGAGGGGCTCAGAATGGAACACAATACTCGAGCTGTGGCCTCACCAGTGCCAAGTACAGGGGTACGATCACTTCTGCTGGCCACGCTATTTCTGATGCAGGCCAGGATGCCCTTGGCCTTCTTGGCCACCTGGGCACACTGCTGGCTCATGTTCAGCCAGTCATCCACCAACACCCCCAGGTCCTTTTTTGCCAGGCAGCTTTCCAGTCACTCTTTCCCAAGCCTGTAGCAGTGCGTGGGGTTGTTGTGACTGAAATGCAGGACCTGGCACTTTGCCTTGTTAAACCTCATACCACTGGCCTTGGTCCATCAATCCAGCCTGTCCAGATCGCTCTGCAGAGCCTTCCTACCCTTGAGCAGACTGACACTCCCACCCAGTTTGGTGTCATCTGCAAGCTTACTGAAGAAGAACTCAATCCCCTCATCTAGCTAATTGGTAAAGATATTGAACAAAACCAGCCCCAAAACTGAGCCCTGGGGGACACCACAGGTGACTGGCCACCAACTAGATTTAACTCTGCTCGTTACAACTCTCTGGGCCGGCCAGCCAGTTTTTAACCCAGTAAAGAGTACACCTGTCTGCGCCATGAGCTGCCAGCTTCTCCATCAAGATGCTGTGGGAGATGGTGTCAAAAGTCCTTACTAAAGTCCAGGTAGACAATGTCCACAGCCTTTCCCTCATCCACTAGGAGGGTTACCTGGCCAGAGAAGGAGATCAGGTTGGTCAAGCAGGAACCTGCCTTTCCTGAACCCATTCTGACTGGGCCTGATCCCCTGGCTAGCCCACACTTGCCATGTGAGCATACCCAAGATGAACTTCTCCATAATCTGCCACGGTACCAAGGTCAGGCTGGCAAGTCTGTAGTTCCCCAGATCCTCCTTCTGGCCCATCTTGCAGATGGGCGTCACATTGACAAGACTCCAGCTGTCTTGGACCTCCCCTGTTAGCCAAGACTGTTGACAAATGATGGAGGGAGGCCTGGCAAGCTCCTCTGCCAGCACACTCAATACTCCAAGGCGCATCCCGTCCAGCCCCATGGGCTTGTGAATGTCCAGTTGGTGTAAAAGGTCATTAACTGCTTCCTCCTGGATTATGGGTGTGTGGGGGTGTGTGTGTGTTCTGCTCCCTGTCCTTATTTTGCAGCTCAGGAGGCTGAATACCCTGGGAGTAGCTGGTGGGACTGATAAAGATGGAGGCAAAGGCGGCATTAAGTATCTCAGCCTTTTGCACATCCTTGGTTGTAATGTTTCCCCCTGCATCCAGTAAAGGATGGAGATGTTCCCTGGCTCTCTTTTTATTGTTAATGTAGTTGTATAAACTTTTTTTGTTGCCCCTTGTGACAGTGGCTAGATTGAGCTGCAGACGGGCTTTTGCCATTCTGATGTTCTCTCTGCATGACCTAACAAGATCCCTGTACTCATCCTGAGTTGCTTGCCCCTTCTTCCAAAGAAGGTAAACTCTCCCTTTTTTCCCGAGTCCCAGCAAAAGCTCTGTCTTCAGCCAGTCAGGTCTCTTCCCCACCAGTTCATCTTGCAGCACATGGGGACAGCTGCTCCTGTGCTTTTAAGGTTTCCTTGAATATTGTCCAGCCTCCCTGGACCCCTTTGTCCTTCAGGAGTGTCTCCCAAGGGACTCTCAGAACCGGTGTCCTGAACAAGCCAAAATATTTTTAAAAGTTTTTTTAAAAAAACCCCAACAAACCACCAACAACAAAACAACAAAAACCACCCAAAAAAACCAAAACAAAGCACCAAAACAAACAAAAACCCCACAAACAAAACAACAACCAAACAAAAAATAATCCACAACACTCTCAGTTTTTTCTCTCTACCCTGGATTTCTTTTTCCCAAGTTTGTCAGGCTAGACTGGCTTACCAAGGAGTCTGAAGGGGCTGTGCTGGGGAGGAAGCAGCCCTGCCCAGCTGGGAGCAGGAAGGGGAATGTGCAGGTGGGACTGGGCCTTTGTAGCCATGGAAATCTGTTATATTGCCTCAGCTGCATGCGGATCTGAAGCCATCACAGCCTGCATTGCCTTGGTTTGCATCGCCTCTTGTAGTGACCAGACTCACAGTAAGCTTAAGGAAGCTTGATCCCTTTTCTAAAGGACTGCTTTCACATGTGTCACAAGTATTGTCCTTGTGCCTTTGCTCCATATTTCTGCGTATTTAAATAGGCATTACCTTTTTCATCCCTCAGTTTTAAAACACTCATGGTAGCATCAGCTGAGAAGGCACAGTGCCCATGGCTCCATCTCTAACTTCCTCCTGGGATCAGCAGCGTTAGACTAGACCCAGAATTTCTTCCGAGAGGTCAGAGTGATTCTTGATTGAACACTCAAGAAATTATTTGCTGTCCTGTAGTAACTGATTCTGTGACGTCTTTGTTGTTTAGTGTCTTGGCACACATTTTTATACTCTCTACCTCCTTTTTTTACTTTTTGCTGCTTTAGACTTTGTTGGACAAGCCAGATGGTTTTTTGAGGTAGATAGATTCAGTGGGTTCAAGCAAGGCCTGAGTGGACGTGTGTACCAGGGGTGAAATATACCTGACGCACATGTCTTAAAGAAATGTGATTTTTATTATACAGTGGTTAGGTATTTAAAATGGAAATCTAGAGATAACTGTAGTCCTTAAGTCAGCACACCTATTTGGAAAAGCAGATTTGTTTTCCCATAAATGAGGCAATTGACTTCCTGTGAAGGGCTCCAATAACAAATGTGTACCAAACTTAATGGGTTTGTTTCATTTATGTAGAGCTTGAACCAGAAGTGAAGTCTCCAACATCTGATAAAAACAGCAGCAAGGCTATCTGTAAGTAATTCTGAGTGAATACCTTAGTTTGGGTATAAAAAAATGAAAAACTTGTGATGTTCTTTCTGTTTTCACAGCTTTCTGCATGAAAACACTCCTTGGGTAGTCTGTGCTATACTCAGTATTTTAGTGGGATTTCTTTGTAATTCATTATTTTATCTGGGGATATATTCTAGTGAAGAGGGAAAAAACCTACTCCAAGTCTCCTAACAACTTTTTTTTTAAATCATGTCTTAGGATGTCTGGTTTCAGTACATGATTCTGGTTTATTTTGTTGACTTTAGGACTGGTCTGGTTTGCTCTCTTAACTTCTCAATATTGAATGAATAAAATTATGTAGTTTCCTTTACTCACTCCACATCTAGCTGAAAATACCATTGACTGTTCTGCTCAGCCTCTGTAGTACCCAAAATGTAAACATTTTTGGCAAGCAGTGGAGTGCATTGCTCAGTTTTCTCCTTACCATCCACTGTCTCTTCCAGGCCATCGTGTTCACCATGATGCATTATTTAAAATCGGAGATGGCTGGGGCTGCTGCCTATGGTACTTCCAATCCCTCTGCCCACATTGCTGTTTAGCACCAGCTAAGGGGCAGCACAGCAGGCAGCCCTTTGCTGCCAAGGTGCAACTGCAGAATTTTGCTGTGGAACTTGCCACAGTTAAGATTCTTTTGAGAAAGATGATTAACTGCTGTGTTAAGATTCAGGTCAGGGAGTTTCAATCCACCCGTCATACCCTAAAATCAGGAGAACGAGCTGAAGTTGTGTGCTCTGGCACATTGAGTCAGTGAATAAACACCTCTGTCACACTGCACCTTGGTCTCATTTTATTTGCTGTATCAGTGTGTGTCCTGGTGTGCAGGTGACTCCTGCTCTTCCAGACACAACTAGCAAGTCTGTGCCACTTGCTGTGTTGGGACTCCACTGAGCTGGAGGCCAGGTTTTCCTCCTGTGATGTGCGGGTTGCTATGGTCTACCTTGGCAGGCTGGCTCATGCTTCCTGCTCCTGCAGAGCTGCATGGCAGGGCACTGGGGACAGCAGCCCTGCAATCCTGACATGTCAGCCTGCTGGGACCTAATAAAGTGTCGTTTGTTCTGGGGTAGGTTTGAGATGTTTTGTTTGTTCTTGAAAAAGATTAAATGACTTTTCACCTTTTGTATTTCAGTTGATCCTGTAAACACAGCTCCCACCACTTCTACCCGTGTGTTTTATATCAGTGTAGGTGTGTGCTGTGCAGTTATATTTCTGGTGGCAATAATATTAGCTGTCTTGCATCTCCACAGCATGAAAAGGATAGAGTTGGATGACAGGTATGTGTTCAAGCTTTGCAAATTCATTTCTGGGACATGTTTGCTCATATTTATAGTTCTGGTCTCAAAGTGAGCACTCTGTACTAGCTTGCTGTAGCAATTACTACCTTGTAGGACTGTGGTAAGTGCTAAGCTGCAGAAAGGCAGTAGTGGCAGGTGCTCAGCTGTTTATGGGGTGGGAGGGGTTGTGGCTGAATAGCTTTTGCCAGAATAGTTGTGCAGAGGACACAATGGGGAAATTTGGACAGAATCAGATTTATGGGGATTGTCAGGATTGAAGGATCGTTTGATAGATACCTGGGCACACTGAAAATACTTGGGTTTTACTGACTTCTGCAGGAGATTGAATTTCAGTTTTCTCTGTTTTGATTGATTTACCAGTTTTCACTTTGGCCTTAGGGTAAACCTGGGGATTACAGCTCTTTGGTTCTAAAGCTGAAAATGTGTCTCTCCCAGATGTATTCTCCATCCAGATAAAACCCCCAGAAATTGGCACATGCGTGCGAAAAGGGCTTGTAATGTGAACCCAAGGGCAATACAGTCAGCTGAGTGGGGATTAAACACTGAGGTGGAAGGGAGGCAGAAAAAGCAGGTGGACTAAGCTCTGCTGAGGTTGTGTGAACAAACTGCATCAGATGCAACTGTTCAGAAGCAGACAATTTTGAAACTGAATACTTCGGAAAACAGTTGGGCCCGTGGGTGGTCACCCCTGTTGAAAGGATATCTTGAACTCTTGCTGTTCCTGCCAGCAGGCTCTCAGAGTAGCTCTGTCTTTTCATCTTCTCTATCCAGTCATCTGTTTCTTTCTGGTTTTCTTTCTGCCTTTTACTCCTCTGGTGTAACCACTTGGTTTTGGGAAGATGTCAGTGTAGTAAGTAGTAATGGTTTCTCAAGGCCTGATTATCTAACCAAATGACTTGTCAGTTTTCCTCAATTCACTTATGCCTAATTGTCTACTGAGGGTTTTTAATCAATAGAAGGTGTTACAGGATGTGCAGCTTGCTTTAATTCTGAAAGGAAAAGCATTACATTTATAGAGTGTGAATAATGGAATCTACCAGTTTTTGAGAGACTGTCTCAGCCTAGCAGTGTGATCAAATGTCCTTTCATCTACTCCTTTGCACTTGATTTCTGTGGAGATAGGAGCAAATAAAAATCATGTAATGTTAATACTCGGTGGTCTGCAGGTAATAAAGTATTTACTCTAAATCAGTGTATGGCCTTCTGATAATTTCTGTCAAGTTTGTGCAGATAGTGGGATTTAGTTCTTCAGAAAGCCATGTGATGTCTTGCTTTTTAAGCCCAAAAGTGCCTGACCTGACCAAGCCTTGGATGGGCTCCTGGGTAAAGAGCTGTGATCAACTAATATTGTAGCAAAGGTATAGCACAGGCAAAAGCTGCCTGAAAATCAAGCTCTGTGCAGTTTTGATTTCAAAATGGGGGAAGTACACGAGCCAGCAGAGACTTCAAGGTGATGTTTTAGTGCTTGGTAGAGAAACTGATTCAGCATTGTAAGTCAGCCTCAATGTTATGCACTAGCATTACCTATGATCAGTGACTGCTTGATGTAGCAACTAGTCAAGGAACTTGCAAGAGAAGAGAAACAACTTTTGATTTGGTTTTGAATTATGAGCTCAACAGGTTGCTGTAAGGGCAATCTGAAATGAAGATGATAATGGCATTAGGGTTAGCAACTTCCCAGGAGCAGCAGAGGCTGAAGAACTCGCTGCTGCTGTTCTTAATTTCAAAAACCATAACTAAATAAAAAATGAGGAAGGCTGTTAAATAGAAGCTAAAGCCAGGCAGCTGAGTTTACAGGCTGCACATGGTCTATTTAAGAACTTAGTATTCAAAGCGCAGAGTAAATGCTTGCATACCTCCTATCAAAGGCACTTGAAAAAGTGCCAAAGAAAGTTGGCATGGCTTAACAGCAGGATAATGGAGGTTATTAAAAGCAAGAAGGCATCGTTCAAAAAGCTGACATATTATGCAAGTGAAAAAAAATCAGAAAACTCATAAACATGAGCAAGTTAAACCTAAAAAGCAGAATACAGCCAACTTGTAACAGGCATTTAAAAAAAATTCCTTTTCAAACTTGCCTGCAGCAAGAAGCCATCCAAAGAAATGTGTAGGGCTAGTAGGTGATCAAGTTACAAAAAAAGTTTCCAGCTGTAGCAAGAAAATGAAATGCAAGTTCTGCATCGATGCTTAATGCAGTAACCACGCCAGGACACTTCTTTCTGGGGAACTCACTGGACAGTGGGTCATACTGAAACAGCTTGTAGTGCAAACAGTTATAATAAGCTGTAATAAATTGCCAGCACCACAGGATATTAATTCAAAAACTGTAAAGGAAGTTCAAGTGGAGTAGCTAGACCACCAGTTGTGCCTTTTAACCTCGTACTAAAAGCTGTGCTGGAAGCCTACACCTGGACGACGGTGAATGTGGGAATAACTTCAAGGTATTTGGAGAGCTTGAGGTCAGCTACAAATAAGTGAGCCTGTTGTTTGCATCGTGAGAATTAGTAGATTTTTGTAGTAAAGAAAAATTTCAGCAGGTGCATCTGTGATTATGCTGTAATAGGGAAGAGTTGACTTGGCTTTCTTTTTTCTTTTTTTTTTTTTTTTTTTTTTTTTTTTTTTTTTTTTTGTTTTTGGCTCTTTTTTTGTTAATATTATTATTAATATTTTATGA
>WUAM01000359.1:38826646-38858782 GCA_024336885.1 Actenoides hombroni | reverse complement strand
GATGATGCCTGAGGGACTAGGGATTTTTTTTTTCTTTTTTTTTTTTTTTTTTTTTTTTTTTTTTTTTTTTTTTTTTAAAGGAAGTCTTTCTTCAAAGCTAACAGTGCTTCTGGAGGGCATCACCAAGCATGTCTAAAAATCCTGCATGGATGGCTAGCACTGCTTGGTCAGTCCTCAGCAGCAGCCCAAGAAGCAAATGGAATGTTGATTATTTATGAAGGCAGAGGTTTATGCTCAAAACTAATCTCTTTGATCTCCTGATGCAGTCAGCTAAAGTGAAGGAAGCTTTTAAGTTTCAAAAAACTGGGGGGATGTTTGTGTGTGTTTGGGAGGGAGATCAGAAAAGCTCCTTCTGGCTCTGCCATCTGAGCTTGTAACAGATACTGCCTTTGCCTGCAGACTTTCTCACCTCTTCTGGCTTGGGCAGTCTGGTCTGTAAAAGAACTGAGATGGGTACAGAGCAGACAGCTGTTTGCAACAGTGAACTATGGAATACCTTTTCAGTATTTGCTCCAGCACTGGAGCTACAGGGCGGCATATAGAGCTAGAGCTGGCGTCACCAGAGCAAACAAGAGGAGGTCACTGGCTGAAAAAGCTGGCTAAGCTTTGCAGGGTGTTACATGTGCTTCTCTGTTTGGCTCAGGCTGCTGCTTTCAAACTGTGGTAATTGTCTTTAATTCTCAGTGAGGTGTTGGTATCATGAAACAAATGCATACAAGTCTTCCCTGGAATACAGTAGTTTTGTTGTATCTAGTATGACAGGGTGGTTATTGCAATAAATGTTTTGTCACCTTGGTTTTTCAGAAGTGGGGAAGTAGTATTGGAAAACAGCAAATTCTGTAAAACAAATAGGAGGAGGTCGTTCAGACTCAAAGGGCAGAAAACTACAAAGATTTTTGAGTTACCTGAAATACATTTTAATGAGAGACTTTAAAAATGCCATTCTTTCAAAGTCTAGCCTGGAAATCCTTCCAGTTTTAACTTTGATAAGTTAATTTTGAATGTATTACAGTGGCAAGCAGTCATGTCCATGTCCATTTTTGTTTTAAAACAGCATCAGTGACAGCAGTAGCTCACAAGGTTTATCCCAGCCTTCCACACAGACGACGCAGTACTTGCGAGCTGACACACCTAACAATGCGACACCAGTAACCAGTAAGTATTAATCTAATAACAGACCCTCCTGGACAAAGCTGGAGTATTTTGTGATGGGGTCACACTGATTTAGTATGAAGTAGAAGAGCATGAATAATTTCCTGGCTTTGTCAGTTTTCCGCTTGCGTTCACGTGCGTGGTTTTATCCAGCCAGGCCACAGTCAAGACTGGGGCCTGGGAGTCATCATATGAGCATGATACTGTGTTTCATCCAGTCTGTGAAGCAGCTGCTGGAAAGAAGCTGACTTAAGCAGTTCAAACAGAGGGTTGTATAGAACTGAAAGAGATAATGAGTGGAAGTACCCACCTAGCCCTAGGATCAGTTACTGAGTGGAGACCAAAGCAAGCAAGGACATCAGCATGTATTATTGACAGTACATTGTTCTTTTCATCTTATTGCTGCCATCTACAATGGAAATTAACAGAAAAAACTTTACAAGGGTGATATATTAATTATTTTATTATTTTTTAATTTTTTTTACAACTTTGCTTGAAAGAACATAAAATGGTTAAAAGCAGTGGTTTATATATTCTGTGGTAGTCTGATCTGGTAACTGACACCAGCTATATTCTGTGTTAATTCTGTAATTACTGAAGATGTTTATTATCTGTGGAATGTTTACTTCTCCAGTTGTTGTCTGTCATCTCCAGTGGAGGGATATCCCATATAGCATCACTCCAGGGAAGGAACTGTTCAGACTGCAGGGAAGCTTGGTGGTGTAGGTACACACTTGGTGTGCGGTTCCTTGGCAGGTCAGTCTCATTAGCCTGACCCTGAGCTGTCCCTCCCCGTGTGCTGGCACTTATGCTGTTAGGCTGCTAGACAGTTCAGGTTGCTGAGCCAGCTAAAAACTGACTTCTGTAGAGTGGGGGGTTTTTGTTTGGCTCGGCTCTCTGAACTGGCTTGTAGCTGAGCTATACGAGCAGCACAGTTAGTGCTTAGAGGGACAAGTCTATGTGACTGAGCATTAGAAGAAGGCAGGACTTAGCCCAAACTCCTTTGGCTTAGGCTGCTGCTGGAGAGCCTGCTTTCAAAGAGTTTATACTACAAAGTGAGAAAAATGAGGGGCCATGGCCAAAGGAGCAAACTGTCTCTGTGTTAAACTCAAGTTGCAGTTTTTCTCAGCCAAGGAACTGCTAAGCTGTAGTACCCTGACACTCCTGACCTTTTCAGAAAGTTTAAATTAAATGGCTTCTGTTTTCATCTACTACCACCAGTAGTTTTTCTCTTCAGTAATGCTCAGTAGAATCATAGAATCATTTAGGTTGCAAAAGACTTAATAGTGACACTGACCATCTCAATTCATGAAGGAGCACTGCAGAAAAGTTGTGATTACTGTTCAACCCTATTGTGTCTTTGTTTCCTCACTTGTGAAGGCAGGTGTTCACCTAAGACTGAATTGGAAATTTGAGAAGGTTTTGTCTGTCTTCTAATTTGTGCTGGATCTCCCTAAAAACAAACAAAAAAACCCCAACAAAACAAAGGCTCTTTTTTTTTTCTCAGTGGAGTTCATCTTTCTCTGATTTATTTAGTAGAGGCATTAATTTAAAAATAACTATTTAAAATAGTAAAAAAAAAATCCTTTCCAGGGTGTTTGGAACAGACCTTAGCATGCAGCTAATTTTTGAGCTGGTTTTCCCTCTTGCCACTCAAAAGTCCCTCCCCAGCCTTTTTAAGTTTCCATCTCTTACCCCAGATCATGTTGTGCTGTTGTTATTCTATTAACCTCAGGTTTTTAGGTTGACCCTTTTAATTCACACTCTTTGGTCAATTTGAATATGGCCTGTGGAAACTCAGTAATGAGCCTGTGGCAAAAGGGGAAAGAACTAAGCCCATAGTGAAGGTTAAACCCTCCTCACCTTGACAGCTGTGGTAGCCACTGTGCCTAAGTGGCATCTGCTTGTTGTGTACAGTCTTTGTTGTTTCAGAATGTCTCTTACCTGATTTGGGACACCCCTGGTAGCACAGGAGACAATGAAAATGGATAGAAGAAGAAAAAAGGTTGGATGCACGAAATAAACAGGAAGAATGTTCTTAGTCCTGCCACAGTCATATTAACTTTGTTTTCAGTAACTTTTTTCATCAAAGTAATTTGCAAGATTTCAGTAATAATTCATAAACTTGTACAAAACTATTCAGACCTGTCTGACTGTATCAGTGTATCTAGATGTCTAGAAGTGCCAGAAGAGGGCACTGGTAGTTTTGGTCAGATCCTGCTGGGGTAAGGCACCTTCCTCACTCCAAGTCTTCTGACAGTTATTTCCTTGTTGTCAGGGAAGTGCAGTGTTGTGTTATCGCCTTCAGTATGTTTTGTTTACTTGGTGTTAATAATGAGACTTGATTGCATGACTCTATATAGAATTCTTGTGAGATTCCCTCCTCCAGGTTGTTATACTCACGTGACTTGTGATTTTTTTTTGTTGTTTAATAATACTATAATATTTTTAAGATTAATAATCTAAGTACATGATGCTTGCCTGTCTTTATACCTGTAGGTGGTGCTGAGGTGAAGCAATGTGCTTGTGTTCTCATTATAAGGGTATTTATATTGGTTTGTTTGGCTCTGCTGGCTCCTCAGGTTATCCTACGTTGCGGATAGAGAAGAATGATCTTAAAAGTGTCACTCTAATGGAAGCAAAAGCTAAAGTGAAGGACATAGCCATCTCCAGGGAGAGGATAACTCTGAAAGATGTGCTCCAAGAAGGTATTTACAGGACTGAAACGCTCACTGGCTGCAACATGAGATAGAGATATGTATATAGAGAGCTAGATTTTTGTGAAATTAATAATGGATGATGTTTCTGTTCTTCGTAACTTCGGTGGAGGAGAAGAGTGATGAATGATGTTTGCATTTGGGGTGTGGGGAAAGCAGTTTCCGGAATCTACTAGAATGGGGGAGCGACTGTGCTCAGTAAATTATTCAGCTTCTCTGTCTTAATATCTAGTCCTTTATATAAAAGGAAATAGTAAGATGGTTAAGGAATGAGGTAGTCAGTTGGGGCTGTAAGTGGCAAAGTAACTCACCTTGGTAAGTTACTGCAGGAGAGTGTCTCTTAAAAAAAAAAAAAAAAAAGAACAAAAAAACCCCCCAAACAACCAAACCAAAACAATGCCCTCCCAAACAAACAACAAAAAAAAAATCAAACCCCAAGGCCTACAAAAACCTTTGTTCTCTAAAATGATTGTCTCAATTTGATACCTTCTGAAGCGTCTAATCAGCAGGTGCAACAGTTACAGCTCTGATACACAAAATTCAGAGATCACCTTATTTGTCTTATTTAGTGTTTACTTTGGAAGTGTTCATGTACAGTGATAATTGGTTCTTGTTGATGCTGAATTGGGAAATAGCCTTAAATATTTAGGAGTTTCTGTCATTAATCTTTACTGCTGCAACTTCAAGGTTGGATTAGATGATCCTTGAGGTGCCTTCCAACCTTGTATTCTATGATGAAGCCTGTGTTCTCTGAGCCTTATGAGAAGTCAGACTTTCCAAAGCTAGAGATCTGAGATACGACCTCCAAAGAATGTAGAACTGCTTTGTATTACTGTCTGAAAAATAATGGGAGGATGCTAACACTCCCTGTTTAATGTATGCCTCTAAATCTATAAGAAGATAGCTTTGTGCTTGACTCCAGTTTCTGTTTTGCAAAAAGCTTCATTTGTATGAGGCATGTACTTTGTTTTCCGTTTTGTCTGTATCTTCCCTTTGATATTTACATGTATGTTTGTATTTGAAATATGTATTTAAGGGACTTTCTTGATGTCTTCAAGAACTGAAGTAAGGAGGGGGTTAGTTTACTGTTAAATAATTCCATACTGTGTATTTATGGTTGCCTTGCAGTCTCCTTAGTTAAACTGCTTCTTAGTAAGATTACAATTTGAAGACCCCTGTCTTAGAGTGTTTACTTGCAGTCCCAGGATAGGTGTTAGAAATATTTCACTGCCTCTGTTAAGTGTTTAAACACCAAATGAGACCCATACTTCATGCCAGAAGATGGACAGCCAGGCTAAGGCAATTCAATTGGTCTTTCATTCTAATCAGAGAGGACCAATCAAGTGGGACATAATGAAGAGACTGCATGAAGGTGATGCACATATTGGTGCCACAGTAATAATGTGACCGAAAAATGTTGCCAACCTGAGTTGTATAAAAATTGTGTGTTTTACCACTCTGCAGTTGTTCTTATTATATCAATGTAGCTCTTCTTGCTGCAATAGCACTGTTAACATTTTGTGGATGGAAAAATGTTGGAGAGACTGAAAAAAACCCCTAAACAAACCCAACACCTTCCAGCTAAGGTGAAACATTTGAAAAATGTGATACTGTTTGTTTTCAAACTTTTCTATGTGTGCTAGTTGGCTGAAACTGGTATATCCCTGTGAAGATTTAAAAACAAACAAACAGAAATTTCATCTTTGTGAGAAGTGTTTTGACTGGAGAATTCCAGATTGGCTGGATGAGAAAAGGATGAAGCTGGAGTTTTTAGTATAGACAGTTGACAAAGACTGAACTGCCACAACTAAATCTATCATCAGTATTGATACTTAATTTAACTGGATTCTGCTGCTAATATTAATTCACTCTTATGCTTGTCCCCCTAAGTTATCTAAAACTTTCAGCATTTACTACATATAGTTCTGAGTCCACCTGGTGCTGGGCATTCAGGACTTAGGTTTTCACTGCCATTGTTCCTAACTTCCTGCTGTGGCTGATACATTTGAAGGTAGTGTTTTCTTACTAGATATTCTGTTGATGTTATCAGTGTATTTTAACCACATAATACTAATTGTATGTTCTCTTCATAGGCACGTTTGGGCGCATTTTCCATGGAATTCTAATAGAAGAGAAAGACCCCAGTAAAGAGAAGCAAGTTTTTGTGAAAACTGTTAAAGGTATGTTGACATAAAGGAATGGTTTTGTGTCCAGTTGTTTGGATTTTGCTGCATGCTGAGTGTATCAAATCTGTCTTTAAAAAACAAACCCCTCCTCCCCAGAATATGCAGATAGTTACTACTTAAAAAGCAAAACCAATTTGGATGCTGCCTTCAACCAGAGAGAACAGGAATCATATATGGAAGAAAAATGCATGTGTTTTCCACCACTGCTTTCAGTTATTGCAGCTTGGATATTTTCACTTGTTATTCTTCTAAATAAATGTTATATTAATGTTTTTTTCTTTTTTCCCCCTAGCATGTAATTGTCACAGCCTTTTCCCTTGTGGATTGCTGAAAAAAAGCACCTGAAATGCATCTTAAAAATCTTTTATAAACAAGTGTGACTGTACAAAAGATAGGGCATAGTTTCTGCCATCCTTAAAAACTACTGCTAAAGCATGAGAATTATCATTTGGAACTTTAGTTTATACAAATATAGCATCTTGGCTCAAGAAATACTTTTTTGAAGTGATTTAAATTGTGATAGAGTTAAGAAACAAGGTAAGTATAGATGAAAAACACATTACATATATACTATGTATATATTACATATATTCTATATATATCCCACATATATTCCTTTCTCTACACTCATTGTTCAGAGAGTCCTCTAGTAGCTCACAATAGTGCCTTTGAATTCTCTGAACAGTAGTTGCTTCACCAGTGATTTTTCTCTTCAAGTGGATGTATTATTGCCTTGGGTTTTTCATATTACAATTTCTTTAATTATTTCTTAAAAAAAAAAAAAAATAGGCTTCTATAAGAATTTCAGCTTGGTTTACTTTTTTTTTTTTTGGTCTGGCTAGTAAGTTTTAAAGACACTAGTTTTAAAGAGGAAGATGGGAGTTGGTAAAACTGCTAAATTTTGTTGTTGCATCTCTATGCTACCCATTCTGTGGCATTTTAAAGAAATAGATCTCGCTTAAAGCAACCTTATATTATTCTCGGTATGTTCCTCACACCATCAGATGCTTGTGGTAATAAAAAAAAAAAGTTTGTGTAAAGCCACTTAGAAAAACATTCACCCTCACTTCACAGGGAGGAATTTCTTAAAGTCAGCCTGATTTGGAACAAAAGAAGCTAAAAAAGGGGGTCCCTACATCTTGACACAGTCTGAAGTGGCAGTTTGGGATAGATGCTGTTGAATTCTTGAGCAGCATGTTGTTCTTGTAGGTCTAGCAGGATGGTGTACTTTGGCTGCAAAGGCAGATCAATGCCCGATGCCATACCTGCTGCTCAAACAAAGTATGTTGAACTTAAAAACGTCCAACTTGTCAATAATGTGAGTCAGGTACCTGTGAATAATTAGCCTCCTTTTCTGCAGAACAGTTCTTACCTCCTAATCAGCCTGGTGTGGCTTAACTGTAGGGTGGGATGGGTACCAACAGTGAAGTATTGCTTTGTGGCCATCAAGAAGGTAACCTGTGAGTAAATGTGTCTCAGCATCGAGTCAGCCAGCAGAGCTTGCTCTGTGCCCTGGAACAACTCTGTGTTTCTGATAAGGGATTCACAAAAGACTGAACAGTGAGGGTTTGCTGCTCTTGCTTTTCCTGCTCTTCTCTCTTGCATGTCCTTGTGGGCATTCCTAGATTGAGAGGGACAGATACTTTTGTAGTCACAAGATGTTTCCATATTTCCTCAGGAGTGCCTCTGAGGTGCTACGCTTTCATTCTGTAACACTTTTCCTCCCTGCTGAGTCCAGAGAGGTCTTCTGAAGAGTAGATATGAAGCCTTTTTTTGGAAGATGTTGGCAGCTACCGCTGAGCATGATGGTGGTAGTTATAACTGTGTCTGAAGTAGTCATAGTCTTAACAAAAGTAACAGTCCTCTTAAATTAAGGCAAGTATTTTCTTGTAGGGACTTCTAGCAGGAAGCAAAGGAGTGTCATCTATTTTAAAAAAAAAAAGTATACTTCTTTACAGTATTTTGGGATGTTTTCCAGAATTCTGCCCTCTTCTGTTGCCCCTCCCTGCCATACAGTTCTGACTGCCATCCTGCATTGATTTGAGAAAGTCTGCAAAAGACTTATCCCGTATCATGTGAGCCTGGTGCTCTTCTGTGTTTGATGAGGCAGTCTAACTTGGAGCATCATCCACCAGTGTTGTCATATAATCCGTGATCCCCTTCACTGTGTTATTTGGTGGTTCTCTGCCCCAATTCAGAGTCAACAAATGCTACAGCTCGTGAGCCCCGAAGTTGTTGTGAGCTAGGGCAGTTTGACAACTGTACAGCACTACTCAAGCACGCTTGCTTTTTATAGCATTGGATTAAATGGCAAGACAACATTCATGAGAGCAGATCTTAACTTAGCTGCCTCCTATCGCCACTTACCTAGTTGCTTTACCAAAATAGGGCTTCCAATCCACCCATAAAACCAGATTTCTCCCTTGCAGTGGCTTGTGTCTTTAACACAGTGCACATCCTGATTTCTCTAGCCCTTCCCTTTGCAGTCAGAGATCTGCTGGTTATGGTGAATTGGAGCACAGTCTTAAGGGAGTAATGGTATTCACATAATTGTTGTCTGTAGAGAATTTCTCTGCCTTAAAAAGGATCTATATGGATGAAGTTTATAATAGATTTTGATGATACTTGTCTGTGAAATAATACTGGTTTGGGCAGCAGAACGTTGCTAGGAAAATAACTATAAACATCCCCACTTAACAGCAGTTCATTTGCAGTGCTAATATTAAGCAGCTTCATCTTCCTACCCCAGCTGTGATAGCTTTGTGCACAGCTGGGTCATGTAATAAGTTGGGAATTTGATCTGCTTGGAAAAAAAGAAACAAACCTGCAAAAATCCTCTTAACCAGACTTTTTCCTTCATCTGGTTCATTCTGTGACCACACACACGCACACTGCTGTTTTGGCACAAACATGGGAGTAGGGCAGGACCACAAAAGTGAGATGGATATGAAAACTATTAAACTGACTTAAGTATCTCTGTTGCTGAAGGCAGGAAAGGAGCCTGAGGGTCATGGAAAAGAAACAAGGGGAAAAGACTTTGTCCGTGTAGTTAAGTTATCCCCATGAAAAAAAAGCACAAGCTGCTCCAGTACTGCATTGTTTTACCCAGTGGTGCATGCTGAAACTGGTAAAATAAAATCTAACGGTACCACAAATGACAGAAGATAATGGGGTATGGGGTGTTTCAGATCTTCTGGAAAATGTGAACTAAAATTCTTTTAGCAGGTCATGTGAGGAAAAATAACCTCTTGAGCGAAAAAACACCCCTTTCTTCTCACCAGGATCAGAGCTTGGAAACTTAAGACACTGCATTAGCTGTTTTGACATTAGGGTACTTGCTATGGCTTAAATCTGAATTTGCCAGTAGAAGGAGAATGCCTGGGCATGCCAAATATGATCAGTCCACTTGTGCCCAAACTGTCATAATCGTTTGGGCTGGAAGGGGCCTTTAAAGAACATTTAGTCCATGGACAGGGACATCCTTCACTAGATCAGGTTCCTCAAAGCCCTATCTAACCTGACCTTTAACCTTGAACACTTCCAGTGATGGTGCATCTGCAGCTTCTCTGGACAGCCTGTTCCAATGTCTCGCCATCCTCATTGTAAAAAAAAAAAACCAAACAAAAAACCCCCCGAACATTTCTTTCTTGTGTCCAATCTAAATCTACCCTCTCTGTTTAAAACAGTTGCCCTTTGTCCTGTCACTACAGACCACGATAAAAAGTCTCCCTTGGTCTTTCTTATAAGTCCCCTTTAAGTACTGAAAGGCCAAAATAAGGTCTCCCTGAAGCATTTTCTTCTCGAGGTTGAACAAGCTCAACTCTTTCAGCCTTTCTGCATAGCAGAGCTGTTCCAGCCCTCAGATCATTTTCATGGACCTTTCTCTGGAACTGCTCTGACAGGTCCATGTTTTTCTTGTGTTGGGGACCCCAGAGCTGGACATAGTACTGCAGTATATACAGTACATACTGGAGTGATTATCCACTGGACATGCCCAGGAAGGCTCAACAAGTAGTATGCATGGGATTGGAAGCCTTTCTTGTGCTGTTGTGTTGTGGTTTAACCTCTGCTGGCAACTGAACACCACAGAGCTGCTCAGCCACTGTACCCTCACCTCCTGTGGGATGGGAAGGAAAATTGGGAGAAAAAAGGTGAGACCCTGTTGGTTGAAATAAGGACAGTTTAACAGAACAACACAGAGACAAGAAAATAACAGTAATCACAGTAATATTAATGAAATCATACAGAAACTGAGTGATACAAATTGCAAGGCTCTGCTGGTACCCGAGATGAGCTTTTCCTGCTCCATCTTGAAGCCCCATGCTGAAAACCTGGGTCTGCTTCCCAGGCCAGCCCTCCCCTTATATAGGAGGTATGATGTCATCAGTATGGTATTGAATATCCTATGGACTGGTTCTGTTGTCTGTCCTGGCTTTCTTCCCTCTCAGCTGCTTGGGCTGGCAGCTACTTGTGAGAATTAACCCTGTCCTAGCCAAACCCAGGACACATGGGCAGCTCATGTATCTTGGCTTTTAGGAGAAGATCTCTGCTGTACTAGGAAAGGTGTCAAAGAAGGATTATTGTGCCATTCAAGTAATAATTTCTGGATACTGCTCATGAGAAAAATCTGTGAAGAAAGGTCATGCCATAGATAGAACAGCAGGTGTCTATCATAATCATAGAATCCTGGAATGGTAGGGGTTGGAAGGGACCTCTGGAGATCATAAAGTCCAGCGCTCCTGCCAGAGCAGGATCACCCAGAGCAGGCCACACAGGAAGAGATCCAGGTGGGTTTTGAAAGTCTCTAGAGAAGGAGACTTCACAACCTCTCTGGGCAGCCTGTGCCAGGGCTCCGTCACCCTCACAGGAAAAAAGTTTTTCTTCATGTTGAGGTGGAACTTCCTCTGTTCCAGTTTGTGACCGTTGTTCCTCTTCCTATCACAGGGCATCACTGAAAAGAGCCTGGCTCCTTCTGCTTGACACCCACCCTTCAGATATTTGTAATCATTAATAAGATCCCCTCTCAGTCTTCTCCATACTAAACAATCCCAGGTTTCTCAGCCTTTTCTCATAAGAGAGATGCTCGAGTCCCTTCATCATCCTTGTAGCCTCCCTTGGACTGTCTCTATTGTTTCCCTGTCTCTCTTGAACTGAGGAGACCAAAACTGGATACAATACTCCAGATGTGGTCTCACTAGTGCAGAGTAGAGAGGGAGAAGAACCTCCCTCGACCTGCTGTCACACTCTTCTTTATGCACCCCAGGATACCATTGGCCTTCTTGGCCACAAGGGCACATTTGGTGTCCCGTGGATAGCTTACTGTCCACCAGGACTCCAAGGTCCTTCTCCATAGAGCTGCTTTCCAGCAGGTCAGCCTGCTTTCTGGAAGCTTTAATAACTTTAGAAGTTTAAGGATCACAAGCCAGGGGCAGGAGGTGTTACTTGTTCATATTTTCTCTAGATCCTTAGTGTTGGACATCTAGTTGTTCTTTTCTATTTTAAATTGACAGTTTCACTGACTGTTCGTTAGTTGTCGTAAAAGTTTTAGCCTTTTTCACATTTAGCCTTTTCTATGGATATTTCACCTTCATTCGTTCTTTAAATGGACATTCATGAAGATTAAGGACATGTGTCTCATTACGAGCAAGAAAAAACATTATCTGTGCTATATTTGGGATATTAGAATCCATGGATCAGCAGAACCTGAATAAGTTCTTTGTTAGAAAAAGGAGAGACTTGTCTGACATTTTTCTTCATTGTGTTGCTTTCCCACTTCAGCAGAAGGATTTTACGAGGTGGTAAGGCTTCACTTTCCGATAGGAGGAGGTTTCCCATCACTCTCGGCTTTGGGAAAGCATCTTGGTTGGAATGTTTCTCAAAGATGGGATTGTGTCTCTTGCCGGTGATTGACAGATCTCTTCTGCCTTCACACTGGATGAAATAGACTTTTTGTGAATGTTCTAGATCACCTTGCGTGAAAAGAGGAAGAAAACACACGTATTTCACCTTTGATTTAAAGAACACATTGTTTAAAAGCGTTTTTCCTGTGAAGGAGAAAATTCTTTTCAGAACAAATGGAATTGTCTTATTCCAGGAACACACGCAGTGAGTTGTGCAGAGCCCTGACTCATTTAGTACGTTCTGGCCAAGGTACATTTTTGTTAAAAACAACCAATCGTGTTGTTAAAGATAACCCGACTGCTTCCATTTCATTTTCTAACCACTTAACATTTTTCTTACGTACCATGAAGGAGCGTTTGAAAACAAACCACCCATGAAAAGTCCTGGAAACAAAGTAAGTGAAGGTAAAGTCTTAAATTAAGACTTCATCATTTTATGAACTGTAACAAAGCTTTGAGTTCTGTTCATATCATCATGGGTCAGTAAAGGACTCCTTCAACATTCTCGACTACCTTCAACATTATAGTTTGAAATTCTTTCTTTATTGTTAATCTAAGATGGAATGCTCAGAGTGCACCCACATAGACAGTATGGATCGTGATGCTGTAATGGAAGCATTGGAGAAGGACATTACCATGAATTCCATCTGGTACATCTTGGGACTGCAGCTGCCTTCCCAGTATTTGCAGTACACAAGACTTTTCTAGCAGGAGTCAACATGCACTTTGCATCTGAGAACTTGGGCTATGCAAAGCAGGAGAAAGGAATAGGCATCCTTAGGTCACTTGAGCAGGTATAATAGGCTTTGTGTTAACCAAGTTGAAGGGTTTCTCATTTGTATTAGATGTACAGTGATGTGGAGCATGCACAGTGGTTCCCAAGGTACTGTTTTTAAATTGCATTGATTTTACATTTCTGGGCAGTTCATTCTTAAAAGCACTGCCTTGTAAGTTCAAGCCTTAAATGTACAGTATTTAAGTTAGTTGTTAAAGTATTTAACCTCCCAAAATCAGAGCACAAGATCCTGTTTCTGTAGAGGAAAGTTTATGAAAAAAAAAAAACCAAACAGGAAAAAAAGCTGCTTTTAGTCTGAGTTAAATTCTTTAGTATCTTCATAAAGGAAGATACTTTAAAAAAAATTAAGGAAAAGTAGCAAATGTCTGAATATCAACTTTAAAAATGCACTATATTTGTCATTCAGTCCTAGTTGATTAAGAAAGTATCCTAAGACCTAAAGTAGTAAAAGAGATGTTAAAAAAATAACCAGTAGCAGCTCTCAGAGGGTAATCTACAAAGTACTATATTACTTAAAGTTTTACTATTCCATATGTTTCTGCGGGGGGAAAAAAACCATAATCTACTGTACAATTTCATTTACATATAGTTAAAATCACTACTTGCATTTCAGTTTTGTTATCTGCTGCCCTTTAGTAGTTAATAGACTTTGAAACATTAGATCAGTTAGATCTCTTCACCAGTTTCACTTCACATTTACTTACACTTCCAGTTTCGTTTTAAGTTAGATTACTGAGCAGAGAGCCTTTTACTTGTTGCTGTTGGATTCTGGTATTAATATGTAGGGAATAGCAGTATCCCCAAATCACACTTCTCTCTGCCCTTTTCTGTTGTTTAAAACCACACGTGCATTTGTAATGTAGGAAAACCAGAACAGCACTCCCTGTTTTAGCAGTGTCATGTTGAATCACTTCCAGAATATATTAAAATTAGGCTTGAATTTGAAAATATGAACTGTACTGCTTTGGAAAATGAACTTGTGTGGTTGTGGTGGGGAGACAGATGTTTCAATATGAATAGCCTTGGTTTTAAGATTGGAGTAGAAATCCTGCTCTACTGAAATTTTTACAAGACTAAGGCTGGTGTCCTATGTTGTAACTTCCTTTATGGTATTTGTGTGTCTGTATCTTAATATATGGAAGACTGGAATTCTGTAGGATGTGTGGTTGCCTTGTAAAGCAGATAAATGTTGACATGTGAAAGCATAGCCATTACCTGAATGCCTCTTTAGCTGTCTAGACTTGCACATGCAATAGAGTGTCTAAACAGGTGGAACATGTTTTTCCTTCGTTTCTGTGGTAGACAGAAAGATATCAGATGTGCTGCTAGCCTCCACGGTAATATGTCACTGTCAAGCTGTTAGGCCTCTTGAAGTTTTAAAGCATACATATTTTTGTGTATCTGTTTTCCCTTCTACTTATGAAAAAACAGATTGGATCATGACTGCTTGCATTCCTTAAGCAGTTCATCCTTCTATTGATGGAAAGTTTTGAAAATGTCTGCTAGCAGCATTAAAAATGTAATATGCAACAGAAATGAACTCAGGATAATCTTCAGGTGCTTAATTTCTTTTAAAAATACCAAAGACTTGTGTAGAAGTGTTAAAGCAGTACTCAGGCATGTATTCTTTTTGAACTGGGTTTGAATTCTGCCTTAAGAGAAATTTTACATAATTAATTGCTCTGCAGAAGCAGCAGTAATTAAAAAGGATGTGTTGATACTAGGAGAATTTCCTACCTGAAGCTGAACATTTAGGGCAGTTCTAGTACTGCTCTCAATTCCTCCAGTCACAGTCCGTGACCGTTGTGCCTGCCTGTGTGTTTGTCACCCTTCAATAACTTGAGCTTGTGGACTTTGTCACAGTATATTTGACAAAGCCCACAAATTTGAAATAAAACAAGGGTAACACAAGCTTTATGGAAACGGGTAGCCATACAGGAAATGGGTTTTAAAGTGCTCTGATGTTGGGGAATATTAGCGTGCAGTATGAGATGGAAGGAAGTTCACATGGGAACATGATGTTTCAAATGGTCCAGAGATGAGAAAAGCTCCAGGTAAAACCCTTTCTTTAAACATTGCTGTCAGGAGACATGTTTATTGGAAACTATAGTGTTTGCAGAGCTGCTTCTGATAGGAATGCTGAAAGAAATTGCTCTGTGTTACTGCCCGTAGTACACCATGATAGGGCTCTGGAATGACTGAAGTAAAATTTGAAACCTTTGGTGTTACATCTTTTAAGACTCTGCTTTGTTTTCTGTCTGAAGAAGTAGATTTCAGTGACTGTGCTACAATCTGAAGTCTTTAAGTTGTAATGCTGTGCTTTGTTATTTTGAGATTCTAGGAGGTTTGACTTAAAATGTTATTCTTGAAAGCCATCCTGCTCATTGGGTAACCCATGGCAATATCCATTTTTTATAATATTTTTTTATAATTATTACATAATTGCTGCTTTTCTTCTCTGGCAAGTAATTTAAGGTGTGGAGTGACTCTTCCCATATGCTACTATCTAGTGAATTTAGAGCATGATGCTCTGCATAGTCTGAGAGCAAGCAAATTGTTGCAATGTTAGTTGTCTTCGCAAAACATCACAGAGAGGGTTTTTTTTCCATGTTACAGTGATTCATGTACCTGGTGAGTGATGAAGAACAAAGATCTTAAAATACAGTTTTGCAGATGGAGTTTGAGAAGTTAGTAAAATTTAAATAGGTGCTCTTTCTCCCCAGGAAGCAGGAAGGGCCTCAGCACATATCACACTTGCCAGAATTGTGTGGAGAGATTAGACTTGTATATGAAAATAGTAGTGCCAAAGAGCCCTGTTGTGCCCGACTATATACAAATGATGTAGTATTGTGAGATAAACTTGCAGACATATCAAAGCTGCTTGAAATCCTAGCTTGTTCTTGTCTGTGCCTTAGGGTAGACTTTCAAAGCCAGGCTCTTGGCACGGAAAGGGTAAAAAAGCATCTTCCTAATTCTGGCATGCATTTACACCTACCTCAAATGGTCTTGTTTTTAAGCACCTTCTGAAAGTTGGACCTTTTTTGGTCCTAATTAAACGTCTAGAATTACTGTGGGGTATTCAATCTTTTTCAACTCATGTGACCTAAAGCGTTTGCTGTTCAGTTACTCAGCTGTTGTGAAAATCAAAGATGCTCTTTCAGGGCTAAGAAGCACTGACCTGGCTACACCTCATGAGCATCAGGTTGCAACTGCATGACTTATTGAGCACTGACTTAATCATAAATAGTTCTAATATCTCAGATGGAAGTTTAAAGGGTTTTTTAAAGGTTGTTTTTAGGGCTTTGAAGGGCTTTGTGCAGCAAGCCTTTGTTGCCTTGCCCTGGAGCATTCAGTTTAAACTTGGCACTGTTTTCTGAGGCACAGATTTAACGTGTGTGAGACTGCAGCCTTATCTGTCGCGACTTTAAGTTGCTTTTCTAATTTATGAGGTTTCTGACTCTGTGGGAGACTTTTCCCTCATTCCTCCCATCTTTAGCTGTGTGTGTGGCTGTGTTCGTATCAAATAACTTCACGGACCTTGTACAGAAAAAACAAGCTGCAAAAGCCTGTGGGCATTCTTGTGTGTTTGAGAAGATCATTCCCCAGGTCTTGTTTTGTGTGGCTACACAAACAGTTCTGTGAATACAATGCCCACATGTTTGTGCTTATATAAAAATCTCAGTAAGCGTTGTATTTATGGTTTCAGTACAGAATTGATATTTGGACCAGGCAGGAAGGTGAAATCTGTAGGATTCATCTTGATATTCTTCGTAAAAACATCTCACCAGGCCAGAACTGCTGGGTCATGGCTGTTGCTGGTGTCGCTCTGGGACTCTGTATTTTGTATTTCTCCTATCAAAGCCAGAAATGCTGTATATTTTCTGGATTGCTTTTAAGGGGTGTCAGTGCAGGACGATTGGATTCACCAGGTCCTGTACAACCAAATGTACTACTACCAGAATCACCACCTTCTTGATCTGTGAAAACCTGTCTGTTGGATGCTGTCTGTTGGTTATAATCTACTAAATGCGACAGTTTGTTTGAATACTTTTTGTTGTGTAACTAAAGAAAATGGTCTTGAAAGTAAATCTGCTTGCAATGGGGACTGTTGCAGTAGCATTATTTTGGGTTTGAGGTTTTTTACCCACTTTTGACTGGAACCCCTCAAAGTGGTGATTTCCATTCTATTTTGAATCGTATCTAGGACAAACCCAGGATAATCAAACTGTGTGGTGATTGTAAATTGGCACCGGTCTAAGCTAGGGGAGCATTAGCCTGGTACTGCTATTGTTTGTTCTGAGTGTGTTGAATTTGTTGGTGTTGTGAAAGTTTTTTCCTTACAGAAAACAAGGAAATAATATTGATAAGAAAACACAATACAGATGCTGTGACTGTTTCACAAGATAAGATTTAAATTTCTGTATATACTTGAATGGGAGTCAATCATCCTTTTGGGTGCTCTGTGACTATAGTGTAGTGTCTTTGAGCTGAAAGAAAAGAATGAACCCTAACAGTGACCTGCTGAAAAACACCCTGTGTGGTGGAAAGGGAAAAGCATTGGAAGAAACGTGTTGTCTCTTCGGTGTTAGTGTGAAGAGGTGAATAGGTGCATTGTCCAAACCAGATTAACTTGTTCTGTAGATTTTAAATCCAGTCTTAAATACTCGGTGTTTTAGCGCATCGCATTATTGCACGGTGGCTCTTAAAATTAAAAGCAAACCAGTTAAGCAAGCACAGGGCCAACGGGTGTATAAGCAAGTTAATCAGCTTAAACATTTCTAAGGTTATAAAGAGTCAAGTATTTAATGTATAGAGCAGTAAAATAGTAAATCTAGAAGTCAATGGTATCTATCAGCATGGCAGTAATCTGCAGAAGCCCGTGTTGGTCATTGTGCAGTGAACCAGCGTCTTCTCAGCACTTTGGTGCTTTTTGGGCAATGCACAGCATGCTCTGCTGCTTCTAGCAGCACCAGCCCTGTGTGCAGGATGTGCCCTGTGCTGCCCAGTGCAGGCAGTTCATGCCTGCCCAGAAACTGTCAGGAAGTGGTAAAAGTACAGTCTGTCAGCACCTGGAGTGTGTTTTATTTCCTTTTTCAGCTTCACCCCATTTGTTTAAGCAGAGTGCCCTAGAACTTGGCTTGCTCGTTTGGTTCTTTTTTTAAATTCCATTTTCAAAAAGTAAGCAAACAAGTTTTGTTTATGCTCAAATGACCTCAACTGACTTGCAAATATGGACCAGATTGTAATTAATACGTTGGTTTGTTTCCAAAGTTTTATCTGCAGTTCCTTTTATTTATTTATTTTTTAAATCAGATCAAGCCTCAGAGGTGCAGGTGACAATGATGCTGACTGAAAGCTGTAAACTTAGAGGACTTCATCACAGGTAAGCTAAGCAGTGTTTATAAGCAGAACTGTATCTGTGTGAGCTGAAAATACTTGTGCTTAAAGGTCTCTTGGGGGGAGAAAACAAATTTTTTTCATAATTCAGCAATATTTTGTCTGTTCAGAATTTTTAATCTATGAAGAGCTGAAGTTATTTTGTGTCACTTTAAAATACAGAATTCTAGATGTGCTTCTTATTGCAAAGAGGGTTTATAAGCTTTTTTTCCTAGTTGTCCAATCCATACAATCAAATGGTAGCAATGTGTGAGAAAATGAAAGTCTTTGGTTTGGTGTTCAAGCCTTGCAGTAAAAGACGGGTAGATATTCCTTTTATATATTCTCAGTTATTACACAAAAAGGTGCTTCAGGCTTTTGTTTATTCTGGTTCTTGCACAGCCTAGTTGTTAAATGTGGTGGGAGCCTAGTAATGGCAGGATTAATTCTATATGCAGGTTGATTGTCAGTTTAGCTAATTTACTAGTCTGTTTTGTAGCGTTCATAATTTTCTACATGGCACAGCAAAGTACTGATTAGGTACTGTCCCATGTGGACGTGAGGAAGTGTTTTGTAGGACTCGTGTGTCCTGGTATGGCATCGTAACAGCACTGATGGGATCTATTCCTTAACAATTAATGGTATGTGGTTTTGAGGTGATGCCTTAAGTTTTTTTAATATGATGCCCCAAAAATCTTGAATTAGTGGCACGTCTGCAGCTTGGATTAAGGGCTGAAATTGGCCTAAAAGACCTTCCTTACTTGCAAGGATACAGGTAAGAAGAAACCTATGCTCTTTGTCAAGTCCCTTGACTGGTAATCGATCCATTTTTTTACTGGTAATCTGAAGGAAATTAATGTAGTTCAAGCAGAATTATTTGTTCTACAGTGCATTTAATAGTTGCTTTTCAGAGAGTTATTACAGTTAAGACCTTACCTAAAATACAGTGTTATATTCAAAGGAGCAGCAGGTTCTTGAGGAAACATAGTTAAATTAGAAACAAAATGAACCAACACCCCCCCATCATTCAAAATCAGCTGTTATCCTTCCTTTTGCAAGTTAAACTCTTTAAAAAGCTTTTCTTCTGTACACTGCCTATGAAGCTTTATCTTGATTGAAAGTAGAGCTACATGGATATGTAGAGCTCATGGATATGACACAATTATCAGACAAGCACTGCAGCTAAATATGTTATAGTTTACAGAATATAAAAATATTTTTTATTATATTTTATAACTATAGTAGAATGATACACTTCCAAGTTGAGAATATATCGCTTCTTAACCTCTGTTCTCAGGAATTTATTTCAGCCCTTTTGGATCAAGGAGGAAAAAACTTGGAGAGTTCTTCCTAATGGGAAAGTATTTAAATATCTCTTGCTTAAAAAAAGTATGCCTAGGGCTTCAGTTATTTGGAGACCTTGTGCTCTGCAATTCATGATGGAAGATTCAATGCTTTTCTTCAGTGTTGAATTACTTTCACTTACTGTGTTTAGGGATCAAGAATATTTGTATCCGATTTCAGTTTCATAAAACTAGGGATTTCTCTCGCTGTCTTCCAGGAATCTGCTACCTATCACTCATGTCTGTATAGAAGAGGGTGAGAAACCAATGGTGCTGCTGCCATACATGAACTGGGGGAACCTTAAACTATTCCTGCGACAGTGCAAGCTGGTAGAGGCCAACAATCCTCAGGTACACTCAGAAATCTGTGACTACTTGCCATCTGTGTATGTGCCTTAAAAGAAAGAGTTGTGGTATTAACCTGTCCTGCTGTGACAATGGGAGAACTGGCAAGCAGGTTCCCTAGCAAGTGCTTGTCTTGATTCATACAAAGAAAACATTCTTGGCTGCATTTATCATGGGTGTTCAGAAGGCATGAAGCTGAGCTAAACTCTGAATAGGGTAGTAGCTGATATAACAATACATCTTAAAAAAAACCAAAACAAAACAACTAAAAAAAAACCCAAAACCCCAAACAAGCTATTTTGTCTTTTTTAATATGATTGTGGATTTAAGTTAGAATGCATAGGGGTAAATTGCATTTGGAGAAATTTCAGATGTAGTGATTTTATTTTTGGTATAACAGATTATCTCTTTAATTACTGTAATTCTTCATTATTTTCTAGTAAGCATAAAGTACTTCTGTTAAAATGCTGCTGTAGATTTGCTATTAAGTAAAATAAGTGGATTTAATTTTAGGTAAGAAAGCAGTATCTCCTGATTTATTTGTTTATTTTACTGCTGTGTATTCTCTTTAGTGTTCATAACTTTACTGTGTTTCAGTGCAACCTGTTGCATATATTTCATGAGAGGTGAGAATAATCCTAGATGAGAACATATTTTTACTTACTTATTTAAAATCTCAGTAGTTAGTGATGGATATTTATATGTAGCAAAATTATCCCTCTTGTTCAGATTACCTTGCCTGTTCTTCAACTTTGTCTTGGTTTGGCCTCTGCCATTAGACTAAATTGGGCACAAAATTAAATCTAGTTTCCTGAGCATTTGTCCCTGTTATGTATCAAATGTGAAAAGAGCAAGGGCCGTCTGCCTCTTAATTTACAAGTTGTGATAAGCTGCTAGGATTTTTCAACTTGGATTTTACTTGTTGTACTGCTTGATCTGTGTTATAAATCCCTATGCAGTGCAACAATATCCCTTTCCAAGAATTTAAGCATAAATTGTATTTATAACCTGTATTATGTCAAACAGGAATTGCTTCTTAGTAACTAGGGTTACTTCTAGTTAACTTCTGACTGTACTTAACAAAATGGAGCATTTGATGTCCTAGGTACTTACCTAAAGCAAACTCTTGAGTTTTCTGAACTAATAAGTGGCAATTGTTCTTAACCTGTTGAGGAAGAAGCCAATTTATTATTGGTTTAATTTATTATTTTGTTTATTTTAACCCTAGTCTTGCAACTTCAGTGTGTCCATCTGCATACTGAAGTTTCTGAAACACTATAGAAATAGAAGAGGGAACCCAAGGTATAAATATGTGCAAGGGTTTAATTTATATAGGACTGTGAAGTGTAAAAGTAGATGGAATAGCAGCCTTTATACTAGTTTTCAACAGTAGACAGGAGCAAGAAATTCGGCGTTTGTGCTGTGCTGCCTAAAAATATGTTGATTAGAAGGGCAAAATTAAATATTTTTGCCTATTTTCACCACTAATCAAAGGAGAAGCATGTAGCAGTGAGACAGTTGAAAAATGGAAATGTTTGCCCCGGGCATGTCAGAAAAAAAAAGTTACAATTCAGAATGAATCTTCAGTAGTTTTCAGCAGGTTGTAAACATCAGCCTCTAAAGGTGAGGGGAAAGGGAGAACTAGAATACAACAAACCCCACTAACCTCACAGGAACTGGGCTTGCAGTTTTGCAGTGATTGTTGTTCTGTGCTCTTGCAGGCGATTTCCCAGCAGGATCTTGTACATATGGCTATTCAGATTGCCTGTGGAATGAGTTACTTGGCCAGACGAGAGGTCATTCACAAAGACTTGGCTGCTAGAAACTGTGTGTAAGTACTCAACGGAACAGAGTCAGCATGCGGACAGTATTACAGCAGTACCTAGAGCTAGGAGAAGCTTTCTCCAATTGACCTGATCTCTGCTTTAAAATATACCACTGTTTGGGTTTCTCTTCCAAGTTTGGGGTGAATAATTTTGTCAGTGAAGTTATTTTCCTCTAAGCATAAGGTGAGCCAGAAAGCATGGGTTTCAAGGAAGCAAAACTATCACTTTTTCAAAGGCTTGAAAAATATTAAAGCTTCCCTTCAGCTTTAATAAAAGTGTGGGATATCTTTAGCAGTTTATCAATGGATAGAGTTTTCTATGGAGTTGTTCTTCATATTTTTTCTTGAAAAATGGCTTAATGAATTTGTTCATGGGTAGATTTGTTAGTTGTCAAATGGTGGGTAGATATGAATGTGCTTCGTAATGGTAGAAAGGCCACAGTAGGGTTTGAGACCATCTTCTGACTAGAATACATCCTCAAAATGCAGAGATTGAGGTGTTTGACTTTTTATAAACCAGACTGCTCAGAGACCACTAACTGTGCTCATTCTCCACCTGCCTTAGTACCTAATAAGGTAAAACAGAAAACACAGGGTTCTGCCTAAACTTAACTAAATGTCTGAAAATAGCAAAAGGGGCAGTTAGTCTGTGAGCTTAGTTTTATGATGTCTGCAAATAACGTCATGATTCAAGTAACACAGTTACTTTTCAGAATTTAAGACCATGTTTGAAGTCTTGAATTCAAGTTCCTGATTTGGGGAGACACTTCTGCTTTTGCTGTGCTGCTGGTGTCTGTTAGAGTGCTGAATATCTGGCTCAGCAAAATAAGAGTTCTGTTCCCCACACCAGAATAGGTCCTGCTTCTGGAATTTGGACAACCTTTGTCCCTTGTGCTCTGTCTACAAAATCACTCCATCTTCTCAAGTGAAGTCTTTGGCCTGGTTCTTCAGACATCCCAAAGAGGGCCAGCAAAGCCTCTCATGTTGCATCCAGGGGGCTAAGAGGAAAAAGCTGAGAGACACTTAAGCACTCTTGTGTGCTTAAGCACTTCAGATGCTTAAGTACCCACATAGCACATGCTGGGACAGAGCATTACAAATTACCCTTTGTATGGCATTTGTTTATAGACAGGTCTTCTAGGAATTTCTCTGAGTTCTTAAGAGTGATTAGATATGGAGATTTTCTGGTCTGTAAATGTTGAGGGTGATGAACTGACCTGAAAGTGCACAGAAATGAGATAAGAAGGTACTTGAGACAGTGAAACAGGAAACACACATTGAACATTTCTATTTATTTTTTCTTATCAAAATAAGGAAATAATTGACAAAATGAAAAGACAACAAACACCGTTTTCCCCACCATTTTGTTACAGTCCCCCTAACCCGATGTTGTTTCCGTATTTTTGTCATGAGATGTTAAAGCCAACGTCTTACCCGTATTCTGAAGTTAGCTGTTGATAAGAACATTGAACTTTATTACATGCTTGAAGTTAAAAGAATTTGAATTAACATTGTGGGGGAGGGGGGTGTGTGTAATAAGTAGGCTGTGTGCTTTTTTGAGTCATCTGTTGTTGTTTAAGTTTCCCTTATCCAGCATCCTCTTTCTGACAACAGTCAGAATGTATATCTCTTATTGAGGGATATAAATATCTTACCAAATTGCTTGATTGGAGACAGGCTTTTAAGCCATAAATAATACTGGTTTCTTTAACAAGATATTTAAGCAAAGCAAGGTCTAGTAATCTTTGGCTCATTATTGCTACAGAGGTACAATAGCTGCAATTTGTTTAATCGATCTGATAGGGAATCTCCAAGGGAGGAAGAAAAAATTTAAGGGAGTTATTTGTTTGCTTTAGCTGTATTTTTTTTTTTACTTGTAAATGTTTGATTTTATTTAATCTAAGACTGATGATTTTTCTAGTGCTTATCTGTTAATGCAGAATAGATCTGTTTTGATAATATTTGATAATCACAAAATAAACGTGTCTAGCAGAGTGCTAGGTCTTTGGAAGGTTGATAGTGCCATTAGTGTTCCCTAGTCTGAAACTTAAAAGTTGAGCATAAATATTTGCTGTAAAACTGTAATGCCAGGTTTGCTAAATACTTAAATTCTTTTTAAATTAGCATTGACGATGCACTTCAGGTTAAGATTACAGACAACGCGCTATCTAGAGACCTGTTTCCTATGGACTACCATTGCCTGGGAGATAATGAGAACAGACCAGTTCGATGGATGGCTCTTGAAAGCCTGGTTAACAATGAATTTTCCAGTGCTAGTGATGTGGTAAGTTGTTGTTTGTTTGGTTTTTTTCTCTTATGTTTTGTTACAGCATTTTGTTGACCTTTTTTCCATTTTTTCAGCCATTGAAGATTAATGGCACTGAATAGGTAACAGTGATCTGTCCAGAACAGCATCTGTACACCTGCTTTCTGCACTTGCTGCTCATGGCAGATAGTTTAAAGGTCAATCAGGCCCTTGTTGCATGGCAGAATTGCCTGTTATACACTGTTCTCTTTGGTAGGATTAGCAGGAAAGGCAGTTAAATTCAGTCAGCAATCTGTATTGGAACTTCTCTGCTACTGGAACGTGATCCAGAGTCCACAACAGAATATTTCAATTGCACTCTCATAGTTAGAGAAGTGAGGAAGAATTGCTTCCCTTGACCTGCTGGCTACACTTAGGCAACACAGCAGAGAATGTAACTGGCTTCTTTTGCTTCAAGAGCATGCTGCTGATGTGTTCAACTTGTTCACCAGGACCAGGTCCTTTTCTGAGAAGCCACTTTCTAGGTGGTCAGCCCCATCCAGTCCTGGTGTGTGAGGCTTTGCATTTGCTTTCCTTGAAGTTTGAGGTTCCTGTCAACTCATTTCTCCCGCTTCTTGAGGTCCTTCTGTAGAGCCCTGTCCTCCAGCCTGCCAGCTTCTCTGCCCACGTTGGAATCATCCATGAACTTCCTGAGTGTCTGGGTTGTTAATGGGGGGGTAAAACAGTACTGACTCCTGAGCAGTGCTACTAGTAACCGGCTGCTGGGTGGACTACTACTGCTGGTAACAGCAGTTTGAGTCCAGCAGTCCAGCCTCTTTAATGTCAACGTCTCACTAATTTGGTATAAGGATGCTGTGGAAAATAATGTAAAAGGCCTTGCTGAAATGCAGGTGAACATCCATTGCTCACTTTATGCCCACTAATACTGTCTTCTCGGACATAAACTAGTCAAGTCAGGCACAGTTTACCCTCGATAAATCCATGCTGACTGTTTATGCTTCATATGCATGGAAGTGCCTTCCAGGATCACGTGCTCCCCAACATCAGCAGGAGCTGATGTTAGACTACCTGGCCTGTAGTTCCCTGGATCCCACCTCTTTAACAGAGAGCTTTTTTTCCAATTGCCAGCAACATTTCCCTGTTGCTGTGGCCTTTCAAAGATATTGAGAACAGCATTGCAGTGACTCCTGTCAGCTCCCTCGACATCCATGGATTCATCCTACCTGGTACAGAAAGGTCTGGTCTGGTGTGTATGCACTTGGCTTTATTTCTGAATGTTTTCCTCTGAGTGTACAATTTCTGGATAGTTTGATCTCTGGTTTTCCAAAAGTCTTCAGCCCTGCAAGCTGATGTATTCTCCCTCTGTTCCTCAAGTAGCCTTCTCCTGCTTCCACCCTCTTTCTTTCCTTCCTTGGTGTCTGAGCTTAGTCAGTGCATCCATGGTGGCCTTCTACCATGCTTGCTCAGCTTCCTGCACATCAGAACTGTTCTTGTGTTTACAGGAGCTTGTTCTTGTAGATCAGCCTCTGCTAATTACAGTGCTAATTAATGATAAATGACTTGCCTTTATGATCTGCGTCTTCCTGCTAAGAGGTATTTTCTTTAGTAATGATGCTTTCCTTAACATGGCTACATCCAGAGGTTTGTAATTTGCATCTTAAAATGTGCTAGTTCAGGTCTATTCCAGAAATACTTCTGTACTCATTGAAAAACCTGTGAGGTTTTGTGTTAGACCAAACTTGAAGACAGAGCAGGAAATAGGAGTTGCCTGTAAAAGCATGTTTTTATAATACTAAATGGGATCAAGTAAATGTTGATTTCTTTTTGGAAAAAGACCAGAACAAGAAAGGGTTCACTGGTCACAAAGACTGGACTTGGAAGTAAAAGCTTATGTAACACTGGCCGTGAAATGTAGAATTTTATTCAGGTGAAGACACCTCAGTATCATAATTGTTTCCGAAAACTCTAGTGCAGGTCAGCGTATGTTCTGCACAAGTTTAACATGCAGCTCCTTCTTGCATTATGTAGGGATAAATGCAACTCTGCTTCTCATACATAGCTACATGTGCTAAGTTAAGAACTGAGTTTTGCAGTATGCAAAAATAGACAGTTTTTCTGCACGTAGAAAATGCACTCTGCCTTAAATACCATCATTGCATTTACCTGGACTCTTTGCACAAATACAACGTAGTATGTTTTTGTCTGCTTGCTAGAAATCAACCTAGTTATCAATTGCATGTAACTTAAAATCAGTGATGAAATCTGTTGCAAACAACTGAGGTGGTGCCTGTTAAATTGCAATTGGTATGTATTGTGGTCTTGCTTTTTGGATGTGTTTCTTTAGGAATGTTTCAAGCCAGCAAAACCATTTTAATGTGTTCCTTCCCTGCCAACAGTTATATCAGTCAGCCAAAGCACAGAAAAACAAAACACGATTCCTGTTGAATTTTAGTTCTGTGGTTTTCCCCTCTGTTAGACACAAAGCTCTGCATCTCTTTATGCCATTTTCATGCTACTCATGGAATTAGAAACAGCTATATTCTCAAAGTAGTTTTGCTTGAATTGCCCTTGATTCTCATATTCTAGGTGCACTGTGACTTGTCCCTCAGCATTTTTTTTAGACTGCAAATATAAAGGATGTCCTCCCCTGCCTTCCCACACTGCTAATAGATGGCTGTTGGGAGCAGGGCCACAGCTCTGCCCCTGCCATTCTCCAGCTTGGAGCCTTCCCATCAGTGTCCACTGGTAGAATCCCTCAGTTTGGGCTTCGGTTGAGGAGTGTACAGGATTTCTTTTGATTACAACCAAAAATCTTTTGAGACTTGAAGCATTCTGCCCCTTATTAATAAGTTGTGACGTTTGCAGCACTTTTACCTTCAGCAGTAAATCATCAGTGTGCAGTATTGGCACCCATCTACATTTTGTCCCTTGGATCTCTTGGTACCAGTTAGTAAATCATTTTATTTGTTCTGTGCTTGCACATGAATGGATTGATCTTTTTTTTTCATGCCCTTAAGCTCCTTTTGACAAGTATTGTCAGCTAAATGTGTTTAATGCTGATCCAACTGTCAGGTTTACGTAGACAAAATCTTTATTTTTCATGTGAGTCCTACTTCTGAACATATATTAAAAAAATACAGATGACTAATTTAAAAAATGGTTTCATTCACTCTGCTCTTCTGAACCTTTGAGTTCCACAGGAATTCTGTATAGTATTTTGAAGAGGTAAAATGTAATACAACATTTTTTTTTTCAAAACCGTGTTTAATATTTCTTAGATTTGTTAAGTAATTCAAAATGTCATGCTAAAAACAAATGCAGCAAATGTGTGGGGTTTTTTAGCCCTTAAATCTCAGTGCACCAAGATCTTAATTTTAGTTCAACTTGACACCTGTTCTGTGATTCTTAATTGTTCCTATTCAAGACCTATTATTATCATGTTGAACTTGTGTATACACAAAACCTTTCTTACACCGTGTAGTCTTCTTATGACTGCTTTTGTGGAATGTCTGAAGGAGCTCTCAGAATTGAGTACGTTCTGTTGTACACTGTTTCTTTTTAGTGGGCCTTCGGAGTGACGCTGTGGGAGCTCATGACTTTAGGACAGACTCCCTATGTGGATATCGACCCCTTTGAGATGGCTGCTTATTTGAAGGACGGCTATCGAATAGCTCAGCCCATCAACTGCCCTGATGAACTGTAAGTGCGTCTTTTTGGAGACCGGTTAAAAAGTCTGTTTTGTAAGCAGCATGTTAAGCCAGCCTTATCAATAAAAGAGATGAGTTTGCCTTTCCCTGCCTCCCCATTCTGCCTTTTAGACAAACCCTGGTATAAGTATTTGAGTGACTTCAGTAACCTGCGGCGGGGAACTCGGGCTAAAATTCAATGCTGCTACTTGTTCTTGTTGTTGAGTTTCACTTAATCCCAACTCGACTCTTTTCCTTATTCTGACACACAGGAGTAACGGGGTTAATCTGCAAGTTGGGAGGAGGAAGGCAAAGGAGCTGAGGGTTTTCAGCTTAGTGTTCTTGGGGCTGCAGTGTAGGTTTGTAGGTAAAGTGAATCTCTCTTGTCTCAGTAAGAGTACTGAGAAGTACTGTATGTCATGTAGCTTAAATGGCAGTGCTTGCTTGAGGTGTTTTTTCGTAACCCCAATGTTCTGTAGGAGAATGCAAGTGCGCAGGCACTACCTTCCGCCTCCTGTGTTCTTCCACATTCCCTTCCTGTAAACAAGCTACCACAGAAATAAACACTTTGAACTCTGCTTTTACAATAGTTGAGCAATTTCTGATGAACTATGTATTGCTTCCTCCTATATTGCCTCTGACTCATATCCTAAATCAAACCAACACTTTCAGTCACAGAACATTTATTGATCATTCCAGATGTCTGTCTTCTGAAAAAAATGTTCAGGATTGTGTCTTGGAAGATAAAGGTTTCCTTTTCTCCTTCCAGTCAGCAGGCTTTCTAGTGGCAAGTGCTGTTTTTCACTTTCAGGCTGAGACTGTGGTCACCTGACTCCTGTTCTCATGTCTTCCATTTGTCATTGTCTTGTAGGTTTGCTGTGATGGCCTGCTGTTGGGCCCTAGATCCTGAAGAAAGACCCAAGTTTCAGCAGCTGGTGCAATGTCTAACTGAATTTCATGCAGCGTTGGGAGCCTATGTCTGAAACTGCAGAAGATTCAATTCACTGACTGGGAGAAGGCATGGCATACATCTGCAGCTATATGTCACTTGGACTCACACATGTGATGTGTATAAAGCGACACCAAAGGGAGAAAGCACTTCTTCCAAAACACTGTGCCTTAGAATGCCTTAGTAGTCTGAGTTGTTTTGGGTTTTTTGGTTTGTTGTTTTTTGTTTGGTTTTTTTTGTGGGGTTTTTTTTTTTTGGTAAGACCTTGATGTTGAATATTTTCTAGATATCACTTTTGCTAAGTTAAATTGAGACCTTTCTATTTGCCATCAGGATTTTTGAAGTGTAGTGATAGTGAACTTAAACACAAGATTTGGATGGACTTTGCACTCTTAAAACAGACATGATTTTTTAAAAAAAAATTTTTTTTTTTGAAGGGTATATGGAACTGGTAGAAAAGTGAGGGTAGGGGAAATGCAAAAGCCACACTGCAGAAAATTTTCCCTGCTTTTTAAAAAATGTTGAAACTGAATCTTTTTGACCAGCTCTAGTGTTTCTACTTGTATGTATCTGGAATAGCTTTTTAGTATCAACTTCTATTTTTGAGACAACACCACATTGTGGTTGGATCCACAAGCGGCTTTAAACCATTTAAACTTTTTTTAAACCATTCACAAATGTTTTCTTTAAAAGCTGGTCTTCAGGATACAATATTTCTTTTTTTAAAGCAGTAAGTGATTATGTAAAAGTGATTCCAGTTTACCTCATACAGTGAGTAGTAAAGGTGGGCTAAAAGTGGTGCCCTTCCTTTCAGATAAAAGGCTGATTTGATTTTTGAGATGGTTTTATGTGCTAGATAGAGGCCTTCAGAGAAGCTCCAAAGCAGCCCTTGTGTGGGAGTCTTTCACCTCAGACTTCTGGATTGCAGTTTCTCTTGTTCAGAAAGGTACTGGTTGTTTTTTACAGGCTTTTGTGGCCTGAAATGGGCTTAAATATATAAATATATATTTGTAAAGACACTTGCAGAGTAAAGAATGTTTTTCTATTACGTCTAATGTGAAAGCTTCGTCCCTCACATTGCCCTGTGTATTGAATGCACAGGTTGGTGGTGGTTGGGCTGGAGTTGACACGATGAAGAGGTGGATCACCTGCCTCCCTCCCTGAAGAACTAGTCCTTGAGACATGGTATATTGTCCTGCTGCCTTCTTTAACCTAAATATCCATTCCACCACAGGTTATTTTGAGTTGAACATTACTTAAGAGGACTGAACAAAATATTTTGGGAAATGTGAAGTGATCCTTTGATTCGCCCTTAGTAACTTCCATATTCTATATATAACAAAGTTATTTGTAGAATAACATCCAGTTTTCTAAGTGAACTGTGGGTTTCATTCTTTACAAGGTGGCACCGTGAGGCAGGTTGCACTGCAGCACAACGTGAAATGGGAAAAATTGCTTTTTGTCTCATACCATCTTCAGAGTAAAGCACCAATAGCCTCGAGTGTTTGTGCAGTGAATTGGGTTGGGAGTGTTGTTCTGACAGGCTTCGTAGCGATTGTAGCATTTTGGGAGACTCTGGTCTGCAAGTATGAGCAGCTGGATTTGGCTGTGTCATGCAGATGTGCAGCTTTTATTCTTTCCAGACTTCTGAACCTTGGTGAAGAAAAACAATCCTTTCTAATGAGTATTGTGTGAGGCAGAATTTTGTGTGGTCTGTTCTCAGTCTTGCAGGCTGACCATTCACATTACTGAGATAAAATGGAGCCTCCCTCAAAACACAGGAGCTTTCCTGTCTGCACTTAGGTGTCATTTATCTGTGGCTTGTGAATCCAGTCTTGCTTTGTCATAGAAGGAAATTTTTTTTGCTGGCTCAAGGTTGGGAATTTTATGATGGGCTGTGTTTGCTTGAATGAATTTGAACTGGCTTCATGTGGTTGGCTTTTGGAGTCACTGCATTTGGGGAAAGCAGTAAGGCTTTGGTTGCGTGGACTTCTGTGGTCTCTTTCCTTTCTGACCCAGGGGAACTACACAATATGTGTACTTGCTCACGACTTGGGTGTTGAAGTTATCAGTGGCAGTGTTATTCATACCCAGATCTGTATTATGGTGGGATCTACAGAGGTGAAGGATGTAAGACTTCCTTGAGATTGGAAAACAGCCCAGGGTGAAAACGGTACATGTATTGTATGTGCTTCACAGGGTGGAGTCATGTGCGTACAAGATGTATATCTTGCAAAATCTGTTCCCATCTGATAGGTATCTGAAGTGACATCTAAGCACTACAGTCTCGTTGTGGTTTAACCCAACAGGCAGCTGATCCTGGTCACTTCCTGCCCTGCACTGGGACTGGGGAGAGGACTGGGGGGGGTGGGGGGCAGCAAAGAAAGGGCAAAATTTGTAGGTTGAAATAATAAAGACAGTTTAATAGGACAAAAAAGGAGGGGAATAACAATGGTAAAAGAATTAAAATATACAAAAACAAGTGATGCACAATGCAGCTGCTCACCACCGACTGACTGATGCCTAGCCAGTTCCTGAGCAGTGGCCCCCAGCCAGCTTTCCCCCTGGTTTATATACTGAGCATGATGTCACATGGTATGGAGTGTCCCTTTGGCCAGTTTGTGTCAGCTGTCCTGGCTTTGTTTCCTCCCAGTTTCTTGTGCCCTGCTCTGCCCCCCAGCCTCCTTGCTGGCAGGGCAGTATGAGAGGCTGAAGAGTCTTTGACTTAGTGTAAACATGGCTTAGCAACAACTAAATCATCAGTGTGTTATAAACATTGTTTTTATCCTTAGAGGCAAAAATGAGTAAACCCTGTGGGATGAGATTGGGTTTGGGAAATTACAGTGCTCCTGTATGAAGGAAAAGCCAAAGGAGAGGCTTAGCAGAGCAATAAAGGAAAAAGTATGAGTGTGACCCTTGGGAGAGCTAGGTGGAGCAGGTAAAGTAGGTAAGTTGAGCAGGTAAAAGAACAGAAAGCTGTGGTTATAGGAAAGGGAGGAGACCGGGAGGGTTATGGCTTCCAGTTGTTTGGGGATGTGGTTTGTTGGGGTTCTTCTGGGGGTGTGGGTAATGCTGGTAGAAAGAAGTTGTCAAAGGTAAAAGGCGAGAAGTGTTGAGCATTAAGTGCCGGGTGTCATGGGACTGCCTGTGGAGACAGAGGTCAGAGTTGGTTGTTAGAACTTAAAATGGACTAGGGCTGCAGTGAAAGACTGGATCAATTCATGAAGAGAAAACACAATGGGAAGAGAGAAGGCTGAGAGCAGCCAGTTCATCAACAGTGTTGGGCTGGGAGCTGTGGAGATGCTAAATAAGTGATATGAAGGAACCTGGAAAGCGATGCTGAGAGAATGCCTGCTCCATGAGCAGTTTTCCATGGAACATGAGACGCCTTGGAGGATCAAAGCACTCTTCTTGGCTGTCTTGGTAAGCATTAATTTTAGGTTGTTGTCATGGTTTAGGGTCAGGGTGGCCCCTTAGACCTGTAACAGATGCTCTCTGTTAACCTCCCTTCCTCCCCAAAGGGGAAGAGAAAGGGAATAAGGGAGAGACACTTAGCCATTAGAAAAGGGAACTGGAACAGCCTTAATGAAAATAA
>WUAM01000359.1:38814339-38826289 GCA_024336885.1 Actenoides hombroni | reverse complement strand
TCAAATCCAAACTTTCAACTCTCAGGAACCACAATGGTGCAGTTTTGCTTTGAAGTGGGGCTGCAAATCTGCACCCTCCCCAGTGTAGTGCACAGGATCCAGCAGTGGCCTTGGTTTGCATATCAATCTTTGGTAGTAACTCTAAACACGGGGTGTTATCACTGCCAGAAGCAGCCACTGCCTGGGAAGACGTGCTGCTGACTTCAGACAGTGCAGTTATGTTAGAAGAACTGAGCTGGAAAGTAAAATCACTGAACAGAATTAATTCTCTGCTCACTCAAACCAGGACAGTTGTCCTCTGTTTCCCACTGCAACTGTCTCCAGGTTCTCAGTGAAGGGCAAGGCTGGCGTGGCAAAAATTGGTGCATGTGAAGATAGTGCTGTTTGTTTCTGTTAGAGGTGACCTTGTTTTACTGAAGTTTATTTACATGAGTTTGCCACTAAGAATCGGCACCCCACCCCAAAGTGTGTGTCTGACAAGCCTTTGTCCTAGGACTTGTGAGAAGATTTTCAGCTCTTTGGGAAGACAGGTATAGTGTGCTCTCAGCTGTGCGTATGGAAAGGGCTTGAGCCAGCTGGTGCTTTTCAGAACAATGCGGAAGTATTGCTGAGACTGTGGAATTTATTTAAGGGTATTTAGTTTTGAGCATTTTTATGGTAGCTGATGGATGCGAATCATTTTGAAGAAAAGGAGGATTAGGGGGGAAAAAAAGTCCTCTGAAGAGAGTGGTGTGAGTGCATCAACCCCGTATTGCCACACACGGGGTGAGTGTGTCCCTCGCAGGTAAATCTGGGCACACAGGGCCATGTGGAAATTCTTCTGCAGTTTGGTCCCACGGTGCCCGCTCCGAAACTCACCTTCCAAAGTCAGCAAATACATGTGTTTGTGTCACACGCAGATAGGAACGCTGCTGTGAAACCTCACTGGCACAAATGAGAGTGAACGTGTGTGACGGGTGTTGGTACACACCTTGCAGAGTGTTCTGGGAAGCAGCTCTTGGTGTATTTTCTTCCTATGACAGATGGTTTGGGTTTTTTGTTTGGGGTTTTTTTGTTTTGTTGTGTGTGGCTTTTTTTTTTTCAGTGTGGGATGTGACTTGTCGTGCAGGTGGTCTGTGACCCAGAGATTGTGCATGTTCAAGGCTGTGTTAACTCAGTTTAAGTTTGTCAGGTGAACTGCTCTTGCTGTTGGCAAGGATGTTAGGGCAGGATGCAAGGAGAGTCCAGCCATAGCCTTTGAGCTCAGCACAGGCATTTTAGTGAGAAGCCTTTGAAAGAATTCTGAAAAGCAGGCTGCCTGCTGAGGCTAGCAGCCTGCTGAGAACTGAGGTTTGAACTGCTGAGGGTGAGGTTGGATCCACATAGCTTACAGGAGCCACAGAGTGCCTGATAAGGAGCCAATCTGGCAGCTGAAATCTGCAGTGCTGCTGCTGGGGGAGCAAGGCTTTTACACCCTTGCACATCCAGGTTCTTGAAACCAGGTAAGGACATTCCTGCGGCCATTTGTGCGCTCCGCATGCTGATGCTTTTGGTAATTGCTGCTTCCTCTCTGGTAAGGATGTGGAGAACCTATCTTCTCTCCGGGGTTCCGCCTTGCAAATATCAGATTGAAAGGGCATTAGAGGGAGGGAATATTTTGGGGGTAAAGGGAACATGCTTTATTTCTGATGGCTTATCTCTTTCCTGTAAGGAGTGAACCTTGCTTATCCTGACCTCTTGCCTTGGAGCAACTTCTCATGTATAGTGCTGCTAAGCACTTGCTAAGTATTGCTTATTTGATAAAAAGAAGAGGCTCGTATTACCATGCAGTAGCTGTGTGATGGAAGGGAAGGTTGGATTTTAAGATTCAGTGGGTTTTGGGGTCCATTATTGGCTTGATTGGGGGTGAGTACAGTAGGCTTAGGACTTGGGAAAGCTTGGTGTGTTCTCACATGCTGGCTTATATTGCCGTCCGACTGCACCCACTGAATGCTCCTTTCATTGCGCTCTCACGTTTGAGCCATCTGCTGTCACAGAATGGTAGGGGTTGAAAGGGACCTCTGGAGATCATCTAGTCCAACCCAGCTAAGTCAGTTTTGCCTAGAGCAGGTTACACAAGAACACATCCAGATGGGTTTTGAAAGTCTCCAGAGACTTCTGAGCTTCCCTTGTCTGGAAAAGGCAGTAACATTACTTTTGTCTCCTTTCTTTCATGGCATAGAAACTGTTTCAGTTGCATAAACGAGCCTGGCTCACTAACTGTAGGGCCAGCTCTCACTCCAAGTCTGATGCTCCAGATAATAGGTCCCCTTTCAAGGCTGCATGGCAGCTGAAGCAGCCAGACACATCAGCTTTACAAAAGCTTCAAATCAAAACAGCTTTCCACTAAGAAAGCCAAGAAATATGCACAATAACTATCTCAAGTGTATTTCTGATTCAGCTGTCAGCTTCTGTGCATTCCTAGGGTGGGAGAGGCTGGATGCATCGAATAACCCTGTGTCTTCTCCCTCCTGCTCACCAGCCTCTTCAGCTCAGTCTCATCTGCAGTTTGAGCTTCCACTTTGTTTTCTCCTGCTCAAACAAGATGCACTTCATTTTAGTTTATTCTAGCTCTTTTGCTTAGTAAGCTGTAGATCTGCCCCTTCTGTTGTTTCCTGTTGTGTTACCGTCCACTAGGCTTTTGACAAGATGAGCTGGGTTATCTCTGGGAGTAACCTGCCAGGATCCAAGAACTCCTTCTGTGCCATGGTCCCTTGCAGAGCCAAAACACTTGCAAGCAACCAGAAACCCTGGCACTGGCAGCAAGCAGTCCCCAATCTGAGAACATGGGCTCACTAATGAGACAGGATTCATCTTGCTGAAACTGTACTTTGTAAGAGAAGGACCTATGCAGTGCCATTCTTTTCATCCTGTAGACAACAGTTACAATGGCTTGGACCTACGTCCTGATACATGTGCACACCTATGTCCAGAGACATGCCACAGCTGTGGTGGGGATATACATGGTGGCTTCCTATCACCTTGTCTGCTCTCTGCAGCCACGTGCCCTGTATCCCATCCTGTCCTCTAGCAGGAGACCTGTTGGAATCCACCTTGCTTGTACACACAAGAATGGCTCCACTTGCCCTTAAGATACCCTCTTCAGACTGCGGAGAAAGTCCCCTCACATTCTTGTAGCTTCTTGGCACGCAAGTCAGGGGTTCACTCTGATCTGGCAGCTGATAACTGCAGAATCATGGAGCTGTTCAGCCTGCCTGGGAGAGACCTGCAGGAGAGTCTGGCCACTTAGGGATTGTCTCTTGGAGCTGTCCAACACCTTCAAAAGAAGCATTTTCAGTACTTTTTTTTTTAAACTAAGTTTTGTGCAGATCCCAGGCTTGCTTGCACAATAAAAGCTCGTCACTCAGGTGAAGGCTAGGGGAGGAGGTTCCAAAATGTGTGGTTCTTCAGCCTCTGGAGTAGATTGAAAGAAGGCTGGAAGCTGAAGCCCTGGGTGCTGAGTGCATTTCTGCTGCAAAGCTTGGGTGAAAGCAAGTAGGAATCTCTTCTGGATGTGCATGAGATGTGATAGCCTGTGTAGAATGCAAACTGAGTGCTGTAGCTAACATGTGAAAGCTGTCTTCAAGCTTACCTCATCATAGAGGTTCTGCTTAGGGCTGCTCAGCTGCCTGCCTAGACCCTCTGTGTCTCACACCTGTCTAGGCAGCCTCAGTCTAATGCTGCTGTGAGCATTTCTTGGTTCTTCAAGTCTCCTTGCCTTTAGAGAAGCAGGCTATCCCTCAGCAATGGCCTTCCCCTCAACCAAAATGGAGCTGAGTTGATGAGACTTGAAGTAACTCTTCTCCACACAACAAAATGTTTTTGAGCTAAGAGAAACCCACAGATCAGGAAAACACTATGCTGGGGGGATGATTCATGCTCTAGGAGAAAAAGTAAACAAATTCTGTCCTCAGTGATGCCAATAGGACAGATGTTGGCAACACCTCTCAGGAAACACTGAAGAACAGATTGGTAGTGTTTGATTGAAACAGGGCTTGAAGGAATAGGGAAGTGAACAGACTAAACGAGTCTTTGCAGATGTGTCTTAGTGAGGCTGGAGGTGGAGAGACAGCAAGCTGGCTGTGACTGAGAATATTGATACAATGGGCATAGGAGAAGGGTGGTACATGGGCAGGAAGATAATCAAATGGCAGTTGACAACAAGTATGTTGACCTGACAGGGGGACAGGGGGCTTCAGTCTTTTGTGTTGGGTAAATGTCATGTTTGGACTCTTTGATGCATAAATGCCTCTTTTCATGGAGCAGCTGGACAGGACACCCCCCAGAAAGAAAAAAATTCAGCTCAGTCCTGGATGATGCATAAGACAAGCTGTAAAATTGCTGGGGAGTTATTCTGTACTAGTGACCAAACTGTGTTTAGATCTGCAGTCCTTACTGGTGCAGTAAATGCAAGAGAGCAAAGTTGGGGGTGGGGGGGAGGCAAGGGAACAACCCACAAGAAAATTCCCCAACCTAAAAAAAACCCAAAGTAACCCAGCATTTAACTTTGAAAAGGGAAATGTGTAAAAAAATGTTTTGGTTGTCAAAAGGGTAATGTGCTCTGAGGTTCTGCCTGCGGGACTTTATTCTTGGTTTGGATGCTGGCTGGAGGTCTAAAATCCAAGCTTCAAATGTCCTCTTTCAGCTGGCAGCGATTTACTTGTCAACAGTTAAAAGCACATGGGAGATATTCCTGAGGCTTAGGGGTAGATCATGCTGCTGTGTGGATATTGCTGCTGGAGTGCCATGAGGAGTCTTCAGTGGTGGTGTGCCATGAAGGTCAGGCTATGGCAGCATGGAGAGTGGGCAGAGCACGGGTGGAGTGCACTGAGAAGCAGCTGAGCCCGTTGCTCTGAACCTGGAGCATCTGCAGCCAGGAATTAGTGGCAGGAGGGGGAGGCAGGACTGCTGCCTGCCTGGGAGGAGAGTGCAGCACAGCTCTGGGTAGCAGCACCCCTTTTTTCCACTCTTGGAAAGTTCATGTTATTTGTGTGATTCATCGTGCTCAGGCTGGTGATGTCTGCTTTGTAAGGCCAAAGAGAGGGTTATGGCCTGATTAAGTAGTGCTAGTTTTACTTCCACTTGCTTTAAAATTCCAGTTTAAAGAAGAGTATTTTGAGTAGGAATAAAGTGCTGGCAGCTGATGGATAAGCCATTCCTTGTGTTGCAATAGGCAGGCTCCTAAGAAGCAGCAATTGCTAAGGGAAAAGTTGTGTCAAAATGATTTTTTTTTAAATTAGTATTTTACATAATAAAGAGGAGATAAATGTTTGGCTGAGGCTGCCTTGCTGAAGGATTTGTAGGAGCAGGAAGGAATGGTGGAGTAGCAAAGCAGCATGGTCCATATAACCAAAGTCTAAGGGCGAAGCTGGCATAGCGAAGTGCATCAGCAATAAAATTGCTACTCAGGGAGGGGTGGTCGTAGAAATCTCCATGTCTGCTATAGGCAAAATGGGCAGAGGAGGAAAACTTAGCTAACCTGTGATTCAGAGAGCTAGATTCATTTAGCAGCTCTGCTCCATGCTTCTGCCACATCAAATAGCTTGCTCAAACTTTCCAGACCTTGGTTGCCCCTTTCAGAAAGTGCTGGCCTCTGTCCCAGGTTTGTTGTGTAAAGGGAAAAAAGAAGCACACTGGTAGTTGCTCCCAGCTTCTAATCAGGTAGAATTGTCAGTTAATTGCTGATAGTGCAGGGGAAGTAAAACATGCCAAAAGGGAATTGCTGACAGCTTCTTTGGGACTGCTGGGAGAGGGGGAAAGGGTACTGCATCTCCAAGTGACCCTTCTGTAGGGTGCCATCATATTTTTTCTGAAACAAAGGAGTCTTGTTATTAAAGGGACTGAGGAGACAGACCATTGGTCTTGTACTCTTTTAACAACATACTGGGATGACAAAAGCCCAGCTAAAAACTTGTAGTAAAACTGTTTTCATCTGAGTTCATCCTCTCTCCAGGCACGATGATGTTGGCAGCCAAGTTATGGGTTCAGCTGGTCTCAGAAAATGCCATTTGTAGCCTGTATGGTGGTGGTAGCTTGGGTGTGAATCAGGGCCAGCTCCACCAGCAATGGTGCTTTCATTTAGTGTCAGTGTGTCCAACAAAAATCACAGCTGCCTGTAGCTGTTGTTCTTGGGGACCAAGTTAAACATCAGGCTACTTCAGGTCAGTCACTTTTCCTTCTCCAGTGTTATTTTAAAGGGGGATATCTCAGTCCTATCTTTGGAGGCTGTTCCTAGCTTTGTTTTGGCAGTGTTGGGATAGAACAAAGTATGTGGGTTCTGGGAAAAGTTGTGAATTCCAGCTCTGCTCACCATTTGAGGAAAACAATATTATTGTACGTCAGAGCCAATTTTGGGTTTCTGCGGGGAGTTCTTGTGCCCGAGGGAATCTGTAGTGATGCATGCTTGACTTCTCTGTACTGTTGCAGCTTGGGATGATGTTGGCTGCTACACAGCCTCTCTCTTAGTGGTGCCAACTTTACAGAGCGTCTGACTGCGCACACTACTTGAGTCTTGGCTTTTTCAGTTGCGATCTCTGAAGACTCTCAGCCAGAAAGGCTTCCTTGGGAGCAACATGAATACTTCTTCCTAGAAACAGGGGGATTTCCTTGGATCAGAACAAACTGCCTTCATGTTAATGTCACAGATTGTAAGACACATGTTCACTTAGCTGGAGAGATGGTCCTAGCCTGACTTCTCCTTCCAGTTGTGACAATGGGTGTATCTTCTGCATGAATTTGAATATTAATTCAGCAGTTGTGCTGGTGGGGCTGCTTGTTTTCCACCCTCCCAATGAGGATTATGCCAGCTCACCTTTTCAGGTGCTTTGATGAGCCCCCTGGAATATCTTCCTTTTATTGTTTGGCTTTATTGAGCAAATTGTATCAACCCTACCAGGATATGCAAGGAGTCTTAGCAAAAGAGTGAGCTGATTCTTCTGGGAGAACTCAATGATAATTTGCTTTTCCAGTTTGACCTATTACAGTTTTGGTATTTGTCTTGGGTGAATGTTGAGGTTAAGGCTGTTGTTTTGCTCCTTGCATTAACTTACCGAATGAGATCAATTCCCTTGTATGTTAAAAATTACTGCCCAAGTTAAAGATTTCAGAACAGCCATAGTGGGGACAGATCAAGGTTCCTGGTCTTCACCCCAACCCTACTCAAATCAGGTGCATGGAGAGGAGGAAGAGCAGCACAGGCTTGTGCAATGCATCTTTTTGAGTCCTTTTGCAGCCTCTAGCCCTTACCAGCTTGGATGATTTTCCAAGTCAAGTGACACTTTAATTTATGAAGACATACATCTCTCTTGTCCAGTCTTCCCTTGAAACCCTGTGTGTGTTTAAAATCCCCAGTGTCCATCAGAGCAAAAAGCTCTGCAGCTCAGCTGCTGTGTGAGGAGCATTTTTTTTGTTTGCTTTGTTTTTTGTTTGGTTGGTTGGGTTTTGTTTGCTTGTTTGGTTTTTATTGTGTGTTTTGTGTGTGTGTGTGTTCTTTTTTGCCCAAACCTGCTTTCTCATCTCTGATGCTGTGGGGTGGCTGTATCAGAGTAGGCTGTGAATGATCCCCTCTAGAGTGTGAAGAACTCTGGATATTCCCTGTTTTACAAGGACCAGGGGGCCATGAATATGCACACAATTCCTGGTGCAGGTAAACTGTGGATATACCTAGCATTGTAACAAAACTTGTCTTGTTTTCCCCCTCTGATCCTTTCTGCATAACATCTCACTCTGTTTCCTGCTAAGGAGTAAGGTGATGTTTTCGTGGAGCATTGGAACTACACTAAGTCTTCGGGGATAAATTAAAATGCTGTTTCTAACTCGTGGTTGCAAAGCTGCGTTAGGATTTGCCCTTTTTCCTTGTGTAACACTCGGGTAATGAGGAGTGCATCTCAGCATGAACAATTGTCTATAATAGAAAGCTTAAGTATGACTCCCAAACAAGTTTTAAAAACCCACCACTTTTAACAGTAATAATAATAAAAAGCTTAAGGACTATGGTTGTACATGCAGAGCTCTTAGTTTTGCTACAAGAAGGGACTTGCAGATACTGTCTCTGAGTCTACAGAACACAACTCTTTCAACATTCCTTTGTTCCTTTGAAAAGCAAGAGCCATTCTGGGTGTGTTTCTCTAATCTAGAAATCTGTGAGCTTTAAGGAAAAAAATTAAGTTAATTAAAACAATTTTTACACGTATTCTGATGTGATGTTTCCGAGTGTGGTACCAGACTACGTGGCTGGCTGCAAACCCCTTAATTTCTGTCCTTATGATCACTAAAAAAGCAGAAATCTTTTTACCATTATCCTCTCCCTAAATATCTGCTTGATTTGGACTAGAGCAGTTTGAAACTCTGGTGTTTAGCTTTCAGTGGATTAATATCCTATTTCTCAGCATACCTGCTCAGTAGTTGCTGAATCCCAGCGGGGAAATTTGGAACCATAGGAAGGAGAAGTGGGTGGGAAAGAGCATTAAGCAGTTGTCCCTCCCATGAATATATTTCCTCTTTACAAGTCGTTGATGAGGTGCCACGTAGTTGCAGGAAGCATGAGTGCTGCCATTTCTTTTTTATCTTGTTCCTTTGTCCTCACAAAGTTCATCTGACATGACTTAGCAGCTGGCTTGTGTTTTCCTCCAGCTCTCTGGAGCAGAAACTGTTCTTCCTCTTGCTCTGCTGGAGTTGAAGACGTGTCTCGAGCTGGCCTGGGTGGTTGGACCTCCATAGTTTAGCAATGGTGTGGAGCAGGCTGTATATCTTGTCCCATGCCTTGTGCAGACCCCAGGCTCCCCGACTCTGCTGGTCAAAAGTCTGTGGCAGGACCACGCCGAAGCTGGTGTTTGGCTGGTACATGCACACCACCTCCTCATGTTCATCCTGGCTGTGCTGGCCCAGGCAGAAACCTACTGCTCGTTCCTCAGCCAGGAGCAGCATCTCCTTTTACTACTTTAAAAGTCAATTTAGGCTTCTTTCATCTGACAAGGATGCCTGGCAGGTCTCTGTAGCTCAGAAACCTGATGGTTTCCTGGTTCTCCTGCCCCTGTGTGGTCAGGTCACCCCAGGTCAGAGCCAGGATTTGGTGAACTGCTGTTACTGCCTGTGACAGCCCACCACAGCTTCAGTGTCAGCTCTGTGAAGAGCAGAAGGGAAGCTGCAAGTGCTTAGGGATATAGTTTAGTCAAGTTCTTGTCAGTGTTAGGTTGGACTAGTGATTGGACTAGATGATCTTAAAAGTCTTTTCCAATCTAGAAAATTCTGTGATACAAAGCATAAAACTGCCAAATGATGCATTTCTTCAAATAGGCTTTCTTAAAAATCCTGAGACCTGGAGTCCTGTTCTTATGTGAATGTCTTGTCAAAGTACTACAGCAAATTTCTAGCCCTGAAGAAATGGAAACTGGAAAGCCAATGGACTCTAACAGAAGTGACATCTTAATTTCACCCTGGCATAAAAAGCCTTTAATAAGCTTTTTTCCATGTTGAAGGTTTTCAGTCAGGCATGGACTAGATACTGGTAAAGCGTAAATCCTGAAGCATTGCCCCGGTTGCTTGGACGGCACTATCAGAGGAAATCAGGAAATGTTGCTGCTCAGTGTTTGACTGCAAAAATACTGTATTTTTTTTATACCATTTGGTGGAGGAAGTGGTTTTAAGTGTTGATTAATTGCTCAGATTTTTTAATTTTTTTTTTTAGTCTTGAACACTTTAACTTCACAATCTCAAGTTTTCATTCTTTCCCCCTACACAATGCTTGCTCAGGTCACTCACTTTGTTCAGCTGGTGTGTCTGTCTGTTGTTGCAAAACCCCACAGCCTTTCCAGGACCTGCAAGGTGAAACAAAAGAGCTGCAAAGACGTGTCTGCATGTCAACGTGTCTGCGTGTCTCGCTGCCTGCAGCAGGCGATGCTTATCCTTGGGGGTGGCTTGTCCTGGGGCTTTCCTCTCAGAGGATTTCTGCTGTCAGAATAGGCTTGAAGCTACATTGAGTTCCTCCTTTGAGAAATCCACTGCTAAGATGCTTCAGGCTTGCTGCGCTGCTTCTGGTGAGGACCAAGCTGAGACCATGCCATGGGAAAGGGATGCCTTGGAGCAAAGCCCTTCATAGAATCCCCAGCTGTGCCTGGGATTGTGGGCAGGTAATGCTCCAAGTGGTCCCTAAAGGTAAATGAGGGAGGAAGAGTCTGGACAGGGTTCCCTCTTCTCCCACCCCACCATGAAGCATGTTACCTGTCAAGGGGACACAGCAAGGAGCTGGTATGCACAGCCCCAACCTATGAATCCTGTTAGGCTGATGGGACATGGTGCACAGCGATGTCTCGTCTCCCTGATCCTCTGTAAGATTTCTCTGTGGGCATCCTGCATCCTGGGATTTGCTTTACTGGAGATCTTTAGAGCAAATTATTTTGTAACCGAGTCATGCAAAGCTTTCAGATGAGTTGTAAATACTTTTTGCTTGTGTGGGCCCTTGGTTCCCTCACACGCCAAAGAGATCCAAAATTTTCCAAGCCCTCTGGCTATACTTTGGGGAGGGCAGGAGCAGGGGCTGCCCAAGTCCTTGTGCTCCCCCGGGGCCACAGAGGGACTGCATCCTGGTCCTGTCGCAGAGGGTTTCGTGCCACCAAAGGCACTTGAGCTTGCTTGACATCTTTGGAATTTGCTTCCCCTTTGCAGTTTGTGCCCAGCAGCCGTCCCTTTGGGTGGCAAGTGCCAGCCCGGCAGAGCCCAGCCCAGCCCTGCAAAGCCTCCTTGCCTTGTTTAAACAAAGGCAGCTCATGTGGTTGGTGAAGGAAGCGCCAGCGATGCTCGGAGGCCAGGCTAAGGAAAATAAAGGGATGGGAGCTGTAACCTTTATGGTAAGAGCCTCCAGAAACAAAACAGCTTGCTTACCAGTCTGAAACTTGGGCAGGTCCTGGAGAGAGGTCAGAGCAGCTGGCACACCACCACGCCCCGAGGATGGTGCCATGTGCCCTGGCCAAACAAAGCACCACCTATGCTGCAGAATGAGGTAACAGCCAGCAGGAGGGCACTGTGGGGACAAGAGGGCTTGCAGACTGAAGGCACCTAATTTCTGTGCTCCCAGGACCATCATGACCAGGAGCAAAACTTGCCTTGCATTACACTGTTTGCTCCCAGCAGAGGTGTTGGAGTCCCCAGAGATGACCTAGCTTTGTTTCCTTAATGTTCTCTGGGCTTCTAGCACAGCACTGGATAACCTGTTACTGCTGCTGTGTCCAGAGCTGCTCCAGGACCATCAGGACCAGAGCAGTAAGAATGCAGCAACACCTTCTGCCTGTCAGGTCCTGGACCGTCTTGTATATCTCCTGACAGCAGGCTGAGGGCTGGGTGCAGTCCCCTATTCTGTGAACACAACCTGAGAAACGAGGGGATGGTGGGACAGTCTGCAAGGAGATAGCACAGCACTCTACGCTTTGCAAGGAGCACAGGAAATGCTGTGCCCTCCCAGCATCTCCGAGCTGCTCCACATCCCCCCACCATGGAGAGAGGTCAGCAGCTTTCCCTCTGACGGAAGGATGCTCCTGCCCAGCAGCGTTGAGGACAGTTGGATTTGGGCTAGAAAGAGCTGGCAGAGGTCAGATGCATCACTGGTCCAGGTCCAGGAGACCTCCCCGATGCATGAAGGCAGTGAGGCAGTGCCCAGGCTGCCCTGCCCTCCTGGCCTCCCTGTGCGAGGGAGCTGGGGCTCGCGTCACTGGGATGGTTTCACTCTGCGCTCTAGGATAAGGGAGAGCAGCAGAACATCCTCCCCATTAAATTGTTTGGTGAGTGTTTAGTTTATTTGCTGACAAAGGTAAGTCTAGCATGAGCTCACCAGCATCGAGATGTTACTCTGCATGGAGGTGGGGGGGGGGGGGGGGGGCTTTACAATGGGTGAGGGGACGTGTGTTTCTTGTGCGGCACCGGGGTGATGTGGAAAAAAAAG
>WUAM01000359.1:38763516-38814239 GCA_024336885.1 Actenoides hombroni | reverse complement strand
TTTGGGAAGATTTTAATTTAGAAATTTCTTTCCCCCCCCCCCCCCCCCCCCCCCCCCCTTGGTCAAAGTCAGTGTAATCACAGACTTTTGGCTAAGCTTTTTCCTGGAAAGCTGTGCCCTTGGAAGAGGAGCACCCTGTGAAGGACTTGGATCCACACTCCTGGCTTGGCAGGAGGTAGTAGTGGTGTGTACTGACCAGGACTGAAATAATAGTTCTATCTCCTGCGGTCAGCGGGAAGACTTCAGCCTAGAAGATAAAGGAAAACTTGGATGAACACAAAACACTTCTGTAGATGCATTTTTTTTAAGAGGTAGTGGACGAAGTGGGGAACACACGAGGGAAACATGGAGTTAGATCTGGAGGAAATTCAGCTAGCACTGAGGACACCCAGGGAGGGCTGGGGAGCAGCAAACATCCGACCTGAGTGACACGGCGCCAGGGTTTCGGTGGCTGTTTGCCACCTGGCTGGGACACGCCCCAGGATGGAGCCTGCTGTTTACTGAGCTGCTGTGTCAGGATGGGTCATCTGGTCCCTCCCTCTACTGTCTTTATACAGGTAGAGATTTCCATTGAGGGAGCTGTGTGGGCACAGGAAGTCCTCTCAGCAGCAGTGGTGATGGTGGAAGATGGTCTTCTGGGGTGCTCAGGACCTGGACCCAAAGTCAGCCAGGGTTTTGCATGATGGGTCTTCACAGGCAGCTCTGCCTCGGTGATGGGTCCACATGTTCACTGCATCTGTCTTTGAAAAAATCTAACCCTGGGCTTTTGGTGGCAGCTGCTGCTCTTTTCCTGCACTAGAGGTGTCATGGTCTTCAGGCCTGGTGGCCTCCTCTTTTTTTTTTAATTTTTTTTTTCCCTGTTACGTTATCTATTATTGGGGCCCCTGCATATGGTCCTGTTAAATTTTTCTCACTTGTGGCCAATTCTGGCAGCTCCACATTTTGCTGTCCTGCTCGTGGTGGTGTCCTTATTGTGCATCTCATTGGTGGTCATCTGCTACTGGTGCACGAGCACTCTAGAATATGCATGGTGCTCTTTGCACTATTTCTGTGGCTGGAAGAGGAGCTGGCAGCTATAGCTCTGTTAACAACTCTGCTCCTCTACTGTTGTCCTGCTCCAGGCTCAGCCCCGGTGACGTTCCTGCAGAGAGGAGAAGCTGGCTATAGACTCATGGTATTGCTCACCCCTGTTGTCATTTCACCTCAGTTCTGACACAGTAACTTTGTGTGGGACTGAGGCCCTGGGGGAGGAGCAGCACAGCACCAAGTGGCTAAAGGAGCCGGGATTGAATAGGGACACTTCAAGTTGGTTGTCTCAGCAAAGCCCTCACAACACTCCTGGCACAGGTTGGAAACATCTTGACTAAGCAGCACATACACACACAGAATCACACAGAATGTTAAGGGCTGTAAGGGACCTCGAAAGACCATCTAGTTCAACTGCCCTGCCAGAGCAGGATCAGCTGCAGCAGATCACATAGGAACACGTCCAGGCAGGTTTTAAATGTCTACAGCACAGGACAAAAAAACCCCTATGGTGTCAGAAGTGCCATCTTAATGATCTGCAGAATAATCTTGTTGGAGCCCTTTTTGCAGGGAGGGTGTGGCCGCTGCAGCTCCTTCCACTTCTTGGTGGGCATAACATGAAATATTTAAGGTGTCTTGTCAGCTATGGGCAGATAACTCCTGGCACGTGAGCAAGATGTGGTTGTGGTTGTCTGGACTTCGGGTTACGTGTTCCATCTGAGCCTCTCCCGTCACCATTTTCCTTCAGTGGTTGCCTTCAGCACAGCCCCTCCTAATGCGAGTTTTGCTGGATGCCCTTGCTTGATGAAAATAAAACAATGACCTCAAGGGTTTTCCTTTGAGAGTGTCTTGAGAGAGAACAAATGGGAAGAACTTGAAAAGGCCATCTGCTCCCCTCCCATCCGGCTGCGTTGGGCCAGGCCTTGTGATAAGGTTGGGTGAAAGGCAAAAAGATGCCAAGAAGTTTGACTTGAAGGGTGTGAGAAGGTGCAGTGTGCTGGGCAGGGACCTCTTGAATCCCACCAGACCATGGACTGGTCTTGGGGAGCAGAAGTCAATGGAGCCCCTGAGAAACTACTGCCCCTCCCAGCCTCCTGGCCCTAGAGCAGCTCCTGCCTTCTGCTCCTGGTGGATATCCTGAAGACTAGCCCAGCTGGGCTGTAAGGCATGGAGTCTAGTAAATGTGGCCAATTTGAGTTGGACCCGGCGTTTCCCTACCTGTCCTGGTCCCTGGAGCTGGGGAAGGCAAGCCTGGGAGAGGGGTGCATCTCCTGAGACCCACAGATAGCTGAGCCAATGCGTGGAGAGCAGCAAGCCATTGATTCATGGCTCCTCCAAGCTTCCTACCTCATTAAACCCTGAAGTGTGAGGGGACTGTGGCATTCAGTGCTGCTTCTTGAAGGGCATGTCCTCCTTCCTAAGAGCTTGGGGTCCTTGGGGCAGGATGCACTGGGTTTGGTCCAGCTAAGCTGTTAGGGGCTTTGCTCTACCAGCCTCTGCTCCCCCTTCTTGGGAAAGTGTGGGCCAGCCTGAGGCATTCTGTGATGTAACTGCCATTAGTGGCAGGACCTCATCAAAAGGTGTTCCTGTGGGTAGCATGAATTATGGGAGCCCTGGCCAGTGCAAGCAAGGAGACACTGCAGCCTGGCTCTCCTGCTGCTGCTCCAGGGGTCTAGGGGTTCCCAGCCTGGTGCAGAGGGAGGGGGCAGTATCTGGACACCATCTGTGTTCCTGGGCATGCTGTGCTCTTGTCCTCTGGCAGCAATGTCTGGCTTGCCTGGGTAAGCCAGGAGCTTTCCTCATCCCTCTGGTGAGATGCAGCTTGTCAGTGGGCTCCTGCCACTGGAGCAGGAGCGGGCACACCTCCTGTGCAGCAGACACACCAGGCTGGGACATCTCCAGATCAAGCAGGACACAAGCACAGCATGAGTTGAAATTCATGCTAGAACTGTCAAATCTTTGTGTGTTCATATCTCTGGGTGTTGCAGGTTGTATTTGGTTAACCTCAGGTGCCTTCTTGAATTTGCTTGTTTGGTTAGGAGTTAAGGTCAGGAGGAAGGCTGGTGCTCTGCTCTTTGTTTTGGGTTCAGCTTTGGTTGCAAGGATGTTTCTGCTTGTCCTTTGTCTTAGCTACTGAGAATTCCTACCTCCAGCCCCAGCCAGGTCCAGGTCAATTCCAGCCTGGGAGATGAGTGGTGAGGAACTACCATAGGCAGTGCTAGGTGACCTCTGTGTTGGTGGTTCTCCCAGCTTTGTTTTGCCAAAAGACAGGTCCTGGTAGCCCTGCCAGCAGTGAGGCACCTTGTGCCAGTGGTGGGAACGGGAGGGTTAGCATGCAAAGAGAGGACCACAGGACAGTCAAGCATGATGGCTAGGAGCAGCTCCCATCCCACCAGGGCTCCAGCTGCTCCCCAGCTGGCTGCATCCTGTGCCTTCCCCGATGCCCAGATTCTTGCTGCGGGTTGGGACTGCGTGTCCTGCAGATGTCTGTCTGCCCCAGGAGAAGCCCTGATCCAGACCCCTAGGGCTGAGTCTCTTGAGGTCTAGGTGCAGCAAGGACTTGGCTTGGGCTGAGTTGCACCTCTGCAAGAGGCAGCATGTCATCGCTCCTGTCCCTGCGCTGGGCAGAGCGGGGAGGGATCATGCCCCAGGCCTGTTCCTGGCACTGTACGGTTCCTGGCAGGCAGGCTAACCTCATACGTGGGCTGGAGCCATGAGCAGCCAGTGCCAAGGCTCTGCCTCTCCCCAGCCCCGCGCAGGGCAGGGGTGCCCTCACCCCGGGGGGTGCCGCCGGGCACGCATGGCGGGGCTGCTGAGCCTCGTCGGCTGCCTGGGCGCGACTTGGCTGCTGTCAGGGATCAGGTTAGGTCTTGCGTCCAGGTGCGGGCAGCCGGGTTGGTGTATTGTGCCTGTTCCTGCTCGGCGGGGAATGTTGCTCACCTGCCCAGGGAGGCACACACGTTCGCGTGGCTTGGCACTGCCTGCCAAGCCTTAATCTCCATTATTTGACAGCTGCCGCTCTGCTGACGTCAATCCCATGGCTCAGGGGGCTTTCTGGGGAGGAATGGGCAAGTCTCCGCATACACGTGCTTGCAGGCTTAGCAGAAAAAATGTCATGCTGAAACCACAGAGGGAGAGGGGAGAAGAAGAAGAAGAAAGGAAGAGGAGGGTGCAGCTCTGCTCCTTCGCGGCATGGTCCGGCCCTGGGAACTGCTGGCTGACTCACACCCAGGTCTGCCTGGTCAGGCAGTATCCGTGATGGGGAGGAAAATGCCACCTTATGCATCCAGCTTGCTGTGAAGTGCTGCTCAGCCCCGCTCCCCTGCCCACTCTGAAGGTCCCTGTGTGCTCTGTAAATTTCTTGTCTGCCTTTCCGATACCTCTCCTATCTCCTCCAGCCAGCTGAGACCACTGAGTTTGGCTTCTGGATGTTGTCTCTACTGCTGGGTGACTGTTGCTTTCCTCTCACTCGCATCTCAAGGCCTAGGTTAGAGGTGCGGTTTTGTCTCTTCCTTTATTATATATCATTAAAGAAGTTGTTCAGCCCTGTTCAGATTGCTCCAGCTTTGAACATCACTGTACTGCCTTAAGGGACCATTTCAGGGTGCCCCCTGGAAGCTGTGCCTTTGGCATTGGCCAACTTGCTCAGCTCTGCTGCTGGATAAGTTATGGGAGCAACACCCTAGGTTTCCTGTGGACTGATCCTTCCTCTGTGCATCAGCAGATGTAAGAGGTGATCCGCATCACCCTTGCTGCTCTAGGGAAGGCTGAGCATCTGTTGTTGCTGCTTGCGGGAATAGTCCAGGTCCAGCTCAATGTGTCTGCCTTGCAAAGCCTCACTTAGCTTTGGAACCTGGAAAGGGCTCTCTAGGGAGTTCTTGATATGGAGATCACTGCTTGCAGACTGAGCTGCTGGCACTTCTTCCACTTGTGACCTTAACAACACATCCTGATGGCAGTTGTTTTCCAAGCTGGAAATCCTGTCTGCTTCGCTGCTGCTGGACTTGTGCTCCTGAGCAGCTTTGAGGTCTTTGGTCAATGCAGTTAATCCTTCCCGCAAGGGAAATGACTCTCACCCTGCTGCTCAGTGGCAGCCACCTCTGGCACAATCAGCTCCATTCCCTGGGCTTGGCTGCTGAGTAGGACTAGCTTTAATGTCCTTAAATATATTTCATTTAAAAAAAAAAACAAAACCAAGAAAACAAAACCAAAGTGGGGAGTGAGGAGATAAAAGAAAAGGAAACCAGGAGTTACCATAAGTAGCTCTGAAGATTTGGGGGTTTTTTTCTTTCCTGGCTTAGAAAGTAACTCATTGTAAACTGTCCTGAAGTTCAACCCAGATCATGTCTAGAAAGTGGATACCCTGAAGGGGATTTCAGTTTCATGCATAGAGCTGAAAAGCCTATGGCCAGGAGGGTCAAAGGACTCTGTAAATCTGCTACTTTGACTTCTCATATTAAGTTGTTTTCTCCTGCCCCCCACCCCTGGCTAGCGCAAAAGCACGTAAGTAGCTACTGGAGCAAATTACTTCATGTCTTGACTTAAGTTGCCTTTTCGTTATGTTTGTACCACTGGCATTGGTCTATGTTCCTTCCTGGCTGCATATTGGAAACTGAAAGTTGGATGATATTCACCAGGCAAAAGCTTTAGCAAAGCATTTGAGTTTTCAGATCTGCAGTGAAATATATTGACTGCTTCTTGGTCTGGAGGAGGGGAAATAACAGAGGTTGTGCTGTGGTCAGTTTTTCTGGAAAAAAACCTGGATTCCTCAGTGTGATTAGTCAAATGCTATGATTCAGCTCTCCCCCAACCAGTGACGCATCCAGAATGATGCAGGGAGTTTATCTTGCTTGAAATTCTGGTCCAAAGGGTACAGTTGGGCTGTGTAACTCAAGTTTTTCTTTGTAGACAGAAAAGCTTCACTTGCTTAGCAGTAAGTCCTCCTTTGATCTCTCTTTTTTTTTTTTTTTTTTCTTAAACAGGGAAACATTAAGAAAAAGAGCATAAGAGTTCATAGCTCTAAGACAGACAGCATGAGCCCACAGCATCCACTTGTGTACCACATTATGTTCTTGCCCAATCCCTGTGCATGGTCTGGCACCCCAGGTGTCAATGTCAAACCCAGTATCTCCAAGTTGATATTTGTCTGGATTTTTTGAAATAGTTTGCTGAGGTTGGGTTCATGCCTCTTGTTCCCTGCCCACAAACAAGCAGTGGGGTGATGGTTCCTGGCACACTCTTGTTGCGGGTACATAAGGTGGGATGTTCCAGCAGGGTGAGTCCTGGAGACACTAGGATGAGGAACAGATGTTCCCAGAGGACTTGTTTCCAACTGATATGGACATCACACCCACTCTGAGGTTGCAGGGATGCATGCTGCAGGAGGTCATGCTCCAGCTGCCCAGCCTGGTCTTTGAACCCATGACCAGTTCTGGCCATTCAGAAAGCAGTTTGATTTGATATCTTGGTGTAATTAAGAAAGATGGAGGAAATTGCCATAAACATGCCAGAAGCTTCCCTAGAGACTAAACTGGGAAGGCTTATGGGAAGAAATGTGCACGCTTTTAGCAAGACAAGAGGAGAGGTGATGTTTTGTTCTGAAATATTAGAGAGAAATGTTATTTTCCTCTTTTATCAACATCAGTGTCATGACAATGCTGTGACTTCATCCATGACTTATAAAATCTATGCTCACATGAAGCATCAGGGAAGCTGCTAAGGGAACCGAGTGATGATGTTGAAAAGATGCAGCCAGCCTCATGGTGCAGGAGTGAACGGTGAGAATGGGATCAGATAGGTGTTCTCAAAGAACGCACAAGTAAGTGGTTGGTTGGCCTGGCCTTTTTTGTTTGTTTGTTTGTTTGTTTTTGTTACATCCTTTTTCCTGGAGTTCAGGGTCAAGCTTGTGGTACAGTCAATGGCAGGAAAAACTTCTTACTGTGAGGGTCATAGAGCCCTGGAACAGGAACCCAGAGAGGTTGTGGAGTCTCCTTCCCCTGAGACTTTCAAAACCTTCCTGGATCTGTTTCTGTGCAACCTGCCCTGGGTGATCCTTCTCTGGCAGCATGGGTGGACTTAGATGATCTCCAGAGGTCCCTTCCAACCCCTACCATTCTGTGATTCTGTGATTTGTGTGCTTCATCTTGGCATGGCAATGACAGCTATATCCTCTTTTCCTGGCTTCAACCTCTATGTTACCCGTTGGGGAACTGTAGAAGATCAGCCCAAGTCCTCATGCCTGTCCCGTCTTGTCCCACACTCCTTTATAAGGTGCTCCTCTTCACAACCAGGGGCCACAGTGCTCTTCCTTGGTCTTTTTCCAGCTCTAACACTGCTGCAGTTGCCTCTTCCTCTGTGAACTTCTGTGGTCTTCTCTTGAATTCCTGTGAGCCCTGTTGTCCATTAAGCGGGACCTGTGCTTCAGGTTTTCTTTTAGTCTCGTCTTTTGAAACTCCCTTGACTGTTGCAGGGGGCAAGTTGCTGCTGGTACAGTGAGGACTGTTCCCTCACCAAAACACCCCCAGCCTGGGTTTGGGCTGAGTCTACACCTTCCCCCGGAGGTCTGGCAGTCTTGGCTTGATGATTGCACAGGAGGGAGAATCATTTAAATCACTTCCACCATTGAATAGTGGGATCTTACCAGGATTTGACTTTCCCTCTGAGTCACAGTAGCAGATGCCATCTCCCTGGTGGCCAGGGACTGGTGGTCCCAAACCCCTCTTTGATATGCTGGCAGGCCAAAAACTCTCTGAGAGGCCCTCAGCTCCACTCACAAAGGAGCTCTTACTGTTTCACTGGTCCCAGGGAGCGTTTAGCTGAGAGTGGATGGGATTCTGGGTGCTGGCATGGAGGGTACTTGCTAGGGCAGGCAAGCTGCTGGGCCCTGCAATATGTAGTGACTGGCCAACCCCTACTTGCTTTGGAAGAGGCTTTCTCAGTGGGTCTGTAGCTGGTGCTCAGCAGCGCAGCTGATGGAGGACCCACAGCAAGGACCTGGTTCATACAGCTTGGGAGTGATGCTGTGCTGGATGTGTCCCTGTTTGTAAACCCAGTCCCATTTAGGAGAGCTTATTCCTAAGAACTTGCCCTTCCCATTTGGAACATAGAACATGGTTGCTGAGAGATCCCCTTGAATAAGTTGCAAAAGGCTTGGGGATAATTCAGCTCCCAAAACTGAGTGGATGAGTTGAGGGAAGTGATAGAGAAGCATCCCAAAGGAGAGAGGGGGATCTCCCTGTCATTTGTTGCCCGAACCACTGAGTGTTGTCAGTCACCTGCTACAAGTCCCTGCTCTCAAGCTGGGCATCACAGAGGCAGAGCTGCAGGATAGCAGAGGAAAGTAATGTATATAAACACAGATTCACCAGAAACCAGGCTTCTTAATAACAAATAGCTTAGCTTGGTACTCATCTGTTTCTCCAAACCAGGGGCTGACATCTCTCTGGCTGTTTGCTTCTGAGAAGTGGCCTTTGAAGTAAACTAAGATCATCCAAAAAAACTTACCAATTTAGTAAAAATTGCTCCATTGCAGTTTGTTGTTTGTATGCCTGCATGGTTTTGGAGTTGTTCTAGCAGAGAATGTGTCTTGGGAGAAATCGACTTACTCTAAAAACACTGCCCTGCACCACAAATCCAGCAGCTTCAGGGGGAAAAAAAGAAAAAGGGTGGAGAAAAAGATGCACCCTTCACTTTACCCACCTTCCTATGTGTTTCCTCTGCCCATTAAACTGGGTGGGGAAGGGAGTTCCCTACCCCAAAAAATTCAAGGATCAGGTTGATTGTACAGACTCTGCCACTCTGATGTTCGTAAGCGGATGGTGCATGAAAAGCCTTGATGAGAAGCTCTATCCACCAGACTAAGTGATGTAAAGACCTGCTTTTGGAAAAAGTGATTTCTTCCTGCCTTTTAATAGCCAACTGCAGGGTGTTCCTGGTGGAGCACACAGGCTACATAATTATATTTAATTAGTTTTCATTAAGGTGATGCCAATCCACCCCTGTATTTGGAAACTCATGTAGCTTCTGAAATGACTTGAAAACAATGAAGTAGGGAAAATACCTTACTCACACCTCACTGATTTCCATCCGCTGTGGAAAAGAAAGGGACCACCAGACTCTCTGGGCTATGCAGTGACTTTCCAGACTTGAGAAGAGAGGCTGGATTGTTTAAAATAGTCAGTCTCCATTATATGTTTTCATTTTCCCTCCCAAAGCAAAAAATAATGCTGGGCTTGCTTCTAGTCCCTCACTTCCTAGAGGTGTCAGACCACAGCCCCACTCCTTCAGGGATGTACGTCTACTCCTGGGCTAGGTTCCTGTGGTGGCCTGTGGCCATTGAGGCAACTGCTGGTGGCTGAGGTGAGCCTGGAGCAGTAGCAGGGGTGGCTGCGTCTCCTCTCCTGCTAACAGCATGCAGGCATTTCTTATCACATCCTTCTGTGTTTTCCTGGCCCTGACCTGTTCAGTAAGTGGAGGAAGGATGGGGAGGTGATTTGCCCGTGGTCTGTGATGAGTGCCAGCACAGATAACAGCCTAGCATTAGAGCTTTGCCTGACGAAGCAGCAAACCCACAAGACGTACATGAAAGGAGCACTTCAGTGGGGTGTAATTGTCCTGTGTGCAATGCTTAACTGAAAACATGGTGACATTCCTATCTCCATTTCTACGTCAGGAGCGCAAGCTCTTGTGTGTCCCCTGTGCATTTTTTGCTTGCCTGGGGTTGGATCAACCAGGTAGGAGACAGGTACTGGGTCCAGGATCATGTTTCTGGATGGGGCCACTGCTGGCTGACGCTGAGAGGCAGTACCAGAAAGTACTGGAGCCCTATGGCATGTAGGCATGGAAGGTGCCCACCCTGGTCATGGAAAGCCATCAGATGTTCTGCCAGTGGACAGAAGGGTTTTCCCCTCTGACACCTGTGTTACGCTGTCCTCGCGTGCTGGGTCCTTGGTTTCCATTTACATCCCCTCCTTGAATCTGTGGGACTGATTGGTTTTGAAATTGTGTGCTCACATTAGGTTCCTTAAGTTCTACTCTTCTTTTTGGTCTTGTTTCTGCCATTTTCCATTGCACTGGAGTCCAGCACATTCCCATTTAATTGGGGAATTAAATCTGGGGGCAAAATGACACCTCTTCAGATATGCTTTTACCTGACTACAAGCTTGGTTTGGGTATCTCTGCTGCAATCACTGATTTTTTTGTCATGAGTACTGAATCCTTACTGAGGAGCACCTTTCTAACAAGTGTTTCTTGTACACATGTGTTGGTGGGAGAAAACAAAACCTAACACCCAGATGCATACCTGCAGCTGTGTTAACCAAGCTGGCAGCATACACAGCCACCTCTTCATCTGGTCCCAGTCCAAACCCCGTCAGCGATAAGGGAAAATTTCCCAGTCAGACAAACAGAGGAAACTATACCATCATTACAGTCTTCCTCTCCAAAATATTTTTTGATGAGGGGCACACACCCTTTTGTATGAACCCAATAAGTGTCCTGTTTATCTTTCTTCTTGGATTCTGCAGGAGAAGGTGACAGATGTCCTGGTATCATTTGGACCAGAAAAAGGAGAATTAATCTGTGAAGGCTTCAGGTAAGACCCTCTCCTAGTACTTTACTGGGCCAAGAAGATACCAGCCACAGAGGTGAGGCTTCTTGGGCTGAGAGCTGCAAGAGAGGGTAAAAAACATCTGAAACTTGGCACTGTGCGATGGGGAAGGCTCTACTGTAATGAACTACAGCTCATCTTTCTGTCTTCCCACCCCATATATGTCAGGTTTATTTTGCGTCGTAAGAAGATGCTGCTTCTGTTAATAGTAGTGTTGTCTCGTAAGTGGAAAGGGACTCTGTGATGCAGAGGGAAATGTTGACATGGGGAACCCATCACAGATACCTTGTGCTCCTGGCCAGTTTGGCAGGAGCAGGAGAGGGGCTGGATTTGTCAGGGTACGTTGTTGTGCAATGAATGTTGTTTGTAAAAGGACCTTATCATGTACAAATACCGAGTACGTTAATTAAACCATGCATAAGACTCCAGGTCTTAACGTCTGTGCTGTCCATGTGTGATACCCAGCAGTGTTTGCAAGATCAAGCTGGCGAGAGGTGCACAGTATCCTGCGTACTCAGTCTGTCTGCAGCACCCTTAGGAAGCTGTAGCTGCTCTGAACATTCCCTATTGAACATCTTCAGACTGTCCCAAAGATGGTTGGAACAGCCCATGCTCCAGTGTGAACCCAGCTTATCACCACTTGCCCAACAAGGCTGCTTTTTCCCTGCAGGACAGCCCTGCCGTGCCCCGGAGCCCTCAGGTAGGTGGCCACGAGCTCCTGGAGGGGAATGACCCATATGGGTGAGGTGGGAGAAACACAGCCCCCAGCTCTCATGGGTGATGCCCAGCAGATGCCCTCTTCACCTCAGACACAGTGAGGGGGCACAACCTGCTGCCTTCCACTAGTGACTTGGGTACTGAAGATGAAATTCCCATGGCTGGTCCTCCAGGAGAGATGTTGGCTGTCACTCAGTGAGCCTCTTATCTCTGGTGATGGAGGGAAGCGCTGCAGAACGAGGAGTCCCAGGCCAGCTTCCAGCTAGAGGTGCAAACAACAGGCTGTTTACAGAGTGAGTTCTCCCATTTCAGTTCTGCCAGGCTCTCTTGTGAAACACCCTGGCTGAACCAAGCCTGTGCTGATACTATGAGGGCTGGGGTGCAGACTGGAGGAGGCAAGGAAAGACTGCGAGCTTGTTGCCTTGAGAGCAAAATCATCTGCAAGTAGGGTAAGACAGCTTGAACCCCTGCCATTTCAGCACCTCTTGTGTTGATGACCTGTGAGGAGGATGCCCAGTTTCTTACATCAGGGATAAAATACTTGTTTTACCAAAGATCTGGCTCTGGACAATTCCACAGCAGACTAGGGCACACCTCCACCCCATGACCACATGAAATGCCGGGTACTTGGTCCATCCTTATGTCACTATCTGCAGTGCAGAGAACCTGCTGCCTGTACCCATTGCAGGTGTCTATTCAAGGGGTTGTGTTCACACTAGGCTGTAACCTTTCCCCTTTTATTCCAGCTATAATAAATTGTTAAAGCCTCTTAGTTTCTACTTTTCCCTAGCTTTGTATTACACCCTTCTTGTCTCCTCTGAGAATTTTCCTGGCTGACAGGGCAAGTCAATAACTAAACTGGTTGATGTGCCTGTCCTCGGGTCTTCTCCCACATCTTGGAGGACAGCAACACTCAAGGCAGAGCACTGAATCCTAACCAAAGACTGTGCCTCCCAGCCTTGTACAGGGTTTGGGCAACAGTTTCACTCTTTGCAGTGTGGTATCTGCGCCTGCCTCTGCTTGGGCTCTCCACCAGCCCTGAAGGCCGTTGCTCTTCTGCTGGGTGGGATCAGGATCTCATGCTGAACATCAGAGGGGCAGAGGCAGGTACAGAGGACCAGGCGTGAATTCGTCTGAAATGTGTTGGGTTTTGCCCAGGGTGAGTGCTGACCAGCTGGCTCCATTGCTGTCCTGAAAAATCAGAGAAGCTTCGACGGGTGGTGGGGATGATGGAGGCTGGAGGTGAGCTGCCGTTTTTCAGTTGCATCACATCTTCTGGCCATGAGCTCACCTGCATGGTCCTGCTTTCCTCCCTTGTAGGTGCGAATGGAGAAGCAGGTGCTTGGGACTCAGCTGGAGCTCAGCATGCACCAGAGGCTGGGATTGTGCATGCAAGTGGACAGCTGATGCTCCTCACACCAGAAATGGCAGCTGCTCTCCTCTTCTCTTTCAGCAGGGATGTCAACCTGAGCATGTGCTCCCTGCCAGCAGCCAGCCACAGCAACTTCTGCAGCAGTTAATTTTTCTTAGTTTAGGTGAGTTGGAAACCTGCTTCCTGCTGCTTGGGTTGACCAAGTAAGATCTGCACTGTTGCTGTCTTAGATCCTCATGGCATCTTCCCCTCCCACCACTGCTACTTTGTTAGCTCTCAAACTGAGTCTGAGTCGGTGTTGTTCATCTGAGACCAAATGTCCTAGTGGCGCTGGAAAAGATGGGTCTCCAAGTGTTTTTGGCTTTCTGTTTGCACTAGGAGCTGTCAAAAAGGGCAGCTTGGGTCCTTGGAAGACCCCAAATACTAGGGCCTCTGGGCATGGGAGGAGATAGCCTTAGACCATGAGTCATGTAAGAGAGGAACTGTTACTGTGCTCCACCTATTACAGCTCTATTACAAACCCTGCCTCGCTTGGTCTAGCAGGGGAGACGGCTCAAGCCCAGAGGTTCTGCCTGTACGTGATGAGTCAGTTATTGTCCATGGAGTCCCCACGGGACAAACATTATATCTTTCTTTGCCCATCTTCTCAGCAACTGCATCCTACAACTGGCCTGGCTGCTTCTCCTACTGTGCTGTTTGCTTCTTCCTGGCTGTGGAGTGCTGTTGCTGGAAGGGCAAGTGTATATGGTGCCTCTCAGTCTATTCTACCTATATTTAAATAACTATTTTTGTCTTTGCAGTCTCATTGTGTCCTGTCTTAAATTAGGAACAACAGCTTACATGAGGAAATGTGTTGTCCTGTGTTTGGTGTTGTGGTGAGATGAGCTGTCATGTGATGAAGACCTCATGCCAGATCAGCCACATCCCGCCATTGGTCATCCTCTCTGTGAGGGACAGATTTTTGTTTCTTACAGTGGTTCCCCGAAGGAGCAAGGAGGAGGCAGGAGCAGGATAGGATGATCCGTTTCTCTTCCCAGTTGAGTGTTTCCAGTCAAGAGGCTCTTTCAGAAGTGTGCTGGCACACAGACAACACAGATAGATGTGTTTCAGGAAACAGTTCCCAGAATCAGCTTGATATTTCTCATTGGTGTGACCTGGACCAACGGCTGTCCTTGCAAAGGAAAGAAAAGTGAAGCCACAGGTCAAAGAACAGGAACAGACATTGAGGAAATGATCCTTCACTGAAATTAATGAACTTGAAAGCATAACATGCTGTTCAGTGTGAGTCAGAGCTTTTCCTTTTGCAGTGCTGAGGTGAGCATAAGGGTGTTGGGTTTCTGGTGTCTCTTGGGCATCACGGAGGAGAGGGTAAGGGCCAAATGGGATGAGGACTTCAGTGGTTCCTTACCTAAAGAAGGACTGCTCAGGAAGGGTTGGCTTGGCAGCCCCCACTGACATTGTCCCAAAGGTTGTTTGTGAAGGGCTCAACAGTTGGCCCCAAAAAGTGCATTAGTTCTCCAGGTTGCCATTGTTCTTACCAGGCATTGGCCTGCTAGATGAAGCTACTCCTCCTTAACACCAGCTCCACGAGGAGATCTGAACAAAGAAAGGAACTGCAGAAGGACTGTGCAATTCTAAGTGCTGACCTAAACTCCCTAGTGCAGAGGTTGGCCTCTGCCATCCCACCTATACAGCAGTGGTGCATGCCCTCCTTTCAGATGAGGAGCTCAAGCAAGTTTTAGAGAACAGAAAAACAAACGGAAATCTCCTGTACCTCTCCTTTTGCTCAGGGTGCAGGAAAGCTATTTTAAATGCCACTTCCAAGGGAAAATAGGTAGCATGCTCCCTGAGCTGTCAGCTCACTCTTTAAATGATTGATTTTGTCTGATCTTCAGTGGACCACCATTGACCACATCCTTTATACATTGGAGCTTACTTTCCCTTACAGTTCCTCAAGCTCCCAGCTTGTGCTTATCTGTTAAATAGAGCTGGAGTGGAGTCTCTGTGCAGGCAACCAGTATGGTTTCTATTAGTGGGATCTTAGCCATGCCTTTTGCTCTGGGATTCAGAACTAATGGCAGGTCTTTTATCTACTATTCAGCTACAGCTGTCAAATGCACACTAGGAGCAGAAATGTTCCTGATTCAAAACAATTAATGTCTAGGGTGAAAAATTTCAGCCCCATCAGGAACATGATATCTGTCTTGATCAAAGGAATTCTTTTAGGTAGGAGTGCTCCGTCATAGCTGTCAGAACAATTTACTGATTTCTCCATAAAAACAATAAATACTTGTCTCATTTTCTGGGGTGAAGTTAAGCAGCCATGGCAGAGGCATACCTGGCTGAGAAGTCAATCAGTCAGCTGTCAGGATGACTCTGAAGCAAGCACCAGTGAAGTGTGAAGGCATGTTGCACATATCATCAGAGCCAACAATTCGTCACCAGATGTGTTTATTTCTTGATGGTCTGCTTTCTTGTTTGTATGTCAATCAATCATTGTTACTCTTCTTTGAGCAGCTATAAATAGTCAGGTTTCTCTGCTGACATTACATCTACCTAGACTGGTGGTAGTGCTGAAACTCATGAAGGCAGAGGACTGTTTTGGCTGGATGTAGTCCAAGGATGCTGCTCACTCCCTCCACCAGTCCTGCCACAGTGGACACAGTGAGGCACAAGGTGGTCCTGGAGCAATAGCATTTTCTCCATGAGGCTGTTCTCAGAGGGGTGTAAGAGCATGACCACACCCACTGCAGCTGGTGTGGTTTTCAGGGAAGACGCAGGGCAGCTTCTTCTCAGGGTTACTGAGAACTTCAGATGCTGGCCAAAACCTCAGTCATGCAACTAGAAAAGGAAAATGAAAGCAGAAGATGTCTTAAACATCTGGTTCTTCATGAATGCACTGGGGACAACAGCATGCCCAGGCTTGAGTCCATCTCTCCTGCAAACCCCAGCTCTGATCATCTCTCAATGGGATCAGACCATGCTTGGAGGACTGTATCCTGCTATCAGTGTTCAATTAGAGCATCCAGATTGAGAGAAGTGGTTGCTTTAAGGAGAAAAGTTCTGGCCATATGAACAGGCTGCCTTTGAACCTGTAGCAATAGACCCCCAAGTATCTCCCCACTTGGGAACCCCTTGATTTGTCCTCACAAATAAAGGAGATCAGGAAATAAGGGATCCTGCTTCCAACCTGTCTGAACGTGAAAGCTTTTTTTCCCTCTTGTATAAAAGAAAGCAAGAAAGAACATTTTGTTTCAAGCCCCATACTTTTCATACTCATTTAGAATATGGGAAAAAAATAGTTTCTGAAACATAACCTCATTTTTTAAAGGAAACAGCAGCAGATTACCTTGCTCTGAAATTATTGTTTAGGAATGTAAGCTAATCTCCTAGTACTAAAAAAGCCATCATCTAGAGGAAATGTTTTGAAATTGTGAAAGGGAATTGGTGCAGCCAACCTGAACATGAAACTTTCCTCTGTTGATGAAGCTTTTCAAGAATGGGGGGGGTGGGGTGGGTGTGTGTGTTTGTTTGGATTTGCAGTGGGAGTGGTTTGAGGTTTCTCAAGCTCTCCAGGTAAGAGAAATCTGAGACTACAGCAAAGCAGGACTCAGATTTCTGAATTGTTATCTTTTACTTCCCCCACACCCCCCCTTTATGGAAATATGACAGGATTTTTGACTTTTCTTTCCAGTGCTCCTCTGGTACCTATATAAAAAGTAAACAAGAATCTCTTCACCTTCAGCAACCTTACACTGGTGCTCCTGGACACAGCTCTCAGAGGGATTTGCTCCCATGCTCATCTTCCCCAGCAGCCTGTGGAGGAGGTGCAAAGAGGCAGTGTCCTCCTGTCAGGTAGAAATCAAGAGATTTAAAAACTTTTCCCAGGTCTGCTGTTTACCTCTTTTAAGAATTGAGAGGTCTTGTCACATTTTTGTGCCTAAGTTTTTCTTGTTTATAGCTTGTTTAGATTACAGGTTGATTATTTATTTGTTCATCTTCCCTCAAGGTCTTATGGCTCCTCTCACAATTCATTCATGCAGACCAAACTGGATCTCACTGAATGTCTTGCCCCTCCATTTTCCCCATTAAAAAGAATGTTTTCATGAGCTGTGCCTATGGTGGCTATTTGGATTGGTCTCCACCCTGGACATGATAGTTGGACGGTTTTCCATCACTCTCAGTCCATACTACATGTATGTTTAGTGGCTCCTTGGGTTCCTCCCACTGAAGTGGAAGCTTCTAAAGGAGGATGGAAACTGTGATGGAATGATTCCCATGTGCATAAGCAGAAACAAAATGTCATTTCCATTGGAAAATATTTCAAGGTGTTTCAGCCTTTCAAGATGAAACAAAATCTTTCCTTGCAAATTGTCAGTTCCAGCCATTGTTCCAGTTTGACTTGACTGTTCCAAGGAAAACAAATACATTTTGACTTGAAATGGCTAATGCTGATACAAGCTCAAAATCAGCCCTTCCATACTGCATATTCAGAGTTAGGAGAGGATCTTGTTGTGATCAAAAACCTTCTTGCTGTTTTTATTCCAGCTTCTCCAAACAGCAAGTTTCCAGCACATTTCATACAAGGGACATTGCAGCTTTCCATCCTGCCCAGCGTGTTGCCCAGGTCCTCTTCTCAGGCTGCAGACTGAGATGGAGCCAGAGCTGCCAGCAGCAAGACACAGCCAAACCTTCACCTTAATTTTGGGCTTCTGGCTGCTAAATATCAATGCTAGAGTAAACCTCATAGCAAGAGGCACCCTACAAAGGTATTTTACATGGGGACATAAAGAACATGCAGCAGCAGTCTCTCCTGGGAAAGCCTCTTTGGAGAAGGAGGAGGGGAATGAAGGGATCTGATCTGCTTTGGGCATGAAAAAATGGTTTTGTCAAAACCAGTTTCCAGAAGAGCTCTACAAAACATGTGTCAGCAGGGATTGGTGGCTGCCAAATGGCAGCGTCTTACAACTGCCTCTGCCTCATGTCCAGCATGAGGAGAACAGGTTTTATTGGTTTGGGTTTGTTGCTTATTGAAATTTGGTCTGTTTTATTTAGTGACACAGCGACAGCCAAACCACACACTCACACTCTCACAATGTCAGGAAAATGTGGAAGACTGCAAACCAAACAAGGAGGAGTTATTATGCAAATTCTTAGCTGGGTGAAAAAAAACACCAACCCAGATGATTATGTAACTTTGTTGGCACTCTTGTTGCCATTGTCATTAAATAAGTCAATATATAGTGCAATAAAAATATTTTGCTGCATATTAGTGGAGACTGAACCATTTTTGCAAACACATAACTTATTCCATATTTAACAGTGCCTAGTGCTTCAGGACTTGCAGCAGTATGGGTACGGTCTTGTGCCCAGATATTAGGAATGAGATCTGCTGAATTCACTCTGTTATCCCCTCTTTTTTTTTTTTTTATTTAATTTAACCTTTTTTTTTTACCAGAGGGAAGTGGACAAACATCCAAACTCTGTGGTTTAACTGTCCTTACCACAACTTCAGGAGGGATCAAACCAGAGCTACGATGGCCACACAATGTTTGGACTAGCTCCTTTCATGTGATGGGGTAATAGTCATTAAAGCTTTTGTGTATTTATTTATTTTTTTTAATTTCTGTTTAAATGGTGGCTCCCAGGGCAACCTGAGGTCTTTTAGAGGTGGTAGAACAGCTAAAAAAAAAATAATTTCCGAGGTAAAAGGTCAATATATCCAACATGCATCAGCTCTTTGAGGAGGTGAAGATTTCCAGTGGGACGTGACAATATGGACCCATGGATTTCTTCATCTCTGAAACCATGAAGGCCATCTCAGCCCTTCTGTCCTTTCCTGGGGCTTTTGTGAGGACTCTGTAGTCATGCTGATCCCTTGTGTGTCAGAGAGCAGAACTGCATCACCAGGAGTGAATAAGATAAAGGGTGCTGCATCGCTAACGTGCATCTTGCACGTTGCCTGCCAGACTTTTGCCACAGAAGGAGGTTAAAATGTGAGCTCTTCATCAGCTCTTTTCCTGGGAACACCAATGCTTCTGGATTGTACCCAGCTGAGAGCAGTTGTTGAGGTAGGTGATGCTGAGACGTCACCACCTTCTTTCCTGTGCTCGGATGTGCCACCTGCCAGCACCCAGGGCATGGAATATCCTTCTGGATAGGACCCTCCTGGAGCTGCTCAGCATCTGGTTTGGTTACACATCGACCCCTCACCCCTTAGGATGGCACCTCTGCACACCTGCTACCAGGGATTTAATAATATACCTACAAGCAGAAGAAGGTCTTGGTGCTTCTAGTGTGGTCTTTTTGGCATGAAATAACAGATTTGCCCTGCAACAGATTCCCAGGCACAAGAGAGCCTGGAAAAGCCTGTCTCTCCTGGGTATGTAGGTCCATGGAGGAATCAGGGTTAAGGAATTTTAAAAAAATATTTGACTCTACCTTTCTATGCTGCAGAAGTCTTCCTTAGGGGCACTGTTTCTGGAATATCTACTGACTGTAAAGTTTATTGGCAGTGGGCAGAGTTAAATTAGATTGTCTCATCGTGATCACTTGAAGCAATTTCGAGGAAATGTAATCCTGCTTTGAATGACACAGTCAGATCCTTGTCTGCCCCATTTAATTGCTTTTACTACAGGATACTGATGCTTCAGATTGCAAATTCTTCAAGGCAAGGACTGTCTCTTTGTTCTGGGTTTGCAGAACACGTCCTGTAGTGAAGGCCGGGCCTCTGGCCCGACTACAAACACCTGGGTTACTTTGAATACTGAACTCAGAGTGCCAGAAGGGCTTTATGGTGGTGGCTGGAGGGTGTGAGGGTTGCAGGGTCCTCAACTGGCACAGCTGTGCTGGATGCTGACCCTGGTGTTCACAGCACCCACATTGCACTGAGTGACGTGCACAGTCTTCCATCCCTGTGATTGCTCTTGTTTATGGTGGGGCAGCATTTATTGTGCATGCAAATGTTATGCAAATGAATAACACTGGAGGGTGTGGAAAAAATAATCTTTATTCCAATCTCCTACTTTTTCCTTTTAGAAACTATCAGAGATTCTTCTCTGGAATGTGCTGAGCTAAAGGCCCCAAAGGCGACACCTGGAAGCTAGCATCTCTGAAAGAGGTTACAGAGGAAGGAGAGGTGGAAAATGTATTATGGCGAAAGGAGAGTAGGCTGGTCCAGCGGGGACCCGCCAAAATAACCCACACATCAGATCATCTCCAGTTTAACTGAAAAGCCTTTGGTATATTGTGGCAGGGATTCAGTTGATGGTGAGACTCAAGTGGCCTGATTGTAAATGAGACTTGAAACAGCAAAGACAGAGGAAAAGAAAATGGCTGTTTAAGAGATGTGACAGAAAGCACCCGCAGAGCTCATTTAGAAGCATTTCCTCCACTCCTCTTTTCACTTATAGATCTCTTACAAGTGTAGGAGCTTTCTGCTTTCCTCTCTGCTCTTAAAAACTCAGCCTGCCAAACTCACAGCCTCCCAGTTTCCAGTCTCTGCAGTCACTCTCGTGGTGCAGTCTGAGCCCTGCAAAGCTGCGTTCCCATCAATTCCTCCAGAGTGCACCTTTCTCCTGACATTGCCCTGCAAGAGGTTTAATTGACTTGGTTTGTGTATGGGATGAAGAGCACAACAGAGTTGCTTAATGTATGAGTTAGTCACAAGTGCATTCTCTACTTCAGGTTAGCCAGTTCTGGGCAGCCAACCATGGGAGGGGTGGTTTAATGCTGGCCTGCACCTCTACCATCATCTTCACTATAAGTTACCAGCTCTCCCATCCCACCTTCACCTTGCTCCCAATGTCTGGGTGTGGCTGGCTTCCCTGCAGGGCTGGTGGTGGCCTTGGCCAGTGAGTAAGCAGTGTCATGCCCCAGTCTGGGGCTTGGCCATTGTTTGTCCCAAAAGTTCCTCTGTATGTGCCTCTCCACTGTGGGGGCCATGGTGCCCCCTCCCCAAGGGCTGGACCACCTCCTCAGGTGCTGGTAAACCACCTTCCCTTCACTCTCCATCCCCAGAAGCAGGCTGGGTTGTGATCCAGGCAAGCCTGTTCTCCAGGTATGTCTGTCTACATCCCTCTGACCAGTATTTCTGCTACAGATCAAATATACGTTGCTGGGAAATTACCCAGCCTGTCATGATCTACACTTTCCATTGCAACCACAGCCATTGGCAGGAGCTGCTGGTGCATTCTGCCTGCCCCATCCCCTTCGATCCTCATCCCCTGCTGTGCCACACCACCAGCCCTGGAGAATAAATGGAGTTTCCAGAGGGTAGTCTGCTGGCTTCCATGTCACTGGTCTGCAACCCTGGGGACCGGCTCTGCTAACACAGCGGGAGTTGTTTTTAATCTGCATTCCCCGAGCAATGTTTGTACTTGCAAGTCTGAAACCTTCCAACAGCCCTGGGTGCTTCGTGTTTGCTTCCGCAGAGGCTTGTGCTGTCCTCGTGCTGGTGTGCAGCAGGTACATGGTGGTCATGCAGCTCCAGGAAGTTTGGTTTTAAGCTGTGTGAGGTTCCCAAGTAAATACAGGAATCACTTTTTTCTCCTTTCTTAATCCTGTTAGCAACAGCACCACCCACAATGCAGGAGACTCAGCACCTCTGGGGTGATAACACCTAGGGCTGATCATTTTATAAGCTGCATGTTGGGCTCTGATCCTGTGGGGTTTTTTTCCTTCCTTTCCCTTGCAGAGCCTCCCTGGGTCTTCTCAACATGATATGTCTCTCTAAGTGTCTGTTCACCCTCATATCTACTTCTATGGTTGACATCTGCAGTAGGATCTGCATCCTTGCTATGTCTGAAAAGACCAGAAGTTCTTGAATCACATCTCACTCCCTTCTGCTGACCTAAGGAATCCTGAGGTTCAGTCCCTTACTAGCCTCTAGTTTATCTAATGACAGAGAATTTCCTGGCCTGGGAGACGCAAACAGGATTACTATGAGCTTCCCTGGTATTGTTGGATCACATGAAAATAGTAGATACTTGCTCCTTTTTGAGGATTCTTCATTGCATTTTCGTTCCTGCAGGATTACAGCCTTGACAAGGAACTGTTCAGCCCTCAGATGAGTGCAGAGAAAGAAAGTGATTTACAGCAGTGCTGACAAGGGGAGGAGAGTTTGGTTTCAAAATCTTCTCATCATGCTTTGTTAGGGCAATACAGTTGACATTAAGTGCCTAGTAGGAAATATCACACGTCAACAGGGTTTGGTTCATTTTACATGGCTCCTGAGGCTGTATTTCTTTCTCAGCCTTTGAAATGAGTTCCTCCTACATCAGTCACACTCCCCTGGTCAGGACATTGGCTAGAAGGAGATGACATTGCTGCTGCTGAGTGGGAACCAGCTACTTTAACTAGGAAAACTGAATCAGGCCACCAGTTTGTCCTCTGCCCTGTCATCTCCTTTCATCCAAAACAAACCATCAGTTGAAACCTGCCCACCAAGCACATTTTCCATTGACAGACCAAACTTACACCAGTGTATCTATCCAGGAACTGAGGCAGGTCGTTCTTTGCTACCAGGGTATGCTCACCTTGTTTCCAGAACATCAGAGCCCTCAAAAGCTAATTCTCTTCTACTATGGAGGAGATTGTGTCAAACACTTTCAATGTGACCACAACTCTTGTCTTTCCCCACCTGATCCTCCTTACTTCTTTCAGCCCAGCAGTGGGTTGATGCTTTCATGAGGTGAGGACCAGACTAGCTCTGCTGCATCCCCTGGTTTCAGTTTGGCAGGGACTGAAGCATTTCAGTTTTCCTCCATGTTATCTCCAACCTATTCTTCTCAATTATTATTTGCCTGCTGAGCTTCAAAAGGTTATGCATTCCCACATATGCTGAATCATAGAATATCTTGACTTGGAAGGGACCCGTAAGGATTATCAAGTCTAACTGGGACTCCCTTGGGAAGATCATCTTGGCCTATGGGAAGACTTGTGACTAGATGAAGAGAGACTGCATCCCAGAATGGAAGATGATTTCCCACTGTGCTATGCATGCACAGAATCATAGAATGGCTCGGGCTGGAAGGGACCTCCAAAGGTCATCTAGTCCAGCACCCCTGCAGTGAGCAGGGATACCCTCAATCAGACCAGGCTGCTCAGAGCCTTGTCCAACCTCACCTTGAATATCTCCAGGGATGGGGCCTCAACCACCTCCCTGGGTAGCCTATTCCACTGTTCTACCACTCTTAATGTAAAGAACTTTTTCCTGATATCCAATCTAAATCTACTCTTCTCTAATTTAAACCCATTACTCCTTGTCCTTTCACTACAGGCCCTCGTAAACAGCCCCTCTCCAGCCTTCCTGTAGGCTCCCTTCAGGTACTGGAAGGTCGCTAGTAGGACAGTCCCTGCTATGTTTGAAGCTGGACCAGCACATCCTTCTTAAAGGGAGGTGTTTCTTTCCCAGCAGCTTCCCTATCAGTGACTTCAGACTGAGACTCAGACTTTTGCAGTCACCATTTCATACAGCCTTGCTTAACACACCATCCATGGTCTGAATCTAAGTTCAAATTTGTCAGGTTTTATTGTATTATTTATCACAGCTATAAAAGCTGCCAAGGCTTGGGCAATGTTCCTGGCTTCAGAAAAAAAACCATTCACTGGAAGCTCATTCATGGGAGAGCAGACCAGGGGATCCAGTGCATGGTGTGGGAAAGGAAGGTGTGCAGCCCAGTGGGGACATCTCCAGTGCTGTAAGTGGCTAACAACTGGATATGAAGCAGGTGTCTTCTTGCCTTACTTATTGCAAGAGGTGCAGACTGAGAAATGCAACAGCAGCATGGGTTGCCAGCATGATTTCTTCCTGCCCTTCAGCAAATCAGCCCCACTGGGGCATCTTTCCATGGTTGAGATCTAGCAGGGCCTAGCTGGGGCTGGCTGGAGCTGGGAAGAACAATGCTGCCTGGGAACACAGGTCCTTTGGTTCAGAGCACATCAGAGGCTGCCCCAGCCTCTGTCCTTTCCTTGGCCAGCTGGGACATGTGGTCAGTTCCCACCAAGGACCCACATCTCTGTGGAGCAGTGACATCCAGCCCAGAGGGGTGTTTACCAGAAGCTGCATGCAGAGAGCCCGGATTCCTCTTTGACTCACCACAACCTTTTTCTTTCCCTTGTAGTGGTTATTAACCCCACTGCCATGGGGTTTCCAATCACATCCGTGCGATGGAACATGGGAACAGGAGTGTTTCTGCCCACTACTAGGCAGGGCACAGGCTTGCCAGGCATTGCACCTCTTCCCTCTACATTTTACTGCACAGAGACAAATTTGTATGGAAAAGCCAAAGTTAGTGGCCAAAACAGCTGCTGTGTGATTGTGGTTGTTACAACAAAGTAGGCGTCATGGGTTTCTGCAGAATAAACTGAAAAGACAGGACTGTTAGCAAGAGGGTCAGGCAATGTCTGAAAAATGAGTTCAGCAGCATGTTGAACTCGTAGGGAGGATGGGAGACAAGCAGAGATGTTGGCTTGCTTGAGCTTTTCTATCAGTGAGTCTGAAGCTCTCTGTCTCTTGCTAGTGAGTGGCAGACAAAAGTGCTCAGCTAACTGTGATGGGGAGAAAGGGTTCTTCACATTGCATCCTGACTCCGGATCTAGTAAATTTGGGGATGGGAGTGGAAAAAGAGAGATGGGAAAATGCGATGCCTTTTATAGCCATCCATAGGCCAGTGATACCCACCTATCCTTGCAAGCAGTGCTCCTGGGACAGGGTTAGGAAACTGGGAAACTGCCAGCCAAAATTAGCTCTTTTAATCTTAGCAACACTAATTTTCACACTGCTTTCAAGTCCTGCACCTGGTCAGACTGGTCCCAGACCCTAAAGATCCTGACCTGGGGGTCCTGTTGCAGGATAGCTGGGTTGAGGTGGGCGGAAGGGATCACCCAGGGATCCTTTCCCATGGGTGCAATGCCCCCTCTTGTGGCGAGTGGCCACGGTGGGTGTCTGAGCCGGGTCTAGGTGATGGGGGATGCTTGCTGAGCGGGGCTCAGCTGCTGGGCGTGATACCAGGGCACACAGAGGGACCTGCCAGCCCTCCCATGGGAAAAACGTTCAGGAGCTGGGGTTTGGTTTCAACAGACTCAGTGCACCCCAGAGCAGGCTTTACCATTGCCCCACACACACCCCTCCACTCCTCCCACTGCTTTACGTGGGGAAAAGCAGCAATTTTGACAAAATACTTGAAGCTGGCTTTCCTGAAGCTGGGATCAGCCTGTCCTTTTCCTCAGACACATTTCCCCTCTGTGAGGAGCCTGCATAAACCAAGCCCCGGAGTGCTATTGATGAAAAAAGAGTGTTCAGGAGTTTCACAAATGCACTTATTTTCACGAGAGAAAAACGCTGTTTTTTTTTTTTCTTTGTAATTCATTAAGCCAGGGAGGGACTTCTCCATCTGGCCACCCAGTTTCCCCCCTCCCACCACCTGGGAGCCAAATCTTGGTTTGCTGAATGGCACCTCCACTTCCTCTCACCCTTTCAGGGGGACTTCAGTTAAACCCTCAGCCACGTTCCCCAGGGAAGGCTGCGCTGCTGGTACAAGTGAGCGCGGCAGAGGGGAGCTGCCCGGGGGCGAGCAGCAGGTCGGGGTGCTAGGTGTGTCCCACGGGTGGGCATGCAGCATTGCACTGCCACGGTCCCCATCCCAAAACCGGCCAGAGCTCAGCGAGCCCTTGCTCTCACCTGCTTCCCACGCACTGCAGTTAGCTTCCTGTGACTTTAAAGTTCCCTCGGTGCACAAAGCAAAAGAGGGAGGAGAAAGGGTTTCATCATCACTCCCGCGAGCAGACTTATAAAAACTTTGTGCTCACGCTGTCTGCCTCACTCACGGGCTTTCAGGGTTTTCGCTGCGGACTGTGTGGGCTGCCGGCGACAGGACAGGCCAGAGAAGGACAGGCGCCTGTGTGCAGTCCAGCTATTCGGGGCTCCCCAGGAAGCCACCACCATGGGAATCCACCCTGAAGCCAGCAAATCCCCAGTCGATGTCCACAAAAGGTCCAGCACTTGCTCCCAGAGTGTCTTCTGTAACATCAAGGTAAGGAGCGGTGCCTGGCAGGGATGCGTTGCTTCCCCGGTGGGGAAGGAGGAAGATGCTCGCATGGAAAGTGACCCCAGCCTGCTCCACAGGTCCCTGCGCTCCCGGTACAAACCACCAGTAAAATGAAGGGTGCTTGCTAAAATGCAGGATTTGAAAGGCAGTCCTGGATAACACCTCTGAGGTCTGTACTGCTCGGCACGCAGGGGGGCTCAGTGGGTTCCCGAGTGGTAACCTGCGTGTCCCATGGGTGCTCTGCCTTGTGGAAGCGGTGTGGGCAGCTCTCCGTAGGCTGTGGAGCTTACCCATGGTGTCCGGTACGCGCTGTGCTGCTGCTTAGGGAATGATTAACCACATCCTGGTGCAAAAAGAAAGCACTGCCTTATAATAACGCTGACTTGCTTTAAAAAACTTGGTGAGAAAGGCATTTTGAGTGACAGAAGCACAATCTAGGAAAGCTGAAGTGGGTTTTCTGGTGTTGGCTGTCCAGTTACTCATCTGCCTCTATTAGCAAGGTGAGAGCTGTCATCTTTAAGCCGGTCTCTGCCTGAGCTTCAAGTTCTTGAGCTTGCTGCCTGCATGAGAAATCTCCAGCCACCCAGGCCACTTCTCATGTTTTAAACCTTGTTAAACACCGTGTTTTCACACCACCCCTCACCCTGTCATTTTTGGATGGGCAATGAGGCTGCTGCACATGCTGGTTCCCATCCCCGGGACATCCACCTGCCTTCGCCAGGGTTTCCATAGGTGGGGGCAATTTTTGTGGCTTGTTTGTCAGCACCTCCGCATCATGGCTTGGGATGAGTAATATCACACAAAACCAGAGCCCTTCTTGTAGTTTATGCTCTTTCCTAGAACTATGTACAGGTCCCTTCAGCTGCATGCTTGCAAAAGTATCCTGAAACTGAGAAAATGTTGTCAAACTCAATGCCTTTTTCAGGATGTAAAACATTAGGGTTAAGCAAAAAGCCTCAACAAATGTTAATCAATTTCTGCATCCCACAGACAGTCGCAATCTGCCATCTGTGTGTGCTGCAGCAGTTGGACTGGACGCTCAGCACTCCACATACCCCAGGACACTTGGTCAGGGGACCTCCTAGGGGCATTTGGCCAAGGGCAGATGACAGAGGGGTGTCGCTTTGTTAGCGGCAGAAGGTCTGGCTGTGCCAGGAGGTGGCTGGCTGGCTGCACCCATCAGCTCCAGCTCGAATCACCCAGTGTCTGGTGCTGGCTGGAAGGCTCGAGTCTTAATTTCAAAATGAGCAAGGAGCCTGGAGCTTCCCAGATGAGACAGGCATGTATCACTGAACCTGTCTGGAGGGTCCTAGGAGGTGACTTGGGAGGGAGAGGTGGTGCTGCAGCACTTGGTGTGGCAACCGTGTGTGGGACCACATGCAGAGTGATCCCAGGAGCAGGAGATGCCACCAGAAACCCCCACCTCCTGCCTGCCCTGGCTGGTGCAAATACAGCTGCACTAAGGGAAAACTGGTGTGTGGAAAAAAAAGCACTTCTGATTTTAAAAGTCAACAGATTTTTTGCTAAGTCAAGGGGAACCAGCCCTTGATTTAGCACAGCCCAACACCAGTACTGAGCAAGCGTGTTAAGGAACAATCTGAGCTCTATGCCAACATGCTTGTTGGCATCAGATGGATGATATGTACCATCCGGAACAGTGGATAATCATGTCTCCCATCCCTTGGAGAAAACATGTATGAACTGACAGCCAGTGATATCCCCCACCCTTTTCTGATCTATTTACCTTTCCTGTGCTGTGATATTTGTGTTAAAAAGATATATACATTAAAAAATAACTGCTTCAAGGTAGGCAAGCACTAGTCTGCGTGAGGTTGTCAGTCCTTTCTGCTCCCTCCAAATTAGTAGAAAATCAATGTGTCACAACTGAATTTCCAGGTTTGGGAAGTTGTTTTGTTGTGAATGAGTCATCAGAGGGTGAGCCGTGCAGTAAGCACCTCAGTTCATATGGCGTTATAGCTGCTGTTCGTATGAGAAGCCATTGGTGCTGTGAATAATGAGTTATATAAAGTCTTCATTCAGCACCTGATTGTGTGGGAAGCTGCTGGTATCATCCCGCACAGCGGCAGGTACTATAAAGGGGGTTAAATTAATTAGACACAATGTCTTTGCATAAGTGGTTGCAGTTTCTGACAGGGACAGTATTTCCAGCACAGCAAAATCCCCTAGATGCAGCAGGTTCCAAGTCTTAGACACAAAGCTCGTATTTAATCCACAAAGTTCACATGCCGGGATCATTTTCAGAGTGCCTTTTACAGGGCTGGGGCCCAAAGGAATGAATTATTTTACTGTGTAAACCGTCTTGCCCCTCTATGTTCCCTGCCACAGGGACCACCACCTCCCTGCACCAGTTCCCATTGCTCTCAGGGTGTTTTTCAGCACTGGTCGTGTCACCACTCGTGTTCAGAGGTGCAGAAGCACAATCATGCCCAGGATGAGCATCAGAGAGGGATAGGTCCTGGTGGAAAGCAGTGGTTTTAATGGTTCTGCAGGGGTCTGAAGAACAGGATGGGGATGGCAGCTTTGGCAATGAATGGGATGAAAGCACTGCTGGGGATACAGGAGGATCAGTGCAGAAGTCGGTGCTCAGGAAGGCAATGTCCTCTGTATGTGGCCACTGGCTCCTTCCCGTGCTCTAACACAGCAGGTGTTTACAGCTGATCTCTGCACTCTGTGGGAATCTGGTCGGTGATGGTCCCTTGTTGCTGCTGTGGAAGTTACTTCCTGTTACAGCTGGGTGTTAATGACTGTAGCTAATGCTGCACTTACACCAAACAACACTAAGGCTCTGTCTGTGCTTGTATTTAACGGCAGCAACTGTCTCAGCAGGCAGCTGGTCATTGTGCTTTTGGTTTTGAGTGCCCCCTCAGATGTGGCAGCGTTGCTTGAAATCCTCTAGAAGCTAGCTGTTTGTCTTGAATCACCCTGAAGAGAGAAAGCAAAAGGCCTTCAGTTTTTGGGCTGGGAGGTTGCTGCCGAGCATTTAGAGCATCTTGGTAATCCCACAGCAGTGGCGGAGGTGGGTGATGATGAACAAGGACAGCTCTCTGCTTTGAAGTTCATCAGAGCTTGTGCTGACTGGCACTGTGATTTTGGGGGGGTTGCATCTGTGCTCGGTAAGTGCAGGATGAAGCCAACCTTCAGGTGGATGCCAGCACATGGTGGCACAGGGGACACCGAGGACCTCACAGTCTAAAGGGGGGAAACAGGTTTGAAAGGTGGAGGAGAAGTGGATGGCTAATCTTTTTGATACCCATGCATGTAATGGACCCCACTGATGTCCGCAATCCAGAGTCCTAACCACTGTCTCAAGTCATCACGCTTGTGCCCACTTGCCCTTCCAGACATGTGCTGAGGAAGGATTATTTCAAAGCTGTAACCTATTTGCAGTGCCTCAGATGTTTGGGGTTTTTCACCTTTATTGTCTCTTCCGTGGTTTTGTGCTATTTTAATTGATAGCTACTCACTTGTTCAGGATCCCCAGAAACATGACAAGGAGGGGAGCTTTGTAAGTATCTTGTTACTTATCTAAGTTGGACTGGTGTCCTGATTTGAGCTAGAACATGGGCACTTCTGTTCAGTGATTTTACTTTTCAGCTCAGTCTCTTCTAAGTAACAGCACTTTCTGAAATTAAGGGCATCTTTTTGCATACAGTGTCTGCTTCTAGAAGTAACAGTGCTTGATGTTTATAGTTACTACTAAGGACTGGTGTTCAGAAAGGCTTTTTCTTATGTTTGCTTGTGTAGAAACCAAGGTCACTGCTAAAATTTGTGTACCACATTGGGGCACTGCAAAGCAAGATGTTGCATCTGTAGGGAGAAGTGAACTGGACAGGTGACCCTGAAGTGACCAGCAAGGGATTCTATCCCATATATGTTATATTCACTATAAAGCTGAGGGATCACAAGGTTCAATCTCTCTTTTTCGATGGCCAGCATCCGAGGGGGACTCTGTTCTGCCTTCAATCCCAATCTGTGTGTTCCTCAATCCAATTCCAGAATACAGCACTTGATTTTGGTTCCTATCTGCCACTGAGTCTGGTCTGGGACTTCCCCGGTGTGTTCTCCACAGCATTGGTGGTGATGGTGAAGTAATTGTCATTGGGGGGTGTGTGTGTGTGTGTGTGTGTCCAATATTGGGTTTCTTTATATTTGTATATACTTCATTTTATTCTTATTATTTTCATTAGAGATGTTTTAGTTTTCTAATCCATAAGTCTCTCTTCCTTATTCCCTTTCTCTTCCCCTTAGGGAAGGGAGTGGGGTTAACAGAGAGCATCTGTCATTCATCTAGTGTCCAGGATGAATGCAGGAGAACAGCTTGAAATGGTTGGGAGTGCAGGCAGGGGGAGGCTGCATGCTGCCTGGCATGGAAAAGGAGGCAGGAGGATAATGCAGAGTTATTGTCAATTCTGTCAGCTGGAGGGAGTCCAGGAGATTTAAAATCCTTAGGGGCAGATTTAAATTGGGTACTATATTGGGGCAGGGCGAGGAATGGTATGGTAGGGTGTAGGAGAAGGGACAGCAAGGTCTATAGACTGTGGGCTCTCGGAGCATGATAAGACTTTAAAGTATCCCAGGGTGAAGATGTTGGAGGTATGTGGAGTACAATGGCCAGGAGCGGGGACCTCTCCCCTCCCTTGGGATGCTGGATGCCTTCTGCAGAAGAAACGGAAGCCTTGCCTTGGGGTCTTAAGTCCCAGCAGAATCAGGGCAAGTTTTTGTCCCTTCCTTTAGAGGGACTAAAGGAATTTGCTGAGAGGAATGTATTTCAGAAGGCTGGAGATGTAACATTTGCACTCTCATATCCTGTTGGAAAAGCTTATAAATTGCTTTATTTAGCTGTTAGCAAGAATAGGAGATTTATCAAGTCAGCGACCTGAAGACAGCATGTCTGCAGGTTTGGAGAAGAAAGCACTGGGAGGAGAAAGTCGTTGTTGATTAGAGACATTGGTTTAAGCAGAAAAAAAAAAAGGCTATTCCAATACTGGGCACCGTGCAAGGACAAACAGGGTTACATGGGGAGAAGGACTAACTGTGACTGGGATCTGCCAGCATTCAAGGTGATGGTGCTGACATCAGAAACCAAAGATTTGGTGTGAATGTATCCAACACTGTGTTAATGTCTGAGTTTGGTTTGATGAGGTTTCAAAAGGGGAGAACCACTCAGCCCTCACCAGCAACACCGGTAGCTGGGGAAGAGCCACACAGTAAAACTGGTTGGAAAGTTTAGTGGGATCAAGGTCTAGGAGACATGAAACAAGGTAATTTTATGAGGGGCGAGGTGGTTCGGTGCCCAAATACAACCAAGGAGTGGTCAGCATAGATAAGATTATCATGAGCAAAATGGGAGAGGAGTGTTGCTGATAGCTGAGCATGGGCAGGGCGTGTGAGAGGAGTGTTTACATACGCTTGTGGGTAAGGGAAAACAAAGCCGAGCTGAAGCTACCTTCAAGGAAATCACAATCGGATCCTGACGTACCATAAAGAAGAGACCTTCGTGAAAAATGAAACGGCAAAAACCCCATGGTGCAATCCACCTTCGTGCTCGGTCTGGCTGCAGGAAGAAAGAAGGCTGCATAATGATGTAAACTGTATTTTGTAGACAGGAATATTTTCTCAGCAGCAGCTTGGGAAGCATCAACCCCTCTCACCCTACATGCTGAGAGTCTGGTCTCAGCTGTTCTCTGCAGCCAAAACCCTCATTTCTTTCTGACATCTGCAATGTGCATGTTAAGGCAGGGGTGTGGTTTTATGTCCCATGGAACACTCTCTCTACAGCAACTGAGCAAAGCAGGGCTGGCATGGACTTTGCAAGGGCTTGGGGATATGGTGCAGGGAAATCCAATGTGTACGTTCATTGCATAAAGAGCAAATGGTGTCTTTGCACCTGACAACTGGGGGCTGTAAAGCATGGATGACTTGGCAGTAGACAGTCATCATTGCAACTAATAATCTGGACAGCGGTGTGCTTCAGACAATCCCTAATCATTTTAATTTTTCAATAGTTTATTTTTTGCAGTAGAAATAAAATTTAGGAGCCAGCTTCTGCCATTGGACCATGTCCTGTGCTCAGAGTTTTTGTACTAGGAGACGTTTCTCTGTGGCAGGGTATTTAGTTCCTTCTGTGGAAATGTTGTGTTGTCTTTTTTTCTTTCTATCTTTCACAGTGCTTTTTGATCTATAAATCTAGGCAGATGCATGTAGAAAAGAGATGCCGAGGAGGGATGTATTCCCCCCACATATCCATAAACTTTTCATTTCCAGCTGATATATTTCTTTTGAACTGAGTGATCTCAGCTGTCCTACTGCAGGAGGATCTCATAGTATATCTAGTGTTGATCATATGCAAGCTCTAAAATAAACAGCCTGTCTTCTCCCTGACTATTATAGTTTTGGGGATATTCTTCTTACTTCCAAAAGTTCCCACCTCCCCTTTCTCCTTTTCTTTCTTTTCACTTTGGAAGGTCAGGAGAGTAAAATGGAAGAAGCCTTCAGAGGTGGGCAGGTTGGAGTTGCCTGCTTTGGGCCATGACTTTCCACTAAGGTCAGACAATTTTGCTTTGTCCGTCTGTAGCCCAAAGTGCAACTCTGGTAGTGTTATACAGAGGGAAAGAGCTAATAGAGCATCCTTACCAGACAGCAGCCCTTTCCAAACATTTACTCCAGCCAGATTTATTTTGCGTCTTCTTGCAACAACTGCACTTGGCTGCATCCTATCTCACTGCCATCAGTCAGCTGGGAGCAGTTTGGTAGATTCTTTGAGGATCTCCACTCCTCTTTACAGCTCCCCAGGCGGCTCTTGCATCCATCTAATGAATTAAGCCCTGGCCTTTTTCATCCATGCTGCTAGCGGCGCTGCCGTGGGAAGGGCTTTGGGCACGATGGTTAGTACCAGTGTGTGCATGTGAGAGCCACAGCCAGGAGCTGCCCATGCTCTCTCCTCACAGCGTGAGCTGCACCACCAATATTTCCACCTTGTCTACCTCCAGGTAGGGCTGCCAAGGTGAAGGCACTGAAAAATTAAATGAGATGTTACTTTGGACATGAGTGCCACTACTACAGAGTGAAGCTGTGGAAGCAGAACAAGGAACTAACCAATAAATCACTCCTCAAGGTGTCAGAGAAGAAGGGGCAGTGGATGTGCTGCATATAGCAGCATCTTCTCAAGCCCTAAGTCACTGCAGAACAGAGACAGGCTCCCACCTCAAGGAGTCTCCTGGATCCTGGAGGCTCTGTAGAGGCAGCTGACTCTTTTGAAGTAAAAAGAAACCTGAATCCAACACATGCACGTGAGTGTTATTAAGCACTTTGTGTTTGTTGAGTTTTTTTCTTATTTAACCTAACTTCCCAAGCATTTTACCATCTATCTTGATGACTCAGGGATGCTTCCCCAGCCTGCCCTCCCGAAAAAAAGCTCATATGAAGGAGTCCATCATTCATAATAGGCTTTTCTAAAGTCCACCTTCCATGTAGCTGTTTGTTAAGGCCAGTGACAGTTGTGACAGAGGTCACAGTGCATTCTCTTACATAAGCATTATGGGAAGAGACACAAGATAAGGGAATACTGCTTAGTGGACCCAGAATGTGACATGGGTAGTGTGAGCGCCTGCTGCCTATCAGCATTGCCTAAAACGGTGCCTCCTCCCAGTGCATGCATCTAGCCTGGGGAGCAGCAACCTCCCTCTGACTCCAAAAGCTTCTGAACCCAGAAACACTGACCTTAAGGATGGGTTTACCCCCTGGCTCTGGATTCCTCATCCTTGTCTGCTTTATGAGTTTAGCACAAAGCTAGGAGACCCTCTTTCTCCTCCCACAGCTTTATTTTATTCCCTGTGAGCTTCAGGGACATGGAAAGGGTGCAGGTGAATCTTCTGAGGTGGTTGCAAGGACTGAAACCTGAAGCAAACCATCCCCTCTCTTCCCTGCAACAGGGTAGGTGTCTCTTCCTTACAAAAAAGCATTCCCTGGGGGGTGCAACTCCCCACGAACTGGGTGGGGGGGATTAGTATGTCTGTGAGGGACCCTCCCCCAGGCGCTTGCTTCCCTTTTAAGTGACGTGCATCTTGGAAAGGAGTGAAGCGTCTTCTATGAACAGCCTGGAGTCAGGATTGCTCAGGGCTCTGAAGGAAATGTGAGGATGATTAAGAGGGGGTTTAGGGCAGGGGATGCATGTAAGTACATGTTTTTGGCTGCCTGCGATTGCTGCTTGCAGCTCCAAAAAGACACCAGGCTCTGATGGGAGCATCTGCTGTGGAGGGTCAACACTTCATATTTGTGGAAGAGTCCCCAACTCCTTAGCCTCCCACCATACCTTCACCCTCGGGGCTGTTATGTCAGCTTTGCATAAGCAAAACCTCCCTTCAGATGAGCGTGGCTCTTCTTTAAAAAGTCCTTCTTCATTAAGTGTTATGGAAGATGGATGATAGCAGCTCTGTCCACTCCTGGGGTTGCTTGGCGGGTGTGTGGGGCCAACACAGCACATTTGGTGTTCTCTGTAGCTGGAAGGGACCAGGTTGGTGCTGATTTCTATGGTCAAGCAGGTGGCCAGCATGAACTTGTAGGGCTAGGGACACAGGGGGAGAGGGACAGAGATGGGAGAGACTTGTGACAGCCTGTGACAACCTGCAAGGGGACACAGGAGAGTGGTGCCATTCACCTCCAACCAACCTCAGAGGTCTGCTCTTCCTAGCTAGAGTGTATCAGCCAGTGCCAAGGTCAGTGCACAGGCTCCTTTTGGAGATCCCTCCAAGTAAGCCCCTCTCCCAGCTATTTGCACTCAAAGCCTTCAGGCTTTGGTCTGTCATTATTATAATTAGACTTGAGTCTGCTGAGTGGAGGGGAAGTCTTCTATTAGGCACATCTCTCATCTCTGGAAAAGCCAAGCTCCAGCTGCCCAAGTCATGGAGCAAAGGCTGTTTTGCTTTGCTTTGACTGTTTTGGGTGGCAGCTTCTTCCCAAGCAAAAAAACCCAACTCCTCTGTCCTTCCTCTCCCCAGGCTCTCCACATCCAAGGGCTGAGGCTGCTATGAGATCTCAGTACCATCAGCAGTGTGGAGCAGGATCAGGTCCCCTGAGCATCGCTCCTGCTCTTCTGCCTTTTCTGCTAACTGCTCTCAGGAGTCATGGGCAGAGGGGGAGCAGTTTCACTCCAAAGTCTTTCCCTCCCCTCATGGGTGCTCTCCAGCTGCATTTCTCTTGCCTTCCCTTCCCTCATGGCAGGCAGCCCCAGTCTGCTTCTAGGCATCTTGGGATCCATGGCACCATTTTGTGCATCCCCAGGGACTCACCAATGCACAAACTGTCTCACACCATCTTCTGGCAGCTCTGCCTTTTCCTACCTGCCCTCTCTGACCACCTCTGTCCCTCTTATCTCCTGCCCCCCATCCTCTTGTGAAGCACAGCCAGTGTTGTTTCCCCATGGTCCTTCCATGTCTCTACCTTCTCCCCAACCCCAGCGTTTCTGGAGTCAGGCTGCCCCTCCTCCTCATATTCTCTCCCCACCAGCATCCTCCCTCTCCCCAGCATTTCCCATCTCCCCAGCTACCCTGGGATTAAACTGACATTTGCAGCACTAAATTCAGCCTCAGTGATCCACCCTCTTCCCTCCCCGTTGGTAAACAGTTTTGCTTCTCCAGCTGACGCCTTGCATGGGGAGAGCTCTCCTTCCAGCTGCTCTGCATCTCAGGCAGTCCCGGCCCTCCACTGTTTAGCCAACACTTCCTTATTCAAATGACTTCAATAGGGTCTGGCCAGAGATGCAGGAACAGAAATTAGTGTTCTCTGGCAGCAAGATCCCCTCTCCATTTCTCATCCTCTGCTCCAGACCAGCCTGACTGGACATGGTGATCCCAGGTCAGGATTGGGGAAGGTGAAGGTGGTGAGTCCAGCTTTCACCCACAGGACCATGTGCTGGGATGGATTTTTGAACGTAGGAGTTGATAGCTGGAGGGTGTAGAGGTCATTCTGCTTCAAGAGTTTATTTCCAGATGTTTCACTTCCACTTTGTCCCTGTGTGGGAAGGTTTCCCATGTTACACCCCACATTGTTGCTCTGCGGCTTTTTGTCAGGGCAAAGTCCCAGCCTGGGACTTTGTCCTCTCCTGCTTGGCTACTGCAGTGGCAGATGCCTGCCTGATGCTAGTCTGTCTGCTGACACTTCAAGGTGTTGCTGAGGAGCTGATGATGGCAGCTTGTCCCTGTGACCCTTCTTTCCTCTTTTTTCATGTTTGCCTTTCTCCTTCAACTTTTTTTTGTGGTCTCCATGTTGTTCCCAGCCTGCCCTCACACTGCCATTTTCTCCTTCTCCATCATCTCCATCCTCTTCTTTCTCACTGTCTGTCATCATTTCTCCCATCTCTTATCTTTTAGACACTCATCTGTGTCTTCTGGCTGATGCTATCCTCCTTTGCAAGAAAAGCTTCCCAAGAAGCCGTCATTTTGCGCTTCTTCTTCTACCCAAATTCTCTCACAATTGCTGGACCTGACTCCGTGTCCTCCTCTGCTCCCCATAAGGCCACTCCACCCACCTATGGCATTTGCAACCTCTGTGTCGGGTGGACAATTTCATTCTTTTCCTGGTTTTGGGTTTTTTTTTTCACACAATGGGTCAGGGCTTCTGGGCGCTACCACCATTTCAAATAAATACTAATAACGAGCATTGCTGCTCTCCTAGCCAAGGACATAAGGAATTTGTCAACCCTGCAGTACTTTTGAGCCTCCATTCATCATCTCGGGCTTCCCGACGTTATCTTTGTGGAACACACTTCCGGTATTCAGCAAATATTTGATTTCCTGTGAATTTAAATAAAAAGACCTTTTTCCTTTTTTTTTTTTTTTTAAGATGATTTTAAAATACTTTTGGCACCATGCAGATGCATTCCATTCCAAGAAAAATAAAGGAAAACTCTTCTGACTAAATATAGATCAAAAGACATTTGTGAGCTGCCTCTTGCATCCCTGGCTGAGAGTTCTTTCCTCTTCCAGGCCACCCAGGCTCTTTTGACCACACTTCTGCCTTGCCCCATAAACTCTCCCTACGTTCTCCTTGCTCCAGGCAAGCTCTGCCTTCATTCAGCTTGGTTTCTTGCTCGGCTCACAGCCTGGCTCAAGGGAAAGATGCTGTTTTCAGAACGCTGCAGAGGTTTTCCAGTAGCGAGACCACGTTGTGTATATTTCATCCTTTCCCTCTAAGGCTTTGAAAGCCCATTTTCAATTTCTCCTTGCAACAGTCCTTGGAGCGGGTTCTTTTAACTGGCTTTACAGTAGAGGCCAAGGGGCCAACTGGAAATACTGGATCTCAGGTGATGTAAACCAGCATGGCTCCCCACCAGCTGCAGCACGGCATCTGCAGGTTTGGCTCTAGCACAGTCCCAGGAGCACCCACTAAGTCTATGCGAAGTCAAGCCTGTCTCCTTTATCATTGTGCAACTGCCAGTGCAGCAGGTCCTCCTCAGGCTGGAGGGTTGCACAAGGATTGCCACAGTGCAAATATCGAGGAATATTAACAGTGCTAAAGCAGGGGAAAGTGAAAAGGAGAGCTTCTTGTCCTCTCTTCTGAACACTGCATCGCTCATTTTGCAAAATTAAGTTAATCAAGGATCCAGGACTGAGCCCTTTGGTAAATCTGTTGCATGACGGAGGTGCAGCCGTGTTGGCCAAATTGAGTCCATGTGTGTATGGCTGTCAGATCCCTTGCATGGGACATGGTTACCAGCAGTTACACATCAGCAGGGCACTAACTGGATACTAACTGGGATGGCTTTTTTTTTTTTTTTCCTGCAGGTGTTTGTGCTGTGCCATGGGCTTCTCCAGCTCTCCCAGCTCCTTTACAGTGCCAACTTCAAGAGCAGCCTCACCACCATCGAGAAGCGCTTTGGGCTCTCCAGTCTCTCTTCAGGTTTCATCTCCAGCTTGCATGAGGTAACTGGGTTGAGGAATTCATGTTGAGTCCCCAAGAGGTGGCCAGAATGCAGTGGGGACCTTTCCAGAATAGGGTCTCAGGGTTGTTCATGTTGAATGCTTCCCCAGCCAGGCCTACATGTGCTGGATGAATCAGCTGTTGTTGTGCACTTGGACACCTCTTCACATTTCACTTCTGCTGTACCACATGCTGGGAGGTTGAATGTAGGGTTATGTGGTGAAGAAGTGACCTTGGAGGGCAGTAACAGAAAGCAGGTTGCTTCAGAGGAGGCCACTCCACCTTGGGATGTTATACATCTCCATCAGAGGCAGAAAACATACAATATGAGCCTTCTCCATTGATCACAGTTTTTGCAGCTTTTGTGATGAAGAGCATTTTACTACGAGTAGTATCCACACAACTACAGTTCTGTGAACAATTTCCAGTAAAAGTATCTTTTCATGGGTTTCTCACGGGCTCTAGGAATGGTCCTGGCCTGAGTCATTCCAAGCTTTCTCTAGAAGGAGACCTTGACCAGCAGTGTTTCCAGGATCTATCCCTCTCTCCAGTGCCCCCAGCTCCTGATGGCCCTGTGGTGAAGGACTGACTGTCACTGACATATTGCTGAGCTGGATGGGGATTTTCTCACAAACACTTTCTAATCATTGACTCTAATCATTTTACCAATCAACCAGCACTTATATCTGGGGTTAAAAAGACTGGTTAAAAGCCTGTTGAGACCAGTGAAGGACTTCCCACTGATTGTGACTAGGTCCAAAGCACACAAAGAAAAAGAGCTGGTAGGGACAGTTATAACATCGCTAATGATGAACTGGCACAATTAAGCCCTGCAGAGTATCTCAAAGCTGTAACCCATATGCTCCTTATCCACTAGAGAACATAGCTGTCCTTATGAAAATTAGTGCCTGGAGAAGCAATACCAAAGCAAATGTCATGTAGAGCAGTCTGTTACTGCAAGCATGTAAAGGGAAAAGGATTGGAGCAGGACATAGGCCATTCTGCTAAAGAATAACAGCTCACAGACAACAGATACGTGTTTATTTCTCTTCTTCATGAAATTAATTTCTGCACTTTACTCCAGCTCTGTGTGAGCTGCCCTGCCTGTCCAGGACCACAGGTTTTTTTGCATTGATGGCTGCAGCAGTTCCAAGAACAAAAACCACAAAGAGACAAACAAGGGAGCCCATGTAAATATGAAGAAAATGTCTTCTTAGCCATACATGCCAAGGTTAACATAATATTTAGCTTGCGCCAAGCTGACAAAGGCCATGTAAGGGTTGTTTTGTGGTGTTCATCCACTTGCCCAAGTTAGCTGCATGTTTTCATAGCTTCTTAGCTGATCCCATTTGCATCTGCAATTGCCTAGAGTCAAAACATTTGAAATGAGCTGGACTTTGTGGCTGGGCTCATGTGTTTAGAATCATGGGAACGGAGGCAATACACTTTCTTTCTTGCTGTATTTGAGGGAATTATTAGTTTGTGCCACTTCCTCTGGGGTGGGGGATAGATCTGGGTGCTGAAAGAAGACCCAGCAAGATCACAGGGAGGTTGTGAAATTGTCCATGATGACAAGGAATGCACACAAGTTACAGAAGCCAAGTAGCTGGCCCGCTGACTTTTGATGAGAAGGGAGCACTGATTTGCTGTGAATGTGTGGAGTGAAGGCCTCTCCCTTTCCTGCCTCTGTGGGGGTCAAACACTATCCTGTGAGAGGTCCCCACCCCTCCAGACACAGTCATGGGGGACCAGTTACAGGTCTTTACTTCCTCCGTGACATCTTCTAACATTCTCCCTGTTTCGCTGTGCCCTTTCAGATTGGCAACGTGGTCCTCATCATCTTCGTCAGCTACTTCGGCAGCAGGGTTCACCGCCCACGGGTGATCGGCATAGGAGGGCTGCTGCTGGCGCTGGGAGCGTTCCTGGTTACCCTGCCTCACTTCCTATCAGACCCCTACGAGTACACCATGCTTAGCACCAGTAAGTGCCTCCACCCTTATCGCCATGAGCTGTCACAGCACAAATACACCTCCAGTTGCTCTGGGCTGGGTTGCACGTGCCTGCTCAAAGAGAGAGGCTGTAAGCAGTGCACAAGCTGTTTAAATGAAGAGTTTGGAGGGAAAGACAAGGCAGAGTTTTGCTATCTTAAGCTCTGCAACCCCTTCTGAATGCACTAGTTCCATGTAGAATCCCTTCTGCTTCTTCTGGCTGTGTCATTCCAGCCACAGCTTCAGGTGCTGTGGTCATGTCGAAGGACCCCAGGATGACCTCTGGGGACACCCTTCCCCAGAGATGCTGCTGGAGGCCTCCAGAGGGAGCAGCCTGTGCTCCCAGCCCAGCAGGCAGCGTCTCCTCTTCCTCCCCTCAGTGCCCGAGCAACTTGCTTCAGGGCTGAGAGCCCTGAGAGAGCTGTCACTCCGCACGGACTGCCCAACGATCAGTGAGAGAGCATAGCCTTCCACGAGAGTACCAAATATGCTAGAAAACTAGCCGTTTATCTGGCTTAATGTGTTATTTTAAATACGCTCCTGTCCTGGGGGTGCCCACCCAGCTCTCTTCGGATCTCTAAGCTCGATGTGTCCCTGCTTTCTGCAGGGGCAGGGAGTGTCCCTCCACCCCGCTCCTGAGCACCCTGGAAATAGCTTTGCTTTCTGGGGCCTGGGCAGAGCCCCAGCTGCGGTTCTAAAGCTGCATCTCTGGCCAGTGCCGAGGGCATCGCTGTTACCAAGGATGTGTTGTTCAGCTGTCCAAAAAGGCAGCCGGGAGAGAGAGTGAACCCACTTGTCAGCAGAGTCTGCTGCTAATGGGACAGCAGATCTGGGGCAGAAGCCATGGGATGCAGGAGCTGCTGGTTTTGCTGCTGCTGCCCTGTGTGATTGTGGACAAATCCCTTCACTTCTGGCTTTTGGGGGGGCTGGATTGACACCAGAGCAGTACTCAGCCTCGTTTGGATGGCTCTTAGCTGCTCTAGGAGCAGATCAGTGCCAGATGCTCTGGGGGCAAAGCAGTTCATCAGAGTGATACAAGAAAGCTTGAAAGTGCAGTCTTGACGTGTCTGTATGCCTGGTTGCACCAGCTAAGCTTTAACCTTCTCCTTTCTCCTGTTTTTCGTGCATGACAAAAGACATTGCTCTTTGTGGTCTCACTGCAGGCAGCTGAGAGCTGTGGCAGCACTCCCGCTGGAGTCTGGCTTCCCTGCAGCCCTGCTGAGAACCCAGGCTGAACGCAAACACAGCTACAGGGCTCGCCTGTAGCCCAAAACATTTTGGAAAGGAAAGGAACATTATCTTTACTGGAGTCACAAAGGTATTGCAGCATGAGAAGTGAGGTCATCTCCCTGCTAGTGAGCAATATGTGGGTGATAGAGCAGAGTTAAGTTCTCCTGTCCCCAGAGCCTGTTCTTTTCTGGCCAGTAAGCCTTGTGATCCACAGTAAGGAGGACTAATGGATTAGCTGAGTAGGCTTTGGGAAAAAGCTAGTGTGTACAATGTGACAGCTCCACTTCCTGTGCAGAATGAATATGCACAAGAGCCTGCATCACATGCCACAGGGCTGACTTTGGTCTTCCCAAAGTGACTTCAGCCCCTAAATCCTCAGGATGCCAGTGAGCCTTGGCCTCCTTGGGGACTGCCACCTCTGAAAACCCTAAGTCACCTCAGCTCTGTGCCAAGTTGCTCCTACTGTGCCTGTGCCACCATGGGGGATGGCAGCAGCTGCAGCAGTGCCAGCCAGGGAAAGCCTTCTGTCTCTAGCTAGAAGATGCTTTCTCCTGGAAAGGCTTTGAGCCCCTGCCTTGCAAACTAGTTCAATCCTTTGGGCTTGTGGCACCTTGGTTGTGCCAGGGAGCTGTTGGGTGGCCTTAGGAAAGTTGCTTCCTTTAGTTAGGCCCTGACTTTGCCACAGCTCAACAGGATGCGAACCCAAGATGGGGAGCAAAGCACATTGATGACAGAGCAGCTCACAGGTGCCTGACAGTCTCTGCTCCCACCAACGTGTTCAAGATCCTCTGCCATGGCTCTCCCACATCAGCTCTGGGAAATCTGGTGTTGCCATGGCTGATCTGCAATCCCAGATCCCATGAAACATTATTAAAAATGATGTCCCGGCGTGGGGCTTAGAGTGTGTCAGCACTAAAACAGATGCATGAAGACCAACTACCTGCTGGCTCACCGCTGTCTCTCTGCTATACAGCCTCAAATGTGGTCATGTTTTTCAAGTCAGCCAATTCGGAGAGGAGTTCAGGCATCGTATGCCAAGTTTTCTGACAGCTTAATTCATAATTCATTCTTAAATAAACTAGCCAAGATTCAGGACAGGGACTGTTCTTACTGTTATGGAAACAAGCCGAAGGAGCAGGTGTCATCCTGCTGCCCTGCCTGGAGACACACATTTCTTGGTCCGGCATTTACAACCCCTGAATATTTCAGTCCTGATTGACGTTTGCATGGTACTCTCGAGCAGGCTGAAGACCTCTCCATGTCCAGATGGTGTGAAGAAGTAAGGTCCTTGATTAGGAAGGAAGTTGGCTGCTCCTGAGCAATAGGTACAACAGAGGTTCAGGGGCAGGGTGTTCTGCTTGGGGCAGCCAGCTCACCTCAGGGAGCATCACTCCCTGTTCCTGCTTGGGTACCACAAGGGAGCAAACACCACTGGCCTCAAAAAGCCAGTCATAGATTAGGTTTCCCTCATTAAACAGAGAGCAGCCTCACTTCATGGCATTCATGAGAGACTTCTGTGGCTCTTGGGTTTGCTGCAGTAGAATGTTCATTAGAAAAGGAGGCTCCTTCCATCTAGCAATGTGGACCCTTCAGATAATGCGACTTCAGATGGACTTAGTTAAGGATTTTTGTGCTTCCACATTACACCAATGAAAGCCTCTAATCACCTGAAAATATTTGGTTTTGTTTTGTGTCTGTGTAGAAAGTTATTACATTAACAAGAAAGACATTATAGGAATGTTGAACCAATTACAAAGAATACCCAAAAATAAAAAAAAAAGAAAAAGAAAAAAAAAAAAGAAAAAGAAAAAAAAAGAAAAAGAGTAAAAGAAAAAGAGAAAAAGAAAAGCCAGAGTGGGAAGAATAGCACTGGAAGACCAGGGATTATGGTTTGCTCTGCAACACCTTCCTTTTTCATGAAAAGCAGTTTTTTCTATCCATGAACATTTAGGCTTTGACAACATCTGTGTGAATTTTATCACTTGGCTAGGTCCAACGTAGCTGCAGTTTTGATGGTGAGCTTTTTGTCCTCTCATGACAGCTCAAATGCAGCTCACTGGAGCTGGGCTACAGGGCTGACCCTTCACAGGAGAAATTAATTGCTTCCATCTTCTCTGATCAGCCTGTCTTTAAAAGTTTGATTGTTTGCTACACAAACCTCAGTATAACACCTCAAAGGAAGGGAAGGGTGATGAGAACTGCTAAATAAAATCAGCAATCCATCCAAAAGCCAACAGTGTGTGCCTACTCGGCAAATTTTGGAGATTTCCCATCCTTAGAGATGTAGTGTGGGAGGAGGCAGGGGATGTGACCAGTATTGTAATGCTCATTCTTCTTCCTTGCAGGAAATAAAAGCCAGGTCCAGGCTGAACTCTGCTATGCAGAGAATAAGTTTGTGTGCCCGAATGCCACCCAGGATCCCCAGAAGGAGGCCAGCAGCATATGGGCAATGATGGTCATTGCTCAGCTGCTGGCTGGAATTGGGACGGTGCCCATACAGCCCTTTGGGATATCCTATGTAGACGACTTTGCGGAAGCAAATAATTCCCCGCTGTATGTTGGTAAGTGGGACCATTGCTGTATATTGTTTTGTTTCCTCTAAACCTTAGTGGTGAGATGTAGAGGTGAGATGTAGAGGTGGTCATCTGGAGAGGAACCTGTGGACATGGGTTGAGCAGCATGTGGGACTCAGATGAGTTCCTCCCCCATTAAAAGGCTGGGCTGTCTCGCCTCTTGGTTCTCAGCTATTCTCTGTAGTTTGTATTTATAATGTATAATTAGGAAGCCAAAGAATCAGGGCAAGTAGATGAGATGGTTAAGCTGGGGCTTCTCCCTTGTGTCTGTGAGAACTTATGCCACCTATGTGGGGGAAAGAGTAGTAAGGAAACCTCAGAGTCCATCTCCTGCTCTTATTGAGCATTGGTTGATCATGGTTTAACCAGAGATATGATAGCCTGCAGGAGCCAATTAACATGGGTTTTGCATCAGGGGTTCAAAATTGTTATTTTTTTGCTGTGGAATTGATTCCTGCCCTGTGGGGACTCCCGAGCTCAGGAGGGAGCTGTATATCTTGTACATCTTGAGGGAGCAGGCTCTTATAAGCGTTGATTTCTATGTTAAAATGCATTTTTTTTCCCTGTGAATGTCAAAACCCATCTGGTACTGGCTTGCTTATGGGAGCTTTAAGCTCAGTCCATAAGGTGTTTAAAACCCAATTCCTCCTGGTGCCAAAAAATGTCTTTAAAGCAGCCAAAGGTGTCAGAGTGATTTAAGAGTCAAAAGCAGATGTTCCAAAATAAGGTAAGCACTAAAGGAGACGGAAAGCCTTCAGAATTAGACTCCTGAGGCCAGGCTTCAGACAAGTGCTGGAGTGCTTGGCAGGGTCTCCAGACCCACCCAGGTGTGCTTTGCTCCAGGGTCCTGCTGGAAAGGGCAGCTGCACTACCTAAGAGCTCTGCACAAAGTCTTCTTTCATTCCAAAGAAGTCAAAAGGAAACATTTTGACCTTACAAGTTAGGTCCACATTATCTATTTTTGAAACAGGATAGTTCAACTGAACCAAGGCTGATCTGCTTGGCCTTTTTGCTCTCAACATCTTTCACCTCCCCTGAAGTTTGCACCAAATGTTTTAGCTTGGATCTAAGGCCTGAGGTGGCTTTGTTTCCTTGGCCTCCTGTAGAAGAGTAAGGTGTCTGTCATTGGCAGGAACCCAGGATGCCACTGTCCTGCTGCTCTCTGGGGTTCCCCACTTTGTCACAGCAAATCGTAGGTATTCATAGTATAGCTGACAACTGTCAGCACATTGGCAAAGCCTGGACTGCAGCAGAGCAGAGGGATGTTTTCGGCAGGCAGCTGCCTGCCATCCTCCTAATCCTTTTAGAAAAGCAGCACATTCAGCATCAGAGCAATGGGGATCTTCTCATAATCTGCTGCTTGATAAAAGATGGTTTCTCTCCTCTGCATGTGGTAACACTATTCCTGCCTCACGTGGGAAGACAAAAGCCATATCTGCATTGAAGCTCCCATTCCCTGCTCACACTAGCTCTTCCTGCTCCTGTTTTTCAGCCATCCTCTTTGCCATCGCCGTGTTCGGCCCTGCTTTTGGATACTTGCTGGGATCTGTGGTGCTGCGGCTCTTTGTGGATATTGGAAGAGTTGATATTGGTGAGCATTTCTCAAGTAGTGATGTTCCTCCTGAGAGCCTTCTGTGGTTTAGAAGGTTGCTGTGAGATGACTGGTGACCACCAGTCTGGCAGAAGCCATCAGTCCTGTGACCTACAAAATCCACCCTCTTGAAAACACTTGACCTGGAATAGCGCTCCCAGCACACTTCTCCACTCCACCTCTCTGTGAGAAAGGCTACAGATAGTCCTGAAGCCACCACTGAAGCAGAGCCCTGCAGTAGGGACATTTCAATGTCCTACTCGTGGTGCTGCACTGAAGTGCTGGTGCCTGCCAACTGCCACCATGCTGAGAAAGTATCACACTGCCCCAGCACAGTGGTGGAGAGGAGCAGGGATATCTGAAACATCCAGGGATGGAGAAGACAACCACAGGGTAACCACTGCACTATGGGTACATGGGAAGGCTTGAGTCTTCTCCCTGCCACCCTTCACTAGCGTCTTCAGAGAGAGGAACCAAGCCAATGCCACCACAGGGCTTATTTTCTTTATCTCCGATGCTTACTTATAGTTTCTGGTAACTTAATCACTAAAGAATTCTCCCCAGCTCCACCATTAATGTGGCTTTTCCTGTGTTTCCTTAGAGAGATCAGAGCTCGACTGACATTTTTGTCCAGTGCCTGATAAGAATAATAAATGAACCTGGGACAGGAAACAGAAAAAAGCCTTGGCTCGCTCCCCATGGCGGCAGACAAATTTAGCAGCCTTTGCCCAGTCGCTCCATGATGACGTCTGAGCTCCGGAGTGGAGTGGTCCTGTTTGGGGAAGCAGGGCAATTGTTTCAGTGGGGTGTGGGCTCCTCTCCTGTAGCACCCTGGCACAGGACTCTCACCTGGAGGCTGCTGCTGGTTCCTTTCCCAGCTACAACATCCCGGCAACAGGGAGATGGGGTCCCCATGCCAAGCCAAGCAATCCATCAGCCTCCCGTGAGCATCGCTTGGCCCAGCTGAAGGGTGCCTGTGCTGGAGACAGAATGGCTCTCACCTTCTCCTCCTTTTTCCGGAGAAGACGCCCAGAGTTTCATCCACTCGGAAACTAGGCTCATTAACAGCGCTTTTCTCCCGGCACGGGTCCTTCCCTTGGCCTCTGCAAGCAGAGAGTGACCAAGACTGGAACAATGGGAGAGCAATTTCTTCCAGGAAAGTAGCTGTGCCCTTTCCTGGTCCCTGTCTCAGCTCGGCATCCCCAACAGGCAGCAAGGGCCAGACCCACTGTACGCCCCAGGCAGAGGAGGATGGAGTCAGGCCCCTGTAATTACTGCATTGCTGGCTGGCTTGGCAGGGAAGGGTTGAACCTGTGCCATCAGCATACTTTGATGCTGACTAAATCCATCCTACAGTCACTTGGGACACTCGGCGCAGTTTAGATGGGGAGCGGCAGTGCAGGAGACTGGCCAGGGGAAAGGAGGTGATACGCAATCAGTGCTGGTCTTGCTACCAACACCAGTGGGAGCTCCCACACCCGTTCAATTGTTTTTCCATGCCAGTGGAGAGACCCTTGGGCTTGTGCCCACATGGACCCTTTGTGCTCCACTGGTCCATATCTGAATGGGTGTTTGCCCCTTTCACCCTTAGACATGCAGGAGCAGAGCTCTTACAATGGGGTCCTTGTGTCTTGCAGCTACAGTGACCCTGACACCGAGGGACCAGCAGTGGATTGGAGCTTGGTGGCTGGGACTTCTGATCTCCTCAGGCTGCTTGGTGCTCACATCCATTCCTTATTTCTTTTTCCCTCGGTACCTGCTGAAAGGAGAGGTAAGACTTCATCTCCAGGGGGCCAGAATATTTCAGTACCGGGGATGCACTCAGGAAGGGAACTTCTGTCCCCAGATATACAAACCTCTCCAAACAGGACAAGGTTTTGTCTTGCAGCTCTGCTCAAGGGCTGTAGGGGGTTTTGAGATAACTCATCCCTTTGCTGTAATGGGCAGGAAAACTGTCAGGCTCGGTTGGGAGTCACAGGTATCTGGAACAGACCCTGCTCCTCCTGAACCTCACTCCATGCTAGGTCAGTGCCAGCCAGGCATGAGTGCTCCCCTCTCACCACAGGCTGCTCTTCTCTCCCTCCCCAGGACCCGAAAATGGAGGCTGGCATGCTCAGGAAGATGGAGAAGGGGGTGGCTGAAGAAACCTCCCTGATGGAGTTTATAAAAAGTAAAGGGCTGGCACTTAAAGGCGAGGGTGATCGGGATGCTGGGCCATGGTGGGTGGGTGGAGACCACCATGCCAGCGTTTCAAGCTGAGGGTACTTGTTGGGAGCCTTTAAGTCTGTCCACCATGTTGCGTAGAGCTGCCAGAGCCAGCTCAGACGCCTCAAGGGCTGTAGCATGCCCTTCCCTAAGGAGCACAGGAAGAGGGTCACAGCCTTCCCTTGCTGTAAGACAGCAGTGTGAGGTGCCTGAATCATGTCTGAAATTTGGCTTCAGGATCTTAAATGGCACAAGCACACTGGAAAATGCTAGCTGGGTGCTTTAACCCACAGCTCCAAGAGAGGGCATGGGGATGCTGGCTCCACCAGCCACCACTTTGAGAAGTTCACTGCACTGCAGCTTGCTCTAGTTTATGAGTTGCTGAAATGGGCTTGAGTAGGGATGGCACTGATAAGAGAGACCAGTTCAATGACTTTATTTAGCTCCATGATGACTTGATTCCCGCTAAAGCCCCTCCCTACTTCCCTCTCCATCCACCACAGTCATATTCTGGAGCTGTCAGCTCCCTTTTCTATACCTCACTGGGCTTTGATGAACAATGCCAGGTCTCCACAGCACTTTCTGCTAGAAGGGGAATGCTAATTAGAGACCAAATAAACAGAGCTGATCCTGAGGAGCTCAGAGTCAGTCTGCCTCTGCTGAAAGGCTGTCCTGGCTGGGCAGGGGGACATGATGTCCCACCAGGAAAATACACTGTGTTTAACATCTGCAGGAGCCAGACCTTGCCCCCGCGCAGCTGGTGGGGCTCTGCCAAAAGCCCTGGGGCTTTGCCTGTTTGCACCGCCCGAGCGTATGGGCCCTGCTCCAGAAAAGCAAATGCACCGTGGCTGCTAAGTGCTTGTGAGTTTGGAAAGAGTGGGAGGGAGGGTAGTGGGCAAAACTGGCACTCCACCTTGATCCTTAGGGCATTTTGGCCATGGTACTGCCAGCTGCTGGGTCAAATTAGGGTGTCTCCCCTTCCAATTTTCCCATCACCTTAGACATCCCCTGTATTAGCTCACTGGGAACAGTCTAAGGGTGGGGGTTTCTGCACAGTATGAGTTGCTCACGTGAGGATCACATGACTTAAATACATTTTTTCCTACTGTTCCTCTGTAGGATTCCCAAAGATCTTCCTCAGGCTGCTCCTCAACCCTCTCTTCATCCTCCTGGTGCTGGCTCAGTGCAGCTTTTCCTCAGTCATTGCGGGGCTGGCCACCTTCCTCAACAAGTTCCTGGAGAAGCAGTACGGTGTCTCCTCCTCATATGCCAATTTTCTCATAGGTGAGCATAACTGGGCAGCAGCAGCTCTAGGATAAAAAAAAAAATCCATCATCAGGGAGCCACCTGCCCATATTTCCCAGGCTTTCTCAATCCTGCAGAAGGAAATAATGGGAAACTCAATTTCAGAGGAGGCCTAGGGATTACCTTAAGATGGTTGATGACTTTTCTGACTTAAGATGCCTGCAGAAGGCCAGGCTGTCCTCAGACTCTCAAAGACTGTCTACATTTGTAGGCTTGCTCTCACGGGCCAGCAACCACTCTTGTTGAAAACATGCAGCCCTGGCACATGGGTGAGGCAGGTCTGGATCACTCTGATGCTTAAAGAAGGGGCAAGAGCAAGTGATTACACACCAAGCTTGATCTTGCATCTCTAAGCCAATCTCCTGAGGCTGAGGTTTCCCATGGGTACCATCTGTGTTGGGTTTTGGTCTGTCTTGGGTAATAGTGGTGTCTGTGGGTTCTCCCAGCTACTATGAGGTCCACAAAGCCCCTACCTCCATCCCCTGCCAGCAAAGAGGTTATTGACAGGCAGGACTCCCAGATAACGCCTTTGTTCCACTGCAGGAGCTGTGAACCTGCCAGCAGCAGCACTTGGAATGCTCTTAGGAGGAATCATCATGAAGCGCTTTGCCTTCTCCATCCGGGCCATCCCCCGGTTTGCTGTGGTGGTGCTCGTTTTCTCCATCCTCATCTGCCTGCCCATTTTCTTCATGGGCTGCTCCACAGGGCGCATCAGTGGGATCTATCCGCCCAGGTAACACAGGCACTTGGGTTGTTTCCGGCTCCTCATTCCTCCAGCTCTTGACCTGATTATCCATGGGGTGGGATACACACAGGTGGAGGGGAAGAGGCAGTAGACATTACCACACTACTGCTTGCTCCTTGATAACACTGCCTGGAGGAGATCTGAGTGCTATACAGCACAGAAAACTAAGGAGCACATTTATTCTTGATTTTCTGTAGTATTAGTACCCATGTCCACATCAACTCTTTACATGGGCACCTTGCACTCTCCCTTTGTTCCAGCTGTACATCACCTTTCTCCTCACCTGAGTGGAAAGTTTTGTCTCCTACCATGTCTTTTTAAGATAAAAATGATATATAACCTTCACCCCAGGCTTGCTGTCAAGTGAATCATGCACATTTCCCAATGCACTGCCAGCAAGGAGCTTTCATACAGACATTTCCCTTCACCAGCAAAAAGCCTCCTGTCCCAGGGGTACGGTGGAGGGATGAGGGACAGCGCAGTCCATTCACTTCTCCCACTGAAAAGCCAGTTAAATAACCATGGTGAAGGAAAGCAACAGCACTCTGCAAATTCACATGCAGGCAACATGTATACGTTGCTCTGCATGGCATGCGCTGAGAATTTGGGAGTGTATGGAAATCCACTGAGGCACTGGCATCTCAAGCTTTCTGTGTGAGAACCAGGCTTCAAGCGTGAGGGGATCCCTCAGCTCAAGATCAGGTGCTGCAAATGCTAAATTTTGGGAGGCACCTTGGCCTCACAGTGTTCACCTCTTGCTGTCAGTGTCAAGTCAACTGCCTGTCTTGGCTCCTCTGGAGCTCACCAGGGTTTTGCTGGAGTAACTAGGAGCTCCTGAAGGCACTTGCATGGAAAAGGGGTTGGTTTCCTTACATTGTTTTGGAAACCTCCACCCATGCAATGGCAGCAGTGTATCAGTGCCTTTTGCCTGGATCCCCAGGTAGCTGTGGGCTATGTGAATGGGCAAATGTGAGCTCTGCCCCAGCCCGCCATGCCCAAGGACAGGTCCCTGCTGCCATCCTCCCATAGTAGATGGACTGCCACTCAAGCAGATTAACTCCCTTAGGTAGTGAGGCAAGACAGGACAGATAATTTGGTTCGTGCTCTCAACTTTCACGCTGTCGTCAGGCTTGTTTGGAATCAAGCCTGCTTCCAGTTTCTGTCTGAATGATGTTTCCAGCTGGGGCTGTTTGCACATCTGTTTGTGCAGTTCTGGATGCAGCCCAGATATATTTCTCCAGGAATTTGTCTGATTAGTTTTCGGGGGGAGGAGGGGATATTAAGTGTATGAGTACTTGTTTGCAGACATAATTACTGCTAAATTCACTGTACACTTGCAGAGGTACCTGCAGGGAATCGGGGTCTGGCACAAGGCCAG
>WUAM01000359.1:38750493-38760981 GCA_024336885.1 Actenoides hombroni | reverse complement strand
TGCTGCATCCACGCTCACAGAGGGAGTGAAGGGAGAGAAGAGGACAGGAGGGATGCTGCCTTGGATTTGCTTTGGATCAGCAAGTCCTCACAAAAATGAGGTCTGTCCATGCTATTCCTACTCCTGTTCCCCCTCCACTTGGCAGGCTTTCCCTTAACACCCACATGACCTTCCTTAGCTCCACTTTCTCCACATTCATCCCTAGCCCAAGGAGGTGTCAGCAAGCAAAAGTGTACAAGGTGGCCCAAACTGGGCCACACAGAAGCTACTGGCCCCAAAGGTGTCAAGGTGGCTGGGGCTAGACAGGGGCTCTATGCACAGGAAAGGTCACAGTTGCAGCACCTGGTTTTGGGAGCCTTGGAAACCATCACCACTGGGATGTCACTGTTCAGGCATCATGCTATTTTTGCTTTAATTTGCCTTTCAGCAATCTCTCCTCCATTTTCACATGGTTTCTGCTATCCTGGATCTCACCGTGCTTGTTGATCTCCTCCAAAAGCCCCTTTCCTTTTCAGGGGAACAATCTGCAGGCAAGTACAACCCATAGCAAGAAAACATCGGTCAAAAGATCTTTACAGTGAAAGCCTCAATCCCTGCAGACATGTAAGTGCAGCAGGGTGACTGATTCTGGTTCAGGCAGCTGGAGCAGAAGGGACTGAGTTTATCACATCCCACCGTCTTGCCAAAGCCATTTAAACACGCTGGCTGCCAGGCTGCAGCCCAAGGAGCAACTTGCCTGGCCAGCACAAAGCCCCAGGCTTGGAGCAAGGTTTATACATATGAGAAAAAAAACCCAACCAAAACAAAGCACAAATCTGACTGGGAGGAAGAAAAATCCCAACCAAATAACATTCAGAGTTTCCAGTTCTGCCTCTTTCCCTCAGCCACTGGGGAAAAAAACAGCCCCAAATATTTAACAGGCCAGTCATGGAGTGTAGCCCAAAAAACACATGCAACAGCCCAACACACGCTGCATCCTCCAGCATGAGCAGCACTGGGTGCAGCTCCAGCTCAGCCACACTGCCCCACAGCCACCCCCAAGCCCCACAGCCATGCTCAGGTGGGGAAAGCTGAGGCATCTCCATCAGCTGTAAAGCTGCAGGGTGCCAGAGCCACTTCCACCACAGAGTAGGGCAAGTGCTCTCTGACTGAAACCACGACAGCCCTGTGAAGGGCATTGCAGCTGGCCCGAGTTCTCCTCTGCAAGAAGTGCTTTTTCTGATAAGTTTTTTGGTTGGTGGTTTGGGGATTTTTGCTACATGATTATCAAGTCTCTAAATTTCAGACTATGGAGTAAATACACACCAAAAACAAAAAAACAACCAACCAAAACCACACAAACTAAAAAAACCCACAAACAACAAAACCAAAACCAATGCCCCGTGTGGAGGAGGCACTGTTTTTTGACAAGACAGACCTGGACACCAAACAGGAAGGCTGATCTCCAGCATTGTGTTGAGTAAAAGCAAAGCCCTAGCCCGCATGGAGCTGACACCCCTGAGAAGGGGCTAATACAGACAGAATAAAGCAACACTTGAGAACAAAGATTTAAACAACAACAAAATTTATTTAAGGAACACTTTTCATAAGAATAACTTAAAGCCAACCGTGGCCTCGTGTTACCTACCCCCCTTACCTCAGCAGAGGCCTCTGCTTTTCAAGGAGACAGGTCTTTGCAAGCAGAATAACCACCCAAAGAAACAGCAACATTCTCACTTCAGCACTACAGATTCAAAGCCAGCAGCCTAGGAAGGATCTGCAGTTAAAGGAGTCCAAAGCATGACAAACATGTTCCAACAATACTCTGACTGCAGGAAATATAACAATAGAACATACTTTAGATATATAACCCTCCCCACCTCCTGCATGGATAGTAGAAAAGCCACTCAGTTCACAAGACTAGAAACACAAGGCCCAGCTTCACTACAAGAACAGGTCTTTGCTGCAGACCGTTCTTGCTCTTCCCAACAGTCCTAACACTTGGCAACACTACAGGGAGGCAGAGGATGTCTCAGGCAGAAAGGACAAGAAAAAAACAGATCAGATGAGTGATGAAGGAAGCATCAAACTGGACAGGAGCTTATAAAGGGCAAAAAAGGTCTACCAAGAGTGAGCAACTCCCTCCTACCCTAAAGCAAAAGGGAAAGCAATAAAAACAAAGGAAAACTTTCAATGCTGCAGGATGTCATAATATGCAGTGTGGAGAGCAATCATCCTGACACAGGTGCTGCAAAGAAATGACACCCCACCAGAGCATAAAGCTGTATGAAGCTGCTGGGCAGGGCAACTATGTTTTAAGGCTGTTCAGGAAGGGGAAGCTGAACACACAGCACAGCATCAGGGAGGGGCTTGTCTGCCACCTGACAAACAATGGTGCTGCTGGAACATCTTGCACACGACCCTTAGTTCAGAAGGATGCTGAATCAGAGCCCTCCAACACCCCGAGCCGCCTCTGGAGCCACTGAGATAGCCACAGTGACCAGCATCTTCCTGTGCTGAATCTTCCCGTAGATTAACAGTTGAGATCACGCACAGAGCAGCAATTTTGGCTTTAAACACCACAGACAAACGAGAACAAACTGGGAGTCTCACATTTCTCTCCCCTCTTCACTGAGCAACTCCCTCAGGAGAAGGAAGCACACTAATGCACTAGCAGCTCCTTGACTTTCCCTCTCACTTTGCCACAATTGCCAACTAATTACGCACCAAAAAAGATGTTACTGCAGTTACTGGAGCAGGAGACAAGCAGGGGGCTGCACAGCAAATGCAGAACCCACACAATGTAGGCAGGAATCTAAAAACGTGCCCACCTCAGTACACTCTGCCACCTGGGGAGTGTTAACATGACTGGGGGAGAAGAGCCTGAAGTATGGGAAGGAGAAGCAGCGTGAAACAAGCTTTCAGGAGAGAGCCTTCAGTTAAAGAAAAACTCCCAAGAACAGTCCAACAGTGGAAATCACCCAAAGGCACCGGCACCGCAGCTGGAGGCAGGCAGTGCACAGGGACAAATAGGGAGCAGCCACTCCAGTCTCACTGAAATGGGACTGCACCAGTCTGGAAGTACAGGAAGGTAGGAGACACGAGAGGAAACAGCTTTTTATATTCTCCACTGCCCAGCTGAGTCTGTACGCAGTGCTCCCGAGCAGCAAGAGGCCGGAGAAAGAAGTCCAAACCAGGAGGTAATCAGCAGCTCCAAGAAGCAACAGTGTTGCAATGCTAAACCAAGACAGAAGATAAGACACAGACTCAAATCTCTAAAACGCCTGGCAGTGCACTCCTTCCTCATTTGCTTGGCAACTACCACATGAAAAGCCTAAGGATTAAGGACCTTAAATACAGAAACCCAGAGGATCAGCCCAAAGGAAGAGAAAGGAGGGGAGAGGAAAAAACCATTGCAGTGTGAACAGACAGTCAGAGGAAATTACACCAGCAATTGTGTCATGTTGCTCCCAAGCCCAGGAGCAGCAGAGGAAGATGCCACAATGGTGGTGTCCAGCCGAAGTTCCTTCTTTGTACAGTAAGATGAGATTTGAGTGCTTCAGACCACCTTTTTCCTTTCAGTTCCCAAGTGCCTGCCCCCCAGCCTCTCCAGGTCTCTCCCTCTCCCCAGCCCTTCTCCACTCAGGCGATCCTGGCCAGCCATTTCTTGAGGCCCTCGAAGTCAGCATCTCCCTCCTCTCCCTTGCTGCCCCGAGCACTGCACTCCACAAATTCCACCTTCATAGGCAGCTGAGAGAAGTCGAAGTCTTTGCCCTTCTTCCCCAGCTGGGCAGGGCCCCCAGTGCCTGAGCCATCCAGACTGGTGGGGGCTGCAGAGCGGGTCACTCGTAAGGTATTGCTGCAGACAAAGAAGGGAAAGGGTCAACAATTGTGAACCAGGGGAACATTACCCACATCATGGCTGCTGAGATGTTTTGGACCCAGCTCTGTCAGCAGGATGCCAGCCACACCAAGTCCCATGGCTCTGCCCTGCTAGGCACAGAGGCAGGCACTTTGTCCACTTCTCCTAAATACCTGCTGGAAGGCACAGCTGCAGAGAGGGTCAAGAGAGCAAGACAGGCAGGAGGCCACTCAAGGAGAAGGTGCTTAAGCATGTTTTGTTTTGTAATATACATCAGCAAGAGTCAGGTGGTGATGTCCTCATCCGAATTTCCCCAATATCCCCACAGTAGACACCAGCCACCAGGATTTACCCATCATTTAGCCCACAGTGCCCTAGTTTAAGAGGTTAACTGGGAAGAGAGAGGCACCCATGATACCAGGGATCATGCAGGGGCTCACCCTACTGCCACTTGAGTATGCCAAATACTTTTGGGGATTGAGAGGGGGATCGAGTCTCCCCACTGCTCCTGTGAGCAATGCCTGCCCACAGACCAGGCTGCAATGTCACTGCTGCTCCTGCCCTTCAGCTTGCTGCAGCATCTCAACTCCCTGTCACGTGTGGAGAAGAAGGATGGACCTTCTTGTTCACACTCACCAGGCATCCAAGGCAAAGTGAGCACAGGGAGATGGAACAGCCCAGCAGATGCAGAGGCACTGTGACTTGACTGCCTCTGAGGTACTAAGAACTGAAGCCAAGGAAGTCAAGGGGCTGCATCAGGCACAGATGCAAAAAGCAATCTCTCCCCAAGTCTTTAACTGCCTAGTAGAACCTCCTGGATAGAATCCTGCTTCTCTTTCACAGAGCAGCCTGGCAGTGCCCTGCTCTCAGTCAACCCCAGCAACTCCTTATGGACAGAATGGAGTTAAATTAATGGGGCATGGGGAAAGAACAGCACTGCCCAGAGGTGTGAGTTCAGGAATGAGACATCAGACACTTCCTTGGGTTCTCCACACAAGGACATCACAGTACAGCAGCACAGGGAGGAGGATGGCAGCCATCTGCAAGCCTGCAGGAATAACACTGCCCAACAGGGCACATATAATCTACCTAGAAATTTAACTTCTACACACAGGTAACAGGCAAATGCTCAACAACAAAACTAAGGAATCCTTATTTTACAGGAGAGCTTGAATATGTGGCAACTAATTCCACCCTTCAAAATGGGAAGGCGAGGTATTGAGCCTGGAAGAGGCACCAGCACAAATAACCCTGCTGCCATCTACTGGCCAAAGAGATTATAGAATCACAGAGCCATTCACGTTGGAAAAGACCCTTACGGTCGTAAAGTCCAACCATAAACCTAACACTGCAGAGTCTACCACTTGACAGCAAGATGGCCATATCCCAGAAACATGGTTTATCTTTGGAAGACTTGACAGCTATGCTCCTCCTCCTACTCTCAAGATCACCTTGCTGCTAACTGCAAACCAGTGCACAGGACCCACGGGCAACAGCCAGGCAAAACAACCCGTTCCAAGTATGTGTGGGGAAGGAAAATCTTTACTAGATGCTGGTGGTGAAGTCCACCCAGAGCAGATTTGACCCAACTACAATGATGAGACTCACAGGCAGAATCTTCATGCAGAGAGATTAAATATAGCTTAAAAAAGTAATCTTCTACTTGTCCCTCCCCATATGGGCTTGCCAATGGTTGGTGCTGCAGCAAGTTCAGCTGGCACCTGACAACACAGCACAGCACGGTCTAGAGGCCACTTTCTCCTCCTTCCACTTCCTCTTACAACTTAAAAGTTAGCAACAGATCACACACAATTTGTCCTCCCAGGTTAATGTCCTTCCAAGGAGGGGGATACAGAGCCAACACAGGGTCCCAAACAAGCTCCTGCAATGCCTGTTAGCAGGCCAGTAGAACTGGCACACCCTTCCTGGCTCTCAAGTTTTGCACACCAAGCCCTTTTGTATCAAGAGCCCTGAAAAAAACCCAACTGTGCCAGTGCAACTGTGCAGTGCTACTGAGACCTTCCCACTGCTCACAGGAAGTCAGGATATTTGGAAGCCAACTCTGCCTGCACCCAGGAGAGGGCAGCACCCTGGGCCACAGGAGCTATCGCTTAGCCAAGGGATGCAGCTTCCAGGAAAGGACTGGGACGTTGTTTCTCCAACTCACAGCTTCTAGAAGGCAATAAACCATCTGCACCTACTGCTTTTTTGGGTGCTTCAGCAAGAAGCAAACTTCTCTCATCCCAGTTACACCTCCACAGACAAACCAGACTGCCCTGTTTCTACAGTTAACTTAGATGTGGCTCAAGGGAGCTCACTAAGCACCAGGGTAAACTATAGAAAGGAGAAGAGAGGAGCTCAGAGGGTTCAAGATCCAATTTCATACTTACAGCTCTTTCTCCAGCTGCTGTTGGATAAGTTTTGCTGATTTTGCCATTGTGACATCTAGAGAGAGAAAAGAAAAGGAAATCAGCTCTTTGGTTTTACACCAGAATTCAGAACCTAGCTCCTCCTCCTAAAGGTACAGGAAGGCCTGTTCATGCTGTGCAGTCATAAGAGACACTGAGCCAAAGGCAGCTGTGTCTGCACTCAGTAAGGGCCACTGGAGCTCTCGATTTGCACGTGTGAACCAGAGAAACCCAAAAGTCTCAGGTAACGTAGGGAATTAATTTCTTCTTGCTGGGCAGTAAGCTGCTTTAAACAGAGCACTGGATTTGATGTCCCACCCACAAGGCCCAGCACTCTCATTTGTCCTGGCATCACAGAGCTCAACACAGCACTTTTGAACCTACGGCATGTGGAGCCATGAAGGCGTCAGGCAGCTCTTAAAAGTACTGCTCAAAATAACTATGAAAACTAAATCTGATACTGCCCCGAAGCTTCAGACTGTTATGCAGGGATCCACACCTTCACTGTAAAAGTTGTAGGGATCTGAAAGTCTAATCCTTTCCAGTAACTGGATGTTCTTGCTAGTCCAATCAAGAGAAAAACATATCATCTTGGCAGCTAAACAGCTGTCTGATTTTAACATTGAAGCTACCAAGTGTGTACAGAGAGGATCAGCTTGAGTGTTATGAACTGTCTTCTGCTGCCTGCAGATTCAGGAAGGCAGTTCTGCACAAGGAGAAAGCCTGTCTAAAACCTGTAGGTCTCCCAAGTGGTGCTTCTCTGCAAATATATTAGACATAGCTGACCTAGGAATTCTTTCAGTGGCTGCTAGAACATTCCTGCTGAGCAGCCCAAGTTTAACACTAAGTTCCAGCCTTCATTTTTCTGAAATCCCAACTCCTTAGAAATTCAGCATCCATGGTATGAACCGCTGTGACTCAAGGACTGAATGCAATGTCCAGCCCACAAAGCAGCACACAATACCTTGCTTATTGCAAGCAATCAACAGTGCAGGTGCATTTTTGAGCACAGTGCTATCGATCAGGACCTGGTACAGGAACTCTGCCACATCCTTCACCTCCCGCTGGAAGGCCACACTGTCCACCACAAACACGATGGCTCTGGAGGAAAGAGTGAAGAACACATGCTGGGCTGGAAGCTCTGCAACCATCTTCCCCTGCAAGTATTCCAGCCTGGGCTAACATGTTTATTTCCACAGCTTATCTCATCCACCTCAAGAGCAGGTTAGCATGTGCTGGCTGAAATACACCCCATGTCCAGTCCCAGTAGGAAATCTTGCCCTCTCTGCCCCATGGACATAGCACAACCCCAACTCCCAGGCAGCCGCTTTGCCTCCTGATGCACTAACAGGTAAGCAGGAAAGCAGAACAGTAACTAACCCCTGCTATCCCATGAGCTCTGAATCTCAGGGCACCACCGCACAGAATGAATCCAGCACAGCTCGCAGCACCCCCAGCACCATAATTTGATTCATCCCCATCCAAAATATCACCTGCCTTCCCCTCTCCTGCCAATCTCCTCCAAGTTACCTGGCTGCAGCCTTGAACCTCTCCAAGAACTGAAGCCGCAAACTCTCGTGGCCTGGCAGGTCGATTAAGGTCACATTAGCGCTCTGGGAACAGAAACAAGAAGGTATCAGCAACACCTAACCTAGGGATACCTGTGATCGTGGCCCAGGGAAAACCAGTTAAGCTGGTGTTGGGGCAGCAGTGGACAAGTGAATCGCCCTATCAGGCAAGAACTCTTCCCGAGGTGCAATCTCTTCACCAGCCCAAACAGTTCTGACAGGCAAAAGCAATGCTGAGGAACAACATTCATGGCCAGGACTCATTAATGAGGGTGCCAACACCAGCAAACCACCCACCAGAGCTGAGAGCACAGAGCATGACCACAATGGAAAGAGAATGTTCACCCTGTTTCTCATCCACAGTACCCCCTCTACAACTACCACAAACACAGTGCAAGTGACAAAGCTTGATCAGTCACCTCTCTTGGTACACCAGCAGGTTCACAGTGTCCCTGACAGCAAATAGATCTCTGCTCAGCCAAACCACAAACTCCTGTCTTGTGAGTCCCTGATACAGAACACTAATCCCACAGTCTCTGAATCAAGATAGTATTCACACATGGAATCTACCCAACTGCAACTCTACCTAAATACAAGTAACTTTGCTGGGAGTAATAGGAAAATGCCCTTGCAAGAGACTTTTTTAATTGAATGCTACAAATGCTTCCCTTTCCACAGGCTGCCAGCCAGAAGAAGAGTCACAGTGAAGAGAACAAATGCTTCTCACGCTCCTGACTGAGATGGGCCACATCACCATTCAAGATAACACTCATTCTCAAGAGGGAAGAAAAAACTACACAAGACAGTACCTTCTTCCTGCTCCTGGATTTTAATGAAAGCCTATTCTACAATTTACAAAATAAAAAAAAAAAACCCACAACAATCTGCACTGCAGCATTTCAGCACCTCCTGTCTGCTCAATCTAAAAGACACAAATACACACAAAAAACCCTCATTCTCCCTTTACTAAGTTTTTAAGCTCTTCTTATCACCACTGTTACTGAAAACTACCATAGAAAAGCCACAAAACCATCCTCTACTTTTACAATTCCCCAGCACATAACCTGCTGCCCCCTTGCTGCTTTCACTGCCACATGTGCACGTAACAAGATAAAGAAACTCTTCTGAAACTAAAGAGAGCACCATAAATTGAAAATAACTAGGTCTGTGGCAGCCCAGGACTTGAAAGTAACTAAAACCCTCTTTGAGGGTTGAACTTTAGTTCAGCTAGAGACTGTTTTTAAGCCTCCTAAAGCATTTAATTCACGTTTTCTTGGAAGACACGGAAATTACTGCCAAGCAAATAAATCAAACAGAATAAAGTTCCCTCACAAATCTCCCTCTTGCTCCAAACCACACTGTTGTCCACACAGCATGTGTTTTACCCCACTTATAAAAGCAGCTCCTTTTGCTATTCTAAAGAAAAAAAAACATCCTACCCACCTTTCAAAACACAAGGTAAATACAGTTTTCAGTCCAAAAGCTTTCATAATTTGGCAAGCAAAGAAAAAAAGAACCTGCAGAGACAAGGAATCCCTAATGCCTCCCAGGATTTTCCTACTTCCCAGTGTGTGTTGCCTAGAAAAATTCTATCCCACACTCAGAGCAAACTGAGGACTGATTTCAAGCTGGGAAGACTGAACAGCACAAAACCTATCAAACCAGGTTTAGCGCAGGGTGTAGAAGAACAAAGCCACCAGCCAGCTGCAGTTACCACACACAAGTTACGGTTGAAAATCTGCCCACTCACCTTGTCGCTGCTGACTCTGTAAACTGCAGAGCTGTCAGTTATTGAAGTCTGGGTATCACGGTACTTGCCTGTCAACAGCTGTGGAAAAAGAATCATTTTCAGAAAATGGAGGCGGGAGGAACACTGGCATTGTGTGTCATCCACTCAGAAGCTGAAGCGATCGGTAAGGGGTAACAGGCTTCAGATATCCAAGTTCAATTTACATCCATCAAACAGTTTCAGGATGCTTTGGGGTTTATTCCCAACAATTTAAAAACCACTCCTGAAGGAGAAAGCACACCCTATTCATATACTGCACCTCTACAACACGCAGGAAGAGAGCGTGCCCGCAAAGCGCTGGCAGCACGTTCAGGCCGGCAGGAGAGGCCGGCAGGGCGGCCGGAACCGGGCAGCTCTCCCGCCCGGGGCTCCTCCCGCCGCCCCTGCGACCCCCGCCCCGGCTCCCGGCTCACCCGCGCGAAAAGCAGCGTCTTCCCCGCGTCGCAGAGGCCCAGCAGCAGCACCGCCTTCCGGCTGCTCCTCCTGCCCTGCACGAACCGCCAGATCACTGCGGGAGAAAGGAGAGAGCACCTGAGCCCGTCGCTGCCGCACCGGCGGCCCCTCAGCCCGCGCGGACCGGGGGCCGCTGCTGCCCGGGCGGTGTGTGTGTGGGGGGGGTGGGTGTGTGTGTTCCCTGCGGGCTGCAACTCACGGAGCGTGACGACGACGACGACCAGCGCCAGCAGGACGGAGAGCACGGCGGGGTCGTGTCCCCGCAGTTCCCGCTGCAGCGCCTCCAGGTGCGGCTCCAGCCCCCCCGCCATGGCCGCCGCTCGCACACGTCGCCGAACCCCCCGCTTCCGGCCCCGACGCCTGCGGGGAAGGGTGGGCGGGGCGCGCAAGGGCCGTCGGGGGCGGGGCGCGGGGTCTCACGGGAGTTGT
>WUAM01000359.1:38727051-38750050 GCA_024336885.1 Actenoides hombroni | reverse complement strand
CTGGCAGTGCTGACACCCGGGGTGCAGAGTTAGTACCGAGGATGGGGGTGCAGACCAAGGCCACTGCTGGAGCTTGGGGTGGGGGGGTGCAGAAAGGAAAAGGCTGCACCTGCAGGGAGGAGCAGGCAGGACAGGTGACCCCAAACTGACCAAGGAGGGATTCCAGCCCATGTAAGCCATATTTGGTATAAAGCTGAGGGTTCAGGGGGGCCAAGCTCTCTTTTTCAATGACCAACATCCCAGGAGGACTCTGTCCATTCTGCCTTCGATCCTGATCTGCGTGTTCCTGAATCCAGCACCAGAATCCAGCTCCTGAACCTGGTTCCCCTCGGCTGCTGGGCCCAGTCTGGGACTTTCCTGGTGCCTGCTCCACAGCACCAGTGGTGACAGTGACATAATTGCCATTGGGGGGTTGGGTTCAATACTGGTTTTGTATATACTTATATATATTCCATTTTATAAGTATTATTTTTGTTAAGGCTGTTCTAGTTCCGTTTTCTAATGGTTAAGTCTCTCTCCCTTGTTCCCTTTCTCTTCCCCTTTGGGGAAGGAGGAGGGTTAACAGATAGTGTCTGTTGTAGGTCTAGTGGACTATCCTCACCATAAACCTTGACAGGTTACATCTAGGTGCTGCATCTAGTTTTGAGCCCCTAGGCTCAAGCAAGACATCCGTTAATGAGATAGTGAGGTCAGAAGAGAGCCACCAAGATGCTCAGGGGACTGGAGACTCACCCTATGGGTGAGGACTTGTTGAGCCTGGAGGAGAGATGGCCACATTTACACCAGGCATCAGGAAGACAGCCAGGCTTTTCACAATGGTGCAAGATGAGGAGAAACAGGAATACATTGAAACAAGAGAGGTTCAGACTGGGCAGGAGAAACCTCTTCGCCTTGAGGGCTGTCAAGCACTGGGGCAGGTTGTCCAGGGAGGTCGTGGAGTCACCATCCTTGGAAGTTCTCAGTATCTGACTGGGCCAAGCCCTGAGCAACCTGGTTGACCCCTTTCTTTCAGCAGAAGGGTGGGCTGGAGACCCTGGAGGTCCTTTCTCACTTGAGTTACTCTGTGGTCCTCTAATGAGGTTCCTTTTTAACATACCTTCTACTTATGGGACAAAGGGTTGCAGCTGATATGGAGTACAGCTCTTCTTGGGGAAGGTTTCTAGCTGTAGTCATAGTCAGTTGCAGAAGCAGGCTCTTTGAGGCACTGGTTCTCTTTCTTTGCTAGTTTTTAAGAAACAGGTTAAAAAAGCCATCTGTCCAGCATACTTCACCCTACATAAATGTGAGAAACTAAATTTCATTGCTTCCCATCACACTCTACATTTCTGTCGCCCGAGGTGATCTCCAGTCAGGCTAGCGGGCTTCTTACAGCACATACTGTATGCATTCCAAAAGTCATCACTGTGAGCTCATCAAAATATTAATTCATTCCCTCAAAGCCAGAAGCTCGTAGCATCTTTCTGCTCTCAGCAGCTTTTCTAACCGGCAGCAATAGCCTTCAGTGGCAACAGCCACGTTGGTGTCTGGCACTGTCCTACAGCGAGAGGTACTGTGGACGGGAAGGGCTTAAGGAGCATTTTGCAGAATCTCAGGACACTTGTTTAGATTAGAGATTTTATTTCTTGCTGTGATGGCAGTAGGGAACAGTAAAGTCTCAAACAGCCACTTTCAGAATAAGGAGGAAGGGCAGAGGAAGCAGTGAAGGCAGAGAGGAGTCATGGCTTGAAGTTTCCTCCCCCTCCAGCAAGGGTCCTTCCCATCTCAGTACTTGTCCTCAAGGAAGGTGCACACCTGGAGGAGATCTGAAAAGAGAAAGGACAGGGAGAAGTTCAGATCCTGCTTTTAAACACTCCTGTCCCACCAGCACACACCCAGCCGTGCCAACAGTGTCATCACGTGCAAAATACATTCAGCGTGCCACAAAGAAATGTGTAGTAAACACAGATCTCTGATGGGACAGGGTGGGTTCTTTTTACAATTTATCAAAGTGCCTGTTTTCTAAAAGTGAGTAACATTATTCCATTTCCATTGATGGCAGAGCAGGAGACTTGAAGACTGTCTTCAGTTCATCCAAGGAACTTTCAGAAAAGCATACTGGCATCTTCATGAGTTATCCTCATTTTGCTTTAAACAATCCAATGGACAGTGACAGAAGAAACTGTCCATACCTGTGAGGCTAAGAACTGTAATTCACAAACTTCTTTCTGGGGCTGTTACAGTTACCTGATGGATTGCAGGTATTGAGGCTAGCGACTGAAGCGTAGTATTGATCTCCAAGGAACTCCTTGTACGTTATTCCATCGCGGAGTTTGACCAGGCACTTGGTCAAGTCTTTAAACAGAAGGTCCTTGGTTTGAGATTCAAACATCTTGAACTTGTCTTTTGCCACTCCTTTTACTCCAAATAGTTTCTGAAATAAAGATATGAAGAGGTAAAGGTATGTCAAAAGTAGACATCTGGCAAGGTTCATCTTGCACAAGCCTATCTCCCTGGGGAGCCCCCAGCCAAGCTCCAGAGATTTAGGATTGAATCTTCTGTCCATGTGGTTAGATGAGAGATCTCTCCGTGGTAGGCACAGTTGTGGCATGACTGTCAAGACAATTTTTTTCCATTTCAACATGTCACTACACGCAGAGCCCGTCAGCAGATGCTGCCAGCAGGGCCTATGACTTAGTCATAAGTTGAAAGCAAAAGGAGCTGGCTTCCCGAGTGCCTCTCAACAGACCCTGGAAGTGGAGCAAATATTAATGTTTTCAGTGTAAAATCAAACAGAGCTGGTTTAACCTGGTTACACCAGTAGCTGTAAGACTCTGTGTGTGTGGAGGTTTCTGTATTCTCAGGGCTGTGTCTGACCCAGCTGGGTTAGAGACAAGGCACCCCAGAGAGTTTCTGAAACACACCTGCAGGAGCATAGCCTGAGAAGGAGGCAATAGTCTCATGTCACACAAGTATAGCATGACAATAGCATCTACTATGACCTGGCTGTTATCTAAAGGTGTATTTGCTGAGGTAGCAGAGTAGAAAGAGCAGTTTGGAAGGGATGGAGGAAGGGGGAGGCCAAGGGACAAGGCTGTCACCCCACATCATTAAGTTAAAATCTTCTACATTGTGCTGACTCGGGGAAACTCAGAGCATCATTGCTCTAAAAATGCAAACATGCTGCATAAAAACAACCCCAGAACATTTCTTCCTCTGTCAGTACTACTAACCTCTTGCCTGTCCAGCAGCTCACGGACTTGCTTTGCTTTCTCAGGACGCGTGATCACAGCATGTGTAGGAACTTTGGCCAAGTGGCATGTCCTATAAGCCATGACATTTTCCCGTCCCCCATTAGTGCACAGCAACTCAAAATCGTCCATTTTCAGATTTTTGGCCCAGTCTTCCTTATTTTTGCCTTTAAAGAGAATTGATTTGGAGATTCAGAGCTCTTGTGTAGCAGAAGAACATCAGCCCCACAACACCTAAGCAAGGCATTTGTCCCTGCCTGCATGTGCACTGACACCAAGAGGCTTGGGATGTACAAAAGAGTCTGTAAGTAAAACTCAGGAAAAGTTGACTCAGGATGAGTCAGACCCTCAGAGCAGGCTGAGAGATTTAGTTGCATCTCCTCCCTTGATTTTTTTTTTCCCAAATGCTTGGAAAACTTCATCTGTTGCTTTCCGAAATGTGAATTTTCAGGCAACTTGGGAGCTAGAGCTCTGTGCAAAGGTGTCAAGGCAGGAGTCTGTGGTTCAGGGACCACCTGAATAATTGTGCAGCTGGAATTAAATGATAGTTAGTGGGGAAGTGTCTCTGCAGAAATGCCTGGGAAGAGCCACCCTGGGCAGATGACGCATGTTGACACTCAAATTCTGCTTCTCTTGAGATGTGAGACTGACAGGACAAGCAGGTAAAGCTTGCTATTTCCTTCTGCACTGGGAACAAAAATAATGCAGACAGGGGAAGGCAGCCCTGACAAAATCTGTGCAACAGAATAACCACCTACCATTAGTGTTTTCCTCAACGATTGAATGCTTAATAAAGGCCACGTCCCCTTGCTCAACTAGACACCTGGGAAGTACAAAGAAAGGAAAGTGATGTGGGTGTTTGAATCCTACCCCTTTCCAGCAGATTTCACTCTGACCTTTGTCTTTATTTTGTAAAACTAATCCTCGAGAACAGTCAGGTCTAGGAGCCCTGACATGAATATTTAAGGACATATGAAACAAAATCTTTTAACATGTTCTGGAAAGCAAACAAACAAACAAACAAAACCCATGCATCCTTCTCCCATAAGTAGACAGTTTATTTTATTGTCAGAAGGGAGCAGTTTGGCCAGTTTCATCATTCACTTTGCTTTCTGCAATGCCTGCCTGCACATGTTAATAGCTCTGTAAAAACACTAACTTGCACCAAAAGGACTGCAAACCCTGAAGTAAGATCTGTTTGCTATTAGAGATCCTAGTAATGAAGTGAAACAAGATTCAGTCTCTTTTTAAATTCATGCCCAATATGAATCACTTTGACTTGAGCTGATACTGAGCAGGTACGGGGGTGGTGGCACTGGGGCTGACCCCTGGTCTCTGCCCTTTTGAGAGGATGGCTCATTCTAACTAAGGAAGGCAACATTTTTAACACGAGTGTCTAGTGGCAGCATTGTTTGCAGGTCCCATCTTTTAACACTGCTTATTTGTGTAAAAGTGTAGCACTGCTGCCATTGTAGGAGGTCTGGCCAAAATGCTTGTGTCTCTCCAGGTTTGCCTGAAGAAACCAGGACACTACTGTTACAGAGTGGGAACTTTTGAAATCATTTTGCAGGGAAAACATATAGCATATGTATAATACTACAGACATACACACCTTCAGCAATGTAATGGAGAAAAAAAGAAAGTCAGCAAATTAGCATCAACATGAGGCTGTACTCCATATGTGATCTACCCATAATCTTTGTGATTAGACCCGGGGTACTTGAAGGCCACTTACCGGAAAGCTCCAGTATAGCCATAGTATTTCTCATGGCTGCTGGCAACGCACTTCTCTGGTGGGACCCCACCTGAGCCCTTGCAGAGCTGGCAGAGGCGGGAGTTAGGAGGAGACCCGGGAGCACAGCCTGCACTGAAGTATTCATCTGAGCGAAGGAACGGGGAAAAAAAAAATCACTTTTCCTGCACTGAAAAGTTAGGTTTTCCTTTAATAACACGTTCTCTGATGAATTTGTATTAGCTGTCACTGGGAGCTGGAAACAGGCTTGTGAGAAGGAGCGCAGTTTGCTGGGCGGCAACTCGCATGCATCCAGTTTCACTGTGAAACTTGTGCCTTGTTATTACCAGTAACAAAGCAGAGCCTAAGGCTCAATTGCAATAGGCACTATCTTGCCATACAAAGAAGAATGGTTTTCTGCAAACCATTCCCAGCTCACACAGAGCCAGGCCAAGCCTCTGGAGCCTTTATGAGTTGGCAGAGTTGCATTTGGCAGCAATGCCATAGCTCTGGGGAAAGAAGGGACAGTGGAAAAGGCAGGCAGGAGGTTGGAGAGGCTGAGTCTAAAACTTAGTAACACTAGTGTCTTCTTGTGGTTAGAGATTTCCTTTTAATAATTATCTGCTTAATTTGCCTTGGTCGATAATATTTCCAAAATATTTTTGTGGGACCTCAGTTCTCACCAATGTAGAAGCTGATCTTCTGAACAATCTCTAAAGTCCCAGAGCCAATGCAGACTTTTACCCCCTTATTCTCAGGCAGTCAGATAGGTCCATTTAAGTTTCTTCAATGAAGATCTGTCCCCTGTCCTCAGTCCTTCCCCTCCCTTCTGAGATTAATAAATGCATCCTTTACCCCTGCTCTGCACACTGCACAAGCACCAGGCCCCCTATACCTAGGGCAGCCTGCGTTCCCTTTTGGGAGATACCTTTTGGGTTGCTGCAAAGGGAAGGGGAGAGACGTGAAAAGAAAGCAAAACCCCCCCAAAGCAGCTGATGTGCTGTATTTTACTCTAAAGCAGTTACCAACAGCCTAAGACTTTTCTCAGTGAAACAGATACAAGTAACAGAGTCCTCTCAATTTCCCACCTCCAGGTGGGAATCTTTGAGGCACAAGAAACTTTAATGATCAGATGAAGGATAGGAAAACATTTTTGCAAGCAGATTCCCAGCCCGAAGAAACAGATGCAAAACTCAACTCACCGAAATTGCAGTTCCCTGTCCTGTTGTGAATCAAGCCCATGGGGATGTTCCAGCCAGCAGTTCTCCCAACAGCGGTGTGGCACGATTTCTTGCCCTGCAGATTGTTCCATGTGATATCGCCGTCTGATTTCTTCACAACAGCCACAGCAAAGTAGGATGCTGTCAGAAGATAAAAAAGAGGAGAATTAAGGACTGACCTGAGGATCCCACCATGCTCCTTTAGAAGAGCATTAGCTCCACTTGGGAGAGGGCACCTATGAATAGCAAAGGAGAAATACTTTGTACTTATAAATGACTTTCCAGGCAGCAACAATGCAAGAGTTTTCAGATGTGAAGCATCTACTCCCACCATGCTCCTGGGACGTTATTATCCCTGACATTTCCCCGCCCCTCCAAAACTGACACTTGGGTATGTGAGAAAACTGTAGCAAGACATACACAATGATTTCTTATCTCTTCCTAATTTCTTATCCCCTCTTTAGCAAAGAACCTAAACCTTCCCTCCCCTCCTGCTTCCCATTTCTATAAAGAACAATTGCCTAATACTACAACCCAGACTTTTTTCCCTGTTTGCAGCCCTGGCACAGTAATGGTGTGGCTGTGCTCCAAATAGCAGCAACTAAGCATAAATCTCTGCTGCTACAATAATCTTTGCCTTGACATCTACTTGCAGACCCAGACTTTCCATCTGAATACTAAATTTGTCTCCCTAATTTTTAATATCTGCTTTGGACACAGTGAATCTTTGTGTGGAGACCGGCCATTTATTCTCCAGACACGACTGCATGTTTGTTTTTCTACTTCTATCCGTCAGGACTGTTTTCTGTCCCTCTGCTGGCAGGAATTACCTGGTTCTCCTTCTGCTTTGCTGCATTGACTGTAATCTGAGGGAGGGAAAAAGAAGATGGTATTAGATAAAAGGTATGGCAAATCCAATCGAGCTCACTGATTTCTGGAGAAACTTTCTTCTAGAAGTGATGATTTCAGGTAACACCTTGTGCATCAACAGAACAAAGAGCAGCCTCCATATGCTCCTCTAAGCTAAAACAAATAGTTTTACTGAGGCCAGTGCTAAAGGACAGGGACATCATGATTAAACCAAAGAGGAGAGGAGCTGGAAGTCATTGTGCTCCTAACTGTTGATACCCGCTCTCCCAGGTCTGTTCCACCTCTCTGGAAAGCCAAGGTGTGCAGCAGTGAGCAGAGTTGCCTCAGGGCACTGTGCACTTTCTGCAGGATGCAGCACTGAGGCTGCTTTCTAGATTTCAGAATAAAAAGAGTGCTTTTGCACCAGCCTGTTCCCCACTACCTGGCCCCAGAGGGGCAGCCCAGGCTGTGCTTACCATCATAGTTTTCTCCCATCACTGGCACCAAGCCACACACACCAGCAGTGTAGACAAAACCTCCGTCTAAGCTGATAGCATCTGCTTCACCTTTCTGCAATGAAAACAGCACAGTGATGAAATGATGCTGTATGTCCCCAGACCAGTGCTTTGCAGAAATCTGATTGTAAAAGAAGCATCTGAGCACTGGAGAAGGGCTTGGGGCTAAGGGGACACAAGAAGCCATCCCTCAGCATACGGACAGATGAGGTCTCGCTTAATGCAGAAGGAGGATTAAAATTATCACTCCCCTGCACTTGTGACTACCTCCAGAAGCAGCTCTCCTCCCCAGGCATTCGCGAGCTCAGGTGTGCATCTCTCCAAGCCTGCAACCCTGCCAAACAGGGTTCCATATCTCACCTGTCCTTTCAAGGTTGCATTTTATGCTGTCTTCACAGTACTGACCTAACCCCCTGAGCTGCCACCAGCATCCTCATCTACACTATGGAATCACTCCTAAGCAAGCAACTGTTTTTCTTTACATTTTACAAAATCTGTATTTTGCCTTCTTTTTCCAGAAAAGAAGTTACTTCACACCAGAAAATTCCTTCTTATTTAGGAAACCTCAAAAAAGAACACTGTCCAATAAATTTTTTTGAAAAACAGTAATTGGTGAAAAACTAGTCATAGTTTTGCCTTGTGATGAGGTTGGTTTCTGCCCACTGGTATTTCTTGCTCCCAACATTTTGTTTTAAAACCTACCACCCCATTTATTCCCACTCTGAAAGAAGCAATGCTGCTCTCCATCTGAAAGATTCATAGGGAGAAGAAAATGAGAAAAAGACATACCATTATCTTAATAATGCAGTCATCGGTGTTGTCTGCCACAGTGCACTCCACATCCCCGTTGCTCATCACACTCCAGAGGTCACACTTGCTTTTCTCATACTTGCCCACTGCACACCACCGTGTCTTGTTTTCTCTGCGGTTGGGGTTCAGCTGATCTGTAAAAGCAGCACAGGGAAAACAAGAATAAGCCTGCTGAACAATAAGGCTACAAACAGGGTACGTCCTGGTGCGTGGGACTCAGCTGTGAAACCATCTGTATACACCAACCTGCTGCTGCCCGGTGCAAGGCGTTCTTGTATAATAAGCCCTGGGCTAGTGTGAATAGAAGGGGTGATTCTTAAAATGAAGTATGCTCAAAAATCAACTTATAGGTCAGAAAGGAGAATTTCTGCATAACACAAGCCATTCACGCAGGTTCCTGTTAGCTAAACCACTGCAACCACGAAACCACCGTGCATTAATAGCACGTGGTATTGCTGCTTATAATATTTTCCACAATTCTCCTGACCTCACAGCCCAGACAACCATGATACTAAGACTAGACTGAGCTGGAAAAATACAACCTACTTATGTTTCTGTGAAGTGGCATTTGAATAATCTGTTTGGATGTTACATTAAGTCCAGGCACCCCACTTCCATAACTAATAGTGTCTGAGCCTAACACAGAGATCTCTGAGCAATTATACATTTTAAGTGGGATTCAGAGGTATCTGTGGGACATTTGACTCTCAGAAAGCCAGTTAGGACATCAGTAAATGCTTGTTGAGTCTAGATGGAAATAAAGAACACTGTTTCCCTCAAGTGGCCAATACTGGACCTGGTGTCCTGGGATGTTCCTCTTACATCCCAGAAATAGCTTTTCTAAGCAACAGTTTTGACCATGCCCAATGTCTAGCGCTAGCTGAATAACTGTGGGCAAGATTTGTTGTTGTAATTGTGGTGAAGGGATGAGGGGTGGAGTGGGTGTAAATTTTCCACCTTTGTCAGTGTGGTGATGATGTTATTTTGACCTTGAAATCAACAAATTCTTTTTGTTGATGTAGGTGAACTTTGTGAATATTGTGTGATTTTAATGATAATACCTTTCACAGGACATATTTTGCAGACGATACTGCCTGCGTTTGAAAAAAATTGTGTTCCTTTTCCCCAGACATATTTGTTGATCCCATCTCTTCAACAAAGCTCAGACTGACACCACATCAGTGTTTCATGTCCTGCCTACCTTTCTGAAGGCTCTGGATGGCACTGTAATACTCAAAGCCCAAGTAGAGCTGGGCATCCATCAGTGACGGGATACGCTTTAGCTGTATAGCAGAGTCTTTGAAAAGCAAGTCTTTGAGGCCCGGGTCCTTCTTGCCAGGTGGCCCAAAGAGATGGAAGGTGCTGGTTGTGCCCACACCAAATTTTTCCTGTCAGGAGGGAAAAGTAATCAGCAAATGATTGTACCAGAGCTCTTGGAAAGCTGAAGAGAGCAAGCAAAGCCATAGGACAGAAGAGGGGATACTAGGGGAAGAAAAAGAACTTGGCAATACCTGTGCTTTTGAGAGAAAGCTCCAGATGTCATCAACCTTGCTATCATCTCGAGCCACAACAGCGTGAGCAGGCACCCTGGCCCAGTGACAGTCTTTGTAGTTGTCTACGGGCTGACGGCTGCCATCAAGACAGAGAAGCTCGTACTCTCCCTTCTCATCTGGGGCATTTTCTGGAGGAAGGGAGGAACCAGGAGTTGCATTACTATGAAAATGGAAAAAAAACCCTAGCATCTTTGTAATGAATTTATTTCTGCTGAAGTTCAGGTGAGAATTCTTTGCAGAAGACAGGTTGCAAGCACCCCTTTTGAAATAGTAATAGGCTCATCATGGTCATACAAAGGCAATGAAAAAAGGAGAATACCTGTGCTTGTGCAAGAGAGACTACCTCTGTCTCTGTCATAATTAACCCAACTGTAAGAGGATTTATGTGTCAATAGTGCCTGGACATCCAGACACAAATGGATAAAAATCTAATTAGATTTACAAACACCACACAAATGGATTGAACAAGTCAGGAGCTGCACACGGGCTGTCAAGACCAGTAGGTAGACAATGTCAAGGCTGAAAACACAGCCCCAGTCTGAGACCACAGAGTTACAGGAGAATTCAGGTGGGAATGGACCTCTGAAGATCTCTTGTCCAGGTCCCTACTAAAAAGAACCTTGAAGAAGAAAAAGTGGACTTCACCGTAATCATGTTTTTCAATAACAAGGGTGAGTCAGGCCACACTGTGCAAAACGTGTTTCTGGAGATTAAAGGAGAAGAGGTTTAGGGCAAACATGGAGAGGCAAACAGTGTAGACCAATTGCAGGATGGAGTGGCAATGAGAGGTTGGAGTAGAAAGAAGAGAAACAAATGTTCTTGCAGGCCTACCTTCAACAGTTGTGTGTTTCACAAAAGCCACATCTCCTTTTCCATCTTTCAGACATCTGCAGGTGGGAAGAACAGAAGAGATGTTAAAAAACCAGACACTGTGGCTCCTCATCTCCTGTTTCAGCAAATTACTTCAGTACAAACTGCAGCTGTAGAGTGGTGGTCTTCCCCAAAACCATCTATGCTGGCAGGGAAGAAAATGTAATGGCAGAGAAGTAATGATCAAGAAGCCCAGTTAGACTTAGCACAATGATAATGCTGTGTATTCTTAAGTCTGTGCAAAATCAGACAACCCAGCTACCTCTCTCATCTCCCACTACCTGCCTGTCAGTTATTATTAACTTTATCTTTAATTACCTGCACTCAAAATTGCTATATAAATTCAGTTTCCTCAGGACCCCTGATTACAACATAGCCCTCCTTGGTTTAATGAAAACTTGCATGTGTCAGGGCTAGAATATTTCCCCAAAGGAAAAATAACTTTCACTCACTGAAAAGCTCCAGAATATCCAGAATAAGGTCCTGTGCGGGAGCATTTGGTTTTAGAATCCCCCTTGCATTGACGGCACAGTTTTTGTTCAGTGGTGACACCAGGCACACAGCTGGCAGAGAAAAAATTGGCCACCGCTGTGGATGAGAAAGAAGCAATAGTTAGTCTAAAATTCACTTTTACAAGGACCTGGAAGAGGAGCGACGCACAAAGAAAGTCAATGACTTGACTGCTCTGTGTGCCAGCTCTGGACCTCTGCAGAAGATTTGGCAACATCGCTTTCACAGCACCACTGTCCCTGGCTTAACACCAACCCATTTACCTTGCTGTTTCCCACCTCACCTTGCTCGATGGAGCCCGAGTCTTTGCCATCCCACTTGATATGTCCCAGGTGGATGAGTGTCCCAATTGGGATGTTCCAGCCAGCGGACCTGCCCAGGCCTGTGTGGCAGGAGCTCTTGCCCTGCAAGTCATTGATTGTGAAGCTTGTTCCTCTTTTTACGACAGCCACAGCATAGTAGCTGGTTATGGAGCCTGCAATGCAGGAAAAAGCAGGAAAGCAATGAAAAAGCAGTATTTATTTCAAATCTTTCTAAATCCCCTATTTTGGAGAATAAAGTGCTGCACTTCCAAATAATTAGTAACTTTGCTTGAACACTCATGGTCTTCTTATTTTCTTAGGGTTGAGCTACACTGCCAGTATTAAACCACTGCTGTGCATTACAACTTGTAATGGTAAGTGACCTGAAAATACTACTACATGGAAAATGCTTTGCCACTGGACAGATGTTAGATGTGCCCATAGTTTTGTAAGGGTGCTTCAACAAGTCTTTTTGGCAATTTTTCTTTGGCAAGCCTTTTCTCAAATGCAGTTGGCTACTGAAGCATACCTGTAAGCCTTACAAGACTGAAATTCCACGTTTCGTCTTTAAATTTATACCTAGTCCTTTTACATACTATGTATGAATGAAATGACTAAGTTTTAGGGACAGTAGAGACCATAGTCTTACATTTAGTATCTGTATTTTCTTAGCTACTGTGTTGAGAATGACTCTGCTACGTTGCTTTAATTCTGAATATTGTGTACAAATAAACTGAATGCCAGGGCAGAAGTCAAAAGAGATTGAGAACTTTGGATGTGGTGGGATTGCATGAGTTGAAACAGACAAAAATGGGGAAATAGCATCTGTTCAGCTCCCAAGAGAAAGATGGGAGAGATGAAGGATGGTACAGAGACTGAGTATGGATGGAGCAATGGAGCTAACTCTTGTCAGAAAGAATTGCTACAGAGTACTTTTTAAGTTTCTCTTCTTTTTTCTGGGCATTGCCTGCACCTCATGCCTTAGTAACCTCAACTGTAACCTCCACAACCATTAATGGCAATGCTGTTACCTCTTCAATCTTTTTTTTGTCTGATGACTGTGCAGGAAGATACACAGTTTGTCAGTGCTATCTAGCTCAGTGTTTTATCTGCATAGTTCAAGGTCACTGAAAGCAGAAGTTCTCTGGGACCAGCACAATTTTTATGCCATTCTTCAAGAGGACCATAATTTCTGCTCATGGTGCTCTCCTTCCGTGGCCACTCTATCATCACAGGATCAGTGACTTTTATCGCAGTTAACGTCAGATATGGGACACTAGCTCTGCCTCTTTCCATAGCAGTGACTCTATGGCCATGGGAGATGATTTATATTTTGATGTAACTGCCCACCCGCTCCTTCCCTTCAGGGATCTGGAAGGCAGGGACCATATCTCAGACATCCAACAGAAATCATGTGGGAGCTCTGTGTGGAAAGAATGGCCTTTGCACTGTCAGTTTGTTACCATCACATGGCTTAAAATATTACATGAAAATGTACCTTTATTTTGTTCGTAGACCTCAGCAGCAATGGGATTCAGCTTGTAGGGGGCAAGGCCTGCCTCAAAAACGTGACCACCATCCAAGCTAATGGCATCTGCTTCATTGTTCTAAACAACAAATATACTTTGGTCAATAAACAAAGAGCAGGGACACATGAGGGAAAATACTTCCCCAGAGTCTCTTCTGGATCCTTGCTGGTGAGTCCTTTTCTACAGAGGGATCACAGGTAATAATAACCAGTGGCTCAAGGGAAACCCCAACCTTCTCCAGGCTGCTGAAACATCCTCAGTGCCCAGCACAGATATTGCTGCCCACTCACCGAAATAGCTTTTATGCAGTCGAGGTATGTTGCTTTCTGCAAGCAATTCAATGCAACACTCTCTTGTTGCATGAGGTCTCTAAGAGTATTACATTTGTTCTCTTCTGCTGAGGATATTGTGCACCATTTAATGCCTGGCTTGGGTGGAGCAGCAAAACACAGAGCTGTAGAAAGAAGGAGAAATAGTCTCAGAGAGGTAGAAAGGCACATATGGAGAGAAAAAGTATCTCTGTGAATACACGATTTCTGGTTCCCTGCAGTCCTGGCCTCAGGTGATGGCTGAGTGCAGGATCTCCCTTGCACATCTCCTAAATCATGCAGGAAGGCTGTTTCTTTCCTGCCTGATGTGTGCACCTTCAGGGACATCTGGAAGGATCATTCCTGTCCCTAGGTAATGAATGTCCTGCACAGCATTGTGATCTAGGCAGCCTGAGCTCAGGGCAACATCCACAGGAGTAGGAAAGGAAATCCACACACTTCAATAGAAATCAAGCCCAAGACTTTGCAAAAATGGAGAAAAAAGGTGGTTTGCTGAAGCAGAGTCTTTGCAAATAACCCCAGGGGGTGATCAGCTCTGACATGGACAGAGTATGATATTCAGTATGTTGCCACACATGACCTCCTTGGCAGCTAGATGATTTGATATATTTAACTGTCTCCTTATATTTCACCTCCTCCACTGTACCCAGTAACAGGATGCCATACTGCCTCCACAGACCTCTCTCCTAAGGGTCCTCCAGCCAGGAAATGCAGCTGACTGGCTGCTTTGGGAGCAAAGCAAAGACCTCAGGTGGACACATTCACACCTTCTTCAGCAACCTAAACACCAGAAATGCTTGAATCTTAAAGTATGTGGCCAACCTATGCTTCACACTTCACCCTAACTCTGACCCTTCCTGGCAGGACTGCAGAGACCAAGAGGCTGTATGCAAAGCTTACTCCCTCTAAACCCTTGATGGCACAATTCATTCAAATATCTCCAGATTAAGCTGTGCTGTTTCCATTTTCTCTTTCACATCTGAGATATTCTCTCTTGACTTTTGAGCCAAAACCCCGCCAGCAGATACCTCCCCTCATCCCAGTGGAGATGCTGAATTTGGCCATGGGGAGAATCCTTAGCTTTAATTCCTACTGTCAGCATCTATGTTTTTTAAGTCTTGGCTGTACAAAGCCATGGTCACCTCAATCTAGTGCTGGCAACCATCCTGTCCTAGACAGAAGCTGGACAGGGACCTCCTGAGGAAGTCAGCCCGACTGCACTGGTGAGCACTGGGAAGGCAATGGGACCCAAGTGCTGCATCCTCTGCCACAGAGCTTTTGGGCACCCCCTTGGCTCCTTCTGTGCAGGGTAGGAAGAATTGGTCACCACTAATAAGACATTGTTGCATGCTAGTACTCACCAAAGGTGCTTGAGGACTTTGAGATGCTGGTGGCACAGGGCCCACTTCCCACCAGAGGACATTAAGCATCATCACACTTTATGGGGGATCAGAAGAGACCCACTGCCTACTCTGAGAAGGGGACCCCTCTTTCCCGTCCTATCCCCGGGTAAGGTGTAGATAGCAGCAATTTCCTTGCACTAGCTACCAGCTCTTTGCCTGCCAAAATTATGAGCAGAGAGAGAAATAATCGCTTCAAGTAGAGCCGGCTCGGCAGCAGCACAATTTAGGCATAGAATACACAGGAGTCCAAGCAAAGTGCAGCTAAAGCATCAAGACAGAGCAGCACAGGAGCAGGGAGGGGAGCATTCAGAGTCTTTCATTATTTAAATTCTATGTTATTGTCACTGTCTTCACATTTAACCCAACACACATGCAGTCTTGGCAAGCAGGGCTTCCTTTAGTTTCTCCCTCCGTGGCCGAACCCCTGCTCCTCTCCAGGCACAGCAGTTGGCTGGAGGGAGACTTTTCCCTTTGCCCTGCAGCAGCTGGAGTGTAGAGCATCTCCAGAGCAGTCCCCTCCCTGGTGATGGGTGCTGAGCATCCCTCCTCCTTGCCAGCCAGGTGCTCAGCAGCTTGCTGTGGGAAGCTGCAGACCTCCCTCCAGGCTCCATGGGCTGGCCCACAGAAAAAGCTGCTGTCATTAATGCTCAAAGTACCATCCTTGTTGCCAGAGATCCACAGCTGCCAAAGCAAGCATTGCTTCCTTACGGCAGGACTTTCACTTAACAGCTGCCCGTGTCTGACACAAGCTGCAGCTCTAAACCAGTCTTGTCTAGGGGAAAGCCTGGGGTCCTGGGAGGTTTTGACTCTTCCTTTCCCCAAAAATTGCTTTCAGCAGACACTTACCCACTATCCCGAAGGACAGTACTGTGAAGAGTACAGGTTTCATACTTGAGTGGGGACTCGGGTGCCAAGGAGGTGCAGCAGCCTTGCTCACAGACCGTCCCCTCCAAGTCTGTGGTGGCTCTGGAACTGCTTTCTCCCCCTTTTATAGCGGAACAGCCCTGGCTGTGTTTGCAGAAGCAATGACCTAATACTGTTTGTCCTTCCTTGTTTCTCAATAGCTCCTAAATCGTCTCCCCCTCCCTGGATCAGCCCATTTTTAGGAAGCCTTTCACTTTGGCACTGAACCCCTTCACAGGCAGGAGTCAGAGCAGGGCAAGGTGCTTTTCATTTTACAAGGGACTTCAGATGGAAAATTCCCGAGCTGTGACATTTGAATTCCCTTGCGGGCTGAAACGCCACAGGAGGGGCTATTTCCTTTGTCCTTGCCGCCCCCCGCCAACCCGTGTCCCTGTCCCCACCCCCGCCCCTCCGCCTTGCACAGCCTAATCTCAGAAAGTCCCTGCTGGACCCAGCCCTGAGTTTTGCATATTTGCCAGTAACTGCGGCTTGTCCTGCCCATCACCCCTTGCCGTGTAGCACCTTGCGTTCCTGCCCGCTCCCTTGCGCTCTCTTGGCAATAGCAATGGGGTTGAAAAGTGTAAATGTTCCTCACAGATGATCTGGCTCCTTGCACGGGCACTGGCAGTGACCAGACATGTCGGTAACCGCCCTGCAGCCAGAAGGAAACATCACGCCCCACCTCTGTTAAATTCTTGAGATGAACCTGTGAAGAAATGCTGAGATTAGCAGTCACCCTCCTCCCCCTTCCTCTGTAAAATCTCTCGATCAGATCGTGTAACTCCAGATTTATCTCCCTGCAGCCAGGACCAGTGGGGCCTGGTTAGGTTTATGGGGGTGTGCCTTTACGATGCTGTTCCATGCTCAATGTCCTGATCTTTGCTAAAGACTACAAGACAAGCTTCAGGTTGACTTTGGCACATGCACACTAAATGAGAGTCCCTGGACCACATCAGCTAGCCCACAAGCCCTGGCAGCATCCCTAGACAGCTGTTGCTAGGGCTGGTCCACCCACTGTGTCTACATGACACAGTGCAAACTACAAGATTGCTGTAGGAAGACTGGCAGTGAGGTCCAGCTTCCAGGCTTCTCTTTGTGATCTTCTGGATCCCCTGCACAGGTTCTCTCTCTCATTGCCTGCACCATCCAGGCAGCAGTGTCATGGGTTTGCCCACAATGAGCTTCTGGCTGAAGTTGGCTTGAAACGCCCTGGGTTGGCTCTTCTCTCTCCTCCCAGCAGGCTCAGAGCACAGCAACCTGCAGGTGGGTGGTGGTGGCTAGAGTAGCTTCAGTGCAGGTGAGAGCCCAGTGTCAGGTCAAGGATATGGCTATAAAATGTGTCCCAGAGAAGGGGGCTGCTGGAGACCTTCGGCAATGACCACTTCCACTGTGGCACCATGAGCCTCTGCCTGTGACTCTGGCTGCTGGAGATCCTTACATGCTGAGTGAAAGGCACTCATGGCCATGCTGGTTATTTCAGCATCACCTTTAGTAGTTCCTTCAGAACAGCGAGTTCCTATTTCTCATCCCTTCATCCCCTGCTTTCCTAGAAGACCAGCACTTCTTGTGTCCAGAGTGTCTCCAAACACACCACAATGGGAGGGAAAATGACTTGGTCCCACTGCAAGCCTTCCTTCCCTTTTAAAAAACTGTCATCTCCCACCTATATTTACTCCAAGAATCTGTGGCCCTCCAAGGTCTTCCTCCACTGAGACACATAGATACCACTAAAATCCATCCCTAGCTTCCTGTGGATCTCATCAACCATTGCCTCACTCAGGGTAGCCTTAGCAATGTCCGCATCTATGGGAAGAAGAGGCACAAGGACTCACAGGAAGCAGTCCCATACAATTCTTCCATAGCTTGTTGTCAGTTTGTTCCAAAATGCCTCTTCTAACAGATATCCCAAAAGAGCCTAGAAATTACAGTGCCACTGAAAAAGCAAAGTTATCTGAGAACATAAATAATGGTGAATTGACTCCACAAACTAAGTAGCTATAACACTAGCCAGAGCAGATAAAGGTATTTTTGCCATATGACAGCTCAAGGTGAAAGAAGCAGGAAAAAATTTGGAAAACATAAAGGATCTGCTCAAGCAACACAAGAACAGTTGCTGGAAGAGACCATACCCTCTTGCCTTCTACACATGGTTCCCAGCCTGTTTTACATGGAGCACCCACTGCTCCTCTCAAACTGCACGTCAGTACCCAGTGCACTCTCTTTATCTACCAAGGGGATGTGGTGGTTTTCACTCCGTACCTCTTTCCCTTGCCCTCTCAAATGGCAACATGGTAAATCCAGGGGCAAAGATTTCCAGGACAAGAGATAAGCAGTAAAATCTACTGCTTGGACTGCAGTAGATTTTACTGCTTATCTGTTGTCCTCCAGCCTTTACCAGTAATGTCATGTATTTCCAGATGTCCAGTCATCAGTCAACTGGAAAGTCACTGACCACATACAGAGCAGCTTCTATACCTGGTTTTGGTGATACCAAATCCTACCTCTCTCCACAATGGATTTCAATTCACTTCCTGGTCTATACCCATCTTGTGGCTACTTCTTCAGTGTCTTAGTCTCTCCTGTGGCCAAGATCCACTGCTCCAGCCTGATGCAGAGCAGTTCTGGGGAGAACAACACACAGCTTGCCTTGGAGGTAACCGTGGGGAGAAGCACAGCAGATTGACAATGTGTCCTCTAGACCACCTGGTCTTGAAGGCTCAGACCTTGATCTCCAAAGGACCAAACAGGACTCCAACATGCTACTTTCTGAGGAGTACATGCCACCAAGGGAAGCCTTGAATGCAAAGGGAAAAATAGTCTGGGTGGCCTTCAGCTGCAACATGTCTTCCCTTTGGAGTCCAGGAAGGACAAACTTCTTGGTGCAACTAACTTCTCCTGAACATCTATATGAAAACAACTTTTCAAAATTTTGTGTTGGAAAATTCACACAGTGGGGCCTCTCTAAATATACACACTGTTTCTGTAACTTCTAGTTAGTTCCATACCTCACTGCCTAGGTGCACAATTTCGTGCAAAAAGAGAGCTCCTCCCATGCCCAAATGCATGTATCTGACTGACTAAGCTGACACTGAACAGTGAGGGCCAATTCTTACTATCGATGGAAATTCTTGTTGTCTTTGAAGGTAAAAGGTCAACGCTCTGGCTCATGCAAGCAGAAGCAGCTTTATCAGAAAGGACAGAGTTAAGTTAGTGCCTCTTTGGACTTTGTCCTTGTTATCCAGAAAGCATCAAGTTTTCTATAGTGTACATCTTCATGAAATGAGCTGGATTACTATTACAGATCACAAGTTCGTTGTATTGCAACCCTACAGATCCCAGCTGTTCTGTTGTCAGAAAGAGGATGCTGCTAAAAATTACATGAATGATGAAGAAACACAAATTAACACACCCTCTAACCAACCACAGGTCACTGGTGATGCATAAACACATCTGAACCACAAGAAAAGAACAGGGCTTGGCCCCACACTAAGTAAAATTGAAGGTAGAATAATAGTGTTTATTTCTATATCTCCCTTATTACTGCAAACCACGCTGTGCTTTGTGGTTGAGATGAGGATGGACTGGAGTTTTGGTTGTGTACTGAGGAAATTACATTTGTTGTAATTGGTCTGGGATAAAGTTGGAGCTGGCACAACTGTCTGGGATAGAGCTTGGCTTTATCACAGTGCTGGCTGTTCCCCATGGCAGAGTTCATCCTGGAGCCAATGCAGCCAAACGGAGGCTGGAGACAAGCTCTGGTGGTGTGTCCATGTGGGGAAAACATTAACCAGGAAGAGGGAAAGCTGTGATCAAAGCTCCACACCAACACAGGCATCTCACACAACTCATTGGATCAGCTATTTCTGCAGAGGTGATCCTATCCAGCAGTGGAGGCTTTTGGAACTAATGCTGCTCTTCCCAAGGGTCACAAGGCTGGCAGTTGTGCGATGAAGACCCAGCTCACCTTGAGATATTAATGAGGAAAAGCACTGAAAATGGAAGGAAAAAAAAAAGAGAATTAATCGAGCCTCAAGGTGGGATGGACTGAGGGCAGAGGGCCCATATTATATACACTCATCAGGCCTTCAGGCTTATCTATAGAGTTGGCTTGTTTCCCTCTAGAATTGGGAATTTCTAATTTGTGGCTCTGAGAAGGCTGGAGCCTGCCCATGAAAAGGACACCAGCTTGGTCAACCACAAAAGCTGGGCTCAAGTCCTTGTCCTGGCCCCACAGATTGTGTCACAGCAGATGAAGGCAAGGAGACCAGACCCTTTCTCTAGGCCACCTTCCCTGCTCCTCTGTCTATAGCCCAGGGTGAGATGTGAGACTGAGACTGTCGCTGAACTGGGAATGGTGCCCATCTCAAGAGATGGGAAACAATAATGCTGGATGATGAATGGATGGAGAGCAGCCCTGCAGAGAAGGACTTGGGGATATCGGTGTGTGACAAATTGGACATGAGCTAGCACTGTGCAATTGCAGCCCAGAAAGCCAACAGTATCCTGCAGCGTGGCCTGCAGGTCAAGGGAGGTGATTCCACATCTCTACTCCACTCTGGTGAGACCCCATCCAGAGTACCGCAGTCCCCAGTAGAAGACAGACATGGACCTGCTCAAGCAGGTCCAGAGAAGGGCCACAAATATGGTCAAGAAGGCTGGAGCACCTCCCCTGTGAGGACAGGCTGAGAGAGCAATGTTGTTCAGCCTGGAGAAGAGAAGCATCCAGGGAGACCATATTGTGGCCTTTCGATATATCAAAGGGGCTTATAGGAAAGATGGAGAGAGACTTTTCACAGGGTCTGTAGTAATAGGACAAGAGGCAACAGTTTTAAAATGGAAGAGGGTGGATTTAGACTGGATATAAGGAAGAATTTTTTTTACAACGAGGGAGGTGAGGCACAAACAGGTTACCCAAAGTTATGGATGCCCTGTCATTGGAAGTGTTCAAGGTCAGGTTGGAGAGGGCTCTGATCTAGTGAAAAGATGTCCCTACCCATGGTAGGTGGGACAGACTAGATGATCTTTAAAGGTCCTTTCCAATACAAACCATTCTGTGATTCAATGTTCAAGTAGGGGCAGGGAGAAGTCAGTGGGATTCTGCAGAGCTGGCTTACCTGGTCAGTGTAAGCATCCAGGAGAAATCCCAGCCCTCCTGCCCAACAACAGGTCTCTCATGGAAGAGGAAATCACTGACTTGTCCCCTGGAGTCCGAGTCGGTATGGGGCTTGCAGGAACTGTAAGCCACACTGTGGGAGTGCCAGCTCAGCAAGTGTGTCTGTGGCCAACAGCGGACTGGGACCAGCTCAGCATTTTCCATGGCTTCCAAGGTCTGACAGATACCTGGAAAGCAGTGGCAGTCTTTCCAGAAATATGCTTTCAGCCCCTGTTTGGACCTGCAGGTCAGTTTGGAGGCTGTGCTCCAACTCCAGAGTCACTGCATGTAGTTTCTTTTTCAGGAAATGCCATAAACAAGTTTTTCCACTTGTTAGGAGAAAAAATTGGTGTCAGGTTTTGATTGTGTTGCAATATGCTGTTTTCTAGCTAGGATGAGCTAACTGGCCACTGGAGAGTGGCAGCTGATGTTGTTTGAACCAATATTTGCTTCTAAGTATTGCTTCATTTCTAAACCACACAGAGAAAACAAGGAGCTCTGTCAATTTTAAGCAGCTCTTCCCAGCTCAGAGCACTAAGCCCAGCTGCAGACTGCAGCCTCTTGTCTGGACCTGCTTCCCATGTCATATCATTACAGATTTGCAATTTTAGTTTGGATTCTAATGTCATCTTGACAGCCAGTTCGGACCCTTCTGCCTTGCACAGCAGCCCTGCAGGACAGTCCCACTGCCCCGCATCCTCTCTGTGCACATCTGCCCTCCAGCAAACATCAACAGATCCAGCGTCGGTGATGAAACAGGTTTTCTTTCAAGCAAGCCACCACTAACTCCCCAGGCTCCTTGCTGAAACCAGGAGTGGTTTCTGCTCTGCCAGCCAGCAGTCCATGCAAAACTCACCCTCTTGGATATGCAATTAGCGCCATTCCTTCTAATGAAGGATTCCGGTTTGCTTAATTGACCCAAAGATTAACAGGATTACAGCAACTTCTGTGCAACCTTGGGAGCTGTGATATTCTTGAAGGGCTTTTGGAAGGGAAGGCAGAAGAACACAGTGGCTTAATCATTCCTGCTGAAACACTCTTGCAAATAGAGCGGCTCGAGCCTGATAACATTTACCATCACTTCCCGTGTATTTTCAAAAGATCTGTGGGAACAAACGGGTAAATATTGATAGCTGGGAAAGAAAGAGCAGGAGTGCCAGATGCCCTGCATGGCCACAGTGCCCTTGGATCCCCTCTCACAGGACTCCAGGTGCCACACCACGGCACGCACCGGGTAATTGCACAATTCTCTGTCCACAAAATCATAGACTCATAAAATCATTCTGGTTGGAAGAGACCTTCAAGATCATCAAGACCAACTGCTAACCCAGCACCGCCAAGTCACCACTAAACCATGTCCCTCTGCAACACATCTAAACATCTTTTAAATACCTCCAGGGATGGACAATCCACCACTTTCCTGGGCAGCCTGTTCCAGGGCTTTATTTACAACACTTTTCATGAACAGATTTTTCCTATACCCAACCTAAACCTCTCCTGGCATAACTTGAGGCCATTTCCTCTAGTGCTATTGCTTGTTACATGGAAGAACAGACTGACACCATCTCACTACAATCTCCTTTCAGGTAGTTATAGAGAGCAAAGTCTCCCCTGAGCATTCTTTTCTCTGGGCTAAACAACCCCAGTTCCTTCATCCACTCCTCCTAAGACTTGTGCTCTAGACCTTTCACCAGCTTCATTGCCCTTCTTTGGACATGCTCCAGAACCTCAATGTCTTTCTTGTAGTGAGGAGCCCAAAACTAAACACAGTACTTGAGGTGCAGCCTCACCAGTGCCGAGTACAGGGGGACATCACTTCCCTAGTACTGCTGGCCACACTGTTTCTAATACAAGCCAGGATGCTGCTAGCCTTCTTGGCCACCTGGACACTCTGCTGGCTCATCTTCAGACAGCTGTTGACCAGAATCACCAGGTCCTTTTCCACCAAGCAGGCTTCCAGGCACTCTCCCCCAAGCCTGTAGCATTGCCTGGGGTTGTTGTGACCCAAGTGCAGGACTCAGCACTTGGCCTTGTTGAAGCTCATACCATTAATGTTGGCCCATTGATCCAGTCTATCCAAGTCTCTCTGTAGACC